>JASANA010006606.1:0-319126 GCA_030248095.1 Ptycholaimellus sp. GST1_10
TTGATTACCTTTCTGGGGCAATTGTAATCGTTGCCGCCTTGCAAGTGCCATCGAAAGTGCCCTCTTCTTGACACCATTACGTGTTTTTTTAGCTTTTATAGTTTTCAAGAAAACACAATAATTCAGGTTCACACAAAATATCCTCGTATGCAGCCAAAACATGCGCGGCCTCGCTACAAGATACCACACACATTGATATTACTGCCAAAAGTCAGCAGCAGGCGTAGTCAAAAGTTGCCGTATATTTTTGCGCGCCGAAGGCCGCCTGCCGCGGAGGGCAGGGCGGTCAGAGCTCCGTAGGCCGGAGGGCATGGGTGCGGAGGCCCCGGAGCGTAGCCTAGCATGCGAAGCATGCTAGGCGAAGCGTAGGGGCCGTAGCACCCGTGCCCGGAGGCCGGAGGAGCTCTGGCGCCCTGCCCGAAGCGGAGGGCGGCCAAGGCCAGCTTAAGCAGTTACCCCATTTTTGCGTCCGTCTGTCCGCATATATATATCTTATTATATACGGGTGATGCCATTTTGGGGATGGCCTTGGCGCCGTATGGTTTCTAATCAAATCATGGCACATGATAGCTTTTTGGATAGATCTCAGTGAGTTTTTTAACATATGTCGGGAAATTACTAAGTTTCCATTGAAAAAAATTGTGATTGAAAACGTTCTAAATTTTCGTCAGTTTTCACTTTGAAACTTGCTTGCTCATCCAATTTTTGACTTTTCTTGTCGGACTTTTTTTCAATTCAAGGCAAAACAATTGTGTTTAAGATCATTTATTTACTTTTTCACGTTTTACAAATAATAATATTGAAAAATTCCAATGAGTAAAGTCAATTTTCGCGATTTGAGCTCTACTCAGGGTGCTGATGTTTCAAAGCATTGATTAGTAAGGATGGCTGCAGTAGTTAGAGTAAAGCAGCACTGATTGCTTTGAAAGCGTTGGTATGCATTGTGAGCATCAGCATACACAGAAGCTCATTGATTATTGATGTGTACTCTGCTGAACTAAAGTTAAATACTTGATGGTTTTGAACAATATTTTTAAGTAATTTTTGTTATGTGTAGCAATAATGTATAGCAATAAAAATAAATAAATGATAAGGGTGGAAAGAATAGGAAAAATTAAAGAAATGAGAGGGTGGCCGCGCGAAGCGCGGCCATGACCCGGCTGTACGTCACTTGACAACATTTGCGACGTCACATGACAACGATTGGGCAGGGGGGGGGGGGTGCCCAATCGTTGTCATTAAAATTACCACATGACAACAGGCAAAATGTTGTCATGTGTCGTTTGTAAAGTGACATGTTGTCATAATTTGGTTGTCACACATCGCAAAAACGAACATACTACAAATGGGAATGCCGCTTGCTGTCATGTGACGTTATTGCAGGCGGCGTATGCCAGCAGGAAAATTACCACACGCAGCACTGCCCTGGCGGCTGTTGTCACGGCGTTGTCATGGGTCTGTTGCTACGCCACATGACAACCGCCAACATTGCTGGTGATCCCACGAAAATAAGGTTGGGTGATGCTTGCACAGAAATTCCCAAGTCCATTTTATAAGTGTAGGGTCCTCAGAGAAAAGTGTAGAGATAGAAAGAGATAGAAAAAAGAGATAGATAAAAAGAGATTAAAACAATAGATAAAACTGAAAACGACAGAGAAAAAAGAGAGAAAGAGAAGAAAAACTAGATAGAAAAAAATGAGATAGAAAAAACGAGATAGAAAAAAGAGATAAAAAAAGGTTAAAAAAGACAAAAAAAAATATTAAAAAAAGAGATAGAAAAAACGAGATAGAAACAAATTTAAAAAAAAAGTTAGAAAAAACGAGATAGAAAAACAAAATAGAAAAAATAGATAGAAAAAAATAGATAGAAAAAAAGAGATAGAAAAAAGAGATAGATAAAAAGAGATTAAAAAAGAGAGATAAAAGGATAGAAATAAAAGGATAGAAAAAGATATTTAAAAAAAGCAATCTTGTTGTCATGTGGTCTTGCAAAATGCCCACGACGTATGACAACAGCAAAAGTACTACATGACAACTCGAATCCATGACACCAGAAAAATGGTTGTCATGCAACGTTCCCACTGACAACACGATATTTTGGTTGTCATATATCGTTTATGTCATCTGACACAAAAAATGTTGTCGTGTGGTAATTTTCTGTTGTCAAAGGACGTTTTTTGTTGTCATGAAGTCCATTTACCCTATGCATATGACAACGAAAAATGGTTGTCACATAACGTTTTAAACGTCGTATGACACCGAAATCGTTTTGGTGTCAAGTGACGCGATTCCACTTGCCATATTACTAGTATATATATGTCTGTCCGGGGCCCGTACTCCGCGGTTTTTCAACGAAATTGGCTGATTTTTTGCATAAAAGCCCGCTTGGGTGGTATCTCCAGGCCATTTTTTGGGCTTGACGTAATTTTTCGATTTTGGGCCGAAATTTCAATTTTTTCATGTTTCAAAGTACCGAAAATTCATAAATTGCAGGTTTTTTAATGAAACAAGCTGATTTTTGGCAGGTACGTCCGTCGAGGTGCTTTCTTTAAGCTGGCAAAAGGAATTTCCGAAATATTTATTATTTCTCAATTTATGGCCAAAAACCTAAATTCTTAATGTTTCAAAAATTTGAACATCCATAAATCGATGGTTTTTCAATGAAATCAGCTGAATTTTGGCATGTACGTCATGGTGATATCTTGAAGTTGATAGTAGAACTTTTTGATACATTTATTATTTCATGATTTATAGTCAAAAACCTAAAATCTTGATGTTTCAGAAATTCGAACATTCATAAATTTCTGGTTTTTTAATAAACTCAGCTGAATTTTGTCTGATTTGTTGGCTGCGGCGGTATCTTGAAGCAGTCAAAAAGAATTATTGCTTAGCTTATTACTTGGAACAAAGGCCGCGCATCTTGGCAACAGCCGAGAATACCTTGTGTTCAGAGAGTGCGGCAATGACCAGTGGTCGCTAGGATATCAATAACAAGGCCTGGACTCTAGTCCATCCCTCGCCTGGAGACAGTCAGTTTATCCCTCTTTACCCTATTCCCCCCTCTTACCTCTTACCCCTCTACTTATTTATTTCATTCCTATTCTTTTTAAGCCTTTCCATATTGCGAAACTTGTTGTTCATTATTACTGCTTGTAATATTATTTAATTGAACGTCATTGAACAAATGGACTGATTCATCAATAGACCTCCTAAGGGAGTTTTCAACGCGGACATAACATATTCTATCCAATATGCTGACAAGTGATAATTGGTCAATGTTACACCAGCATGGGTCACTGGAAAATGAGCGCGATGGAGCGGGTGCAAGTGCTCTGCTCCCACAAGCCTCTTCTCCACCGCCTGCAGCCAATCATTAGACTACTTCAGGTCTCGTTCAGATATTTCTAGCTTCTAGGGGAATGAGCTGGATAAAGCTTGGTGCAGGTATTTGCTCTGTATCCCTTGCCCGCCGACAGCATCCAGTCCTTCAACCGCTGCGCCACCGTCAACAAAACCATCGCACTCTGGATCCTCTTCCTTCTCACCTTCCTCATCAATGTCATCTGCCTTCTGCTCAACTACGGCATCACTAGCTCCTTTAAAGTTCTCTCCTTACATTTTTCACTTTCACTTATCAATTGATGGCCAATATACGCCATAGAAGAATGCAGAACCATTCTAGGACGTCTATGGAATGTGGTCAGAGAAAACGTTTACCAGCATCATCACCGGCATTAAGCCCATCATAAACATCGCACATCTTTGTATTCCCTTTCTCTTTCTCCTGTTTTCTGGCAGCTAGAGGCTGTAAAATAAGTTGTATAATGAGAAGCGTGAATGGAAGGTATAATGGGAAGCTCTGTTCTACGGCATCGGGCGTATTTGCGGGAAGCGATGATGGTGGACAACGCCTTTGCCAGCCATCTCGGCGTCAGGCTCCACTGTGCCCGCATCAACGCCGCATTCTACGCTCTTACAGCACTGGCTTTTACCCCGCCCCTTCTTTTTCGGTTTACACTTCCATTCCTCTATACATGTCACCAATCAATTCCTTTGCACTCCTTCATGTTCACAAAGAATCATGTTTTGGCAGATTTTTTCCTCAATTATAATTAAATAGTATCAAAAACCAATGATTGGCCTGGCGCGAACGAGCGTAGCGAAGTGTCAGCGCCCAGGCCCTCTTTTCGACCCAGGTGTATGTTTTTGAGGTTAATGCTAGATCTTAAATTTGATAAGGTTCTAGCTGCCGCTTGGAGCCACCAATCTTTCTAATTCTTGTTGCATTGGAAAGAGCATGCACGAATTGACTAAAACTCGCGAGAAATCAGCTGAAAGTTGCAGAGCTTTTGAGAAATTCATGAAAATATGTTTGTCCGAACTCCTTCTTCTTCTCCTTCTCCTTCTCCTTCTCCTTCTCCTCCGCATCTGCTCAATGGACGATAGTAGGTATTCATTTCTTCCCCCCACCCCCTCCTCCCCGGGTCCTTGGGCCTCAGCTATTTATTTGCTCATAAGTCTTCAGTTAGACTAACGAGCCATATGTACCATTGGTGTAGTGGTGTAAACGATGGGACAGCCGGATGAAACTGGCAGGTTCGAATCCTTCTGAGGCATTCATTTTAATTTTGGAACATTTAAAGTTGAGGAATAACTGGTACCATCGGCAGCGTAAAGCCAAGAAAATTTGCCAATTTTTTTGAGTTTGCCATTAAATTATGTTTATGATTTTGTTATATTTTTTAAATAAATTTATTTATTTATTTTTAATTTATTTATCTAATAAAATTTCAACCAAGTATATAACCAACAGTTTAAAAAAAGAACATAAATTAACACAATTTTATTTTTGCATGTTTAAAGTTGAAGAAATAAATAGTACCATCGTCAAGCCGAAAGTAAGCTCTTTTCTCCCAAATTATCAGTTGACCCGAGTGTAAAGCGAAGGAAATTTCCCTACTACTAGTGGAATCTGCTGTGTCATCTGTATTTTGTTTGGGCGCGCATGAAAAGAGTTATTGAACTGCGCGCGAAAACAAAATGCAAATGCCCCACAAGCAGATTCCACTAGTAGTAGGGAAATTTCCTTCGCTTTACACTCGGGTCAACTGATAATTTGGGAGAAAAGAGCTTACTTTCGGCTTGACGATGGTACTATTTATTAGTATTGCGCTATTAGAATCCTAGGGCGCGACAGCGCCCTAGTTATGAATGGGTGATCGAGTTTTTGGGTGGTCTCGTGTGACGAGGTTCAGCGCCTTGGATATTGTATGAAACTAAGGACATATATATACCAATCGAAAGCTTGAAACAAGATCTCGAGGGCGAAAATCGTGAAATTTTGATTTAGGCCTTTGAATTTTAGAAATCTTTCAAAAACCTACAAAAAATGGGTAAAAACATGACATGTCCAACTTTGAAGTGTTCTCATTTTTGAACAAAACTGAAATTCAAAAATCGAAGAATTACATGTTTTAGCAAATTGTTTCAGCTTTCCAACGGTGCTATTTGTGTTATAGGCTACCTGGAGAAATTTCCCAATCAATTCACGTTTTTGAGTGCGATTTTGTTCAATTTTGTGCTCTACCCATTTTATAATGTTTCAATTTAGTCAAACTGCGCAGTTTTACATGTTCCGTTTGTTGAATGCTCCTCAAAGTTTAAATTGATGCTCAGGTAGTAGTTGGTACGGTATTATTGGCCTGCTAAATCGTAAGGTGCCTCAATGTAAATCATCATTTTCATGAAGCCTTGTTCTTGTGGCGAACTCGTAGCCTTTTCAATGTGGGAAAATTAAAAAATGCCTTCCACATGAACAAGATATTGACAAGACTAAAATGCTACAGCATGAGAAGCTTATGAATTTGTGAGCATCAAAAAGAAAAAGACAAGTTGTAACACAATTCTAATTTATTTTGATTTGAATTGTAATTAATTTTAACACATGTCCATTTGATTGACTTCGTCCACTGTCTAAAAACTCCACTGCTCATTCATAAGCAGGCGGCAATTTTGGCACAAAGAACACAAAAACTTTCGAAAACTAAAAAAAAAGTTAATAACAAAAAACAGTAAAAATTCAATAAAATGCCATAAATATACATCGAAAATTATTTGTTGAATTTTGTAGATATAATAAAACTAATGTTTATCTTTTATGTGTAGAAAATGAACAATAACGAAATCAAATTGAAACAAGCAAAGGAAAATTCAAGTTTGCAAACAATCGAAATATGATCAATTTTTATTGTGCATTGGAGCATTAATTTCTTCGTTTTGAGACTTAAGGTTCGAAAATTAATCCAAAAATATTGATTAAAAATTAAACTTTGAAAATTATTCAAATGTTAAGCAAAAATTGAAGATACCGTGGGGGGCTGATTTATTCGTACCCCATAATCAATCAACTACAACTCCAGAGCTACTTAATATTTTTTGACGAAAATTTAACACAAGTTGCCCCTAAATGTCCTTAACATTGTGTTAAATTTTTATGGCAAACGAATTCTTTGATGTGGATTTATGACAATTTTTCTAACTTGAGTCATTGTATCTTTGCCCACTACATGGAACAAGCCATTAAATATTTCTGCCATAAATTGCCGCCTGCTTATGAATGAGCAGTGGAGTTTTTAGACAGTGGACGAAGTCAATCAAATGGACATGTGTTAAAATTAATCACAATTCAAATCAAAATAAATTAGAATTGTGTTACAACTTGTCTTTTTCTTTTTGATGCTCGCAAATTCATAAGCTTCTCATGCTGTAGCATTTTAGTCTTGTATTAATATTTTCCTCGATGCAGATACCGTCCCAAAATTACGTCAATAAAAGTTATGCGGTTTAGGATTGTGGAATACTGGCTGATGGGAGAAAGACCAGGACAGGAGTTGATCAGCGACATCAGCCTTATCCTTGTCCCTCTCCTGTCGACTTGGACCATCCTTCCACTTCTCTACTTTGGGGTTGACAAATTTTGGCTAAGGAGAAGGACTACAGTAAAAGGTGGCTATCGATCTAAAACTCTTTCTCGTCCCACTTTTGTCAATTTCAAATGTCCTTCATTTTGTCCTTATGGGTTACTAAATTCTGGTTGAATAATTAACCTCTTCTAAACACAGACGCAATGCTTCATAATCCGCTGTTGGTTTCGTGCCCTTGAGACAGCTCTTTGGGAGGATATAATGCTGCGCAAACGCAATCTTCGGTAATCTTTCAAACATGGTCTCAAAAACATGGCATTGTTGCTTTGTTTTAGCTTCTACTATCGGCAGTACTTGAAGCTGACGCATCTTCTGTCCTCACTGGGCGACTTGTTCAATCCATTCATTTTCTTTACCATGGCCTGGACCATTCTCACACTCTGTCTCACAATCTACTTTGGTACACAGGTTGTAGTTTCCGAAAAGTCCTATTGAAACTGGCAAATAGGAACAGACATTGTCTTGTGAAGTTGGATATACAGTGTGTACATGCTGAAAGTGTTTTAATCAAACGGAAATGTGCATAGGCCCATGCGCTAAGCTTTCTTCAAGAAGAACTGGAGACGCTAGAAGAGAAGCACGTATTCCATTTCAACCTCCTGTACTGCCTGTATCAGGTAACTTCTCAGAATTGCAACATCGGTGAACATTGAGTTTTGTTTGCCCCGTTTCCCTTATCCACCAAAATTGCGTTTGCTGTCACACAGACTGCTTACCTTTATGCTGATTGATCATGATCCAATTATACAGCAAAAATAGGTATTCCTGGCCATTGTATTTCTCATCGCAATTTGCGTCATCGGAACTCTGACAAATGAAGCAGTTGGCCATTCCTAAACGACATGAAATAATTTGAGTCAAATGAGATATCTTGAGGCACGGGGCATAGTTCAGTGCCTGCTGCGCTTCCAGCCCAGTGAAACTCAGGTCCCAGTCGACCGATTCCAGGTTTCATTTACGCCCTGCCCTTGCTTGCAAAAATGCTAAGAACAAATTGGTAGTTTGACGTATTCTCAATGGCAGTTCTGAACCGCAATTTGCAGGTACTGTGTTTCATGCAAAAGATCCAAGTGCAGCACATATGGGGCATCTCTGTCTGGCATGCCATTCCCATGGAGCGAGGCCTACTATTCACAGTCCATCCGCATTTCCTCTTTGGCTTCCTCATGCGCAAGGTAGTTGATGAGAGGTGACGAGTGCGATCATAACCTACGGCCTACTCCTGCTGAAGCTGAAAGACCCTTCTGGAGATGCTGCCACGCTGAAATCCGAGCCTTTCGTTCCTGCCAATGTAGCGGCTGACCCACTCAACGCTTTGGACCATAGCATAGTGGAGGTTCTTTTTCACTCCCATGAACTTCAACGTGTCCGAATTTGGACCAGTTTGTGGATAGTACAGAAATAGGGAGAAAACCCAATTTTAAAAAATATATTAAAAATTAAAAATTTAAGCTTTTTGGCCATATGCCAGCTCTAGAAACCAGTGATGAACAAATTTGAAATCTTGGCATGACTGACTAAACATTTTAGCGACTGCTGGAGTGTTGGAGCATGGTGAACGCGACTATGCCACCGACTGCATTGATTCTTTAGCTGTTATTTTTTATGAGGCGTAGCTATAACTCGGTAATAGCTTTTTCAGGCAATAGCTTTTTGACGCAACGAAACTTTAACATTTATTGTATTCGTTCCCATTCTGATTTTTAATGGGTTAATATAATGTATTTAGAAATCATTTACTTAACTACTTTATTTACAAATGACCACAAAACAGCCAATAGCTCTAATAAAGAATCAGAAGTGTAAAACACGTGCGATTTTCTTCCGAGTTCAAATATTATTGTCTTACACTGCTAGTATTACGCTTTACGACTCTTTCGTCAATTCTTTTTCAATAAGCTCAAACAAATACAAATTTAAATGTTCAATTTTTTAGATAAGCGTCAGATAAATATTAGAAATGAAAAAAGACAACCGAAGCTTTTCAAATGTTTCAAAAAGACAATTCATGCACGCAGGTTGTCACCAATAAACGTAAAAGATTCTGGTTCTGATTTTCTACTATTATACGTCGCTTCTCGCTCTGCACCATCAATAGGCCAATATTTTATGCACGTCACACTCAATGCTTTCACATACCAAAACTCTTGCCCACTCTCTCACTCTGAATATCATTCGAAGGAAAATCCTTTCCTGAGCAATTCAAAGTTTCACCATTCCACAGCCAATGAATGTCTTCGCTCAAATCGCGATCGAACCCGTTTTGCAAGGACTCACTTGAAGTGGAATAAAGCTTTGCAGAGCACTAAAGCATCAAAGACAGAGCCGTTTCCCAGTTCCCCTCGCTTTGAGCAAACTCTCTTACAGGCTAGGTGAGGAAAAAATGAAGCAGTAAAATGTATGAGCATTTGTTGTGATTGCGAAAGCTCGCTGTAGCCAGAGGATGGAAATAAAAAGGGCAGGCAAAGAGGTAGATTGACGGGCTATTTATTCCACAAAAGGTGAAGTAATGGTTGGATTCATGAAGTGGTATGGAAAAGTGGGCAAAATCGCACAGTTGTGGTGTGTATGTGACAGAGGCGGAGGGTGGAAAGGAGGAAGGAAGGAAAGGGGATCAGAGCAAAAGAGGCCGACTTTCCTTTCGCCGCTTCCTCTACGCACTGGACGCCGCTGGAAGCCAGTAGTTAACGAGCTTAAATCTACAATGCACCTCCCACATTCCCCACAACGCACCTCCAATGCAGCAAAGGAACAGTCCTACAATTGCTACTGCAACACTTCTCAATATCCACTGTCTTCAGATGAAACTGTATTTCCATTTCAAGCTCGCCTTAGGTCAGAAATGTCAAATCTCCTCGTCCTACCAGCGATAGGGATAGTCCAGAGGCAGACATTTTGCATAGTTCAAAGAGACATGACGAAAACTTTCAACAGCCGTGTACTTCTTAATGCTGGCCAGGTAACTGACGGCTCAACAGCGTACAGAGGTGAGTTGTTTGCAAGCAACTGAGCCCTAAACATACTCCCTTGCGAAGCTGATGACGAAGTGGGCTTGTGTCGAGCAGAAAGACGCTTGGATGTCCCAAGTCGAAGCGGAGAGGGGAAGAAAAGTGAAATAGAGCCAACCTCCTAACAAAGAATGGATGGTGTAGCTAGGTGCAGGTGTAGTTGTCTAGTAGCGTCGGTTGGCATTGCCTCGGTAGTCGTCGTAGCGCTCCCGACTGCGGCTCCGACTGCGACTGCGTCGGTGGCGCTTGGAGCGGGGGGAGCGGGAGCGCTCTCGACTTCGCTCCCCGCCCCTGCCCCGCTTCCCACCCCCGAACGACTTCGACTCGATCCCGTGCAGGGTGTCCTGTGGGGGGAAAGGATTGGTGTTTGGGGAAGGAGGAGTGTAGGGGATGGACCTGAAGCGAGGTGATGAGGACTTTGCAGCGATCGTCGTGGGCCACTCGGGACTGACGGATGAGTGAGATGGCCGTCACCAGTGTCTCGATGGCCGACGCATAGTCACCGGCTGCCGCATCTGACAGTATTCTCTCATCTAGCTCTCACATCCACCTTAGCTCAGCTACTGAGGACTGCAAACCGGAGACAGCTCGACTGATGGCAGAGCTGGAGACGGTACGGTTGCGGTTCATGATCTCCTCGAACTCCGCCTCGCTCAGGCCTGCAACCATACCCCCCTCATCTTTCTCTCAGGATCTTATGCGCTCCGAAGAGAAAAATGGGCGGGCGGCAGAGAGGTAAAAGCAATCCCCAGCAAGCCCGGAGAATGAAAGAAGGCTGCTTACGCGGGGCCGCCAGCCCCCTCAAAAGCTCCCGCGCTAGACTCCCCAGCACCGCTACAAACACACACCAACGCCCTGCCCTGCTTCCAGCTAGCAGCGGGGCCCAGAAAGGCCTCCACCGGGAGGATTGGTGGCTTGGAAAGAGATTAGGATGAACCAGGCTGCGGAGGCCCTGGCTGTACTGCGGCTGCTGCCCCGGGGTACACGTGGGGGTTGATGTAGGCGCCGGGCGGGGCGGCTGGTCTCTGCCCGCCCATCAGCGGCGGTGGACCCTGGCAGGAGGATAGAGATGAGTAGTGAATGAAGGAGGGTAGGTATAGATTGGAGTATACATGGTGCTGTGGCGGTGGCGGTCTGTGGGTGGGCGGCGGGATGAGGGGCATGGGGCCGGCGTTGCTGTGCGGCATGTGGCCGGGCGGCCCTTGGGGAACCAGTGGCTGCGGCTGGCTCATCTGGGGTGGCAGTCTGCAGGAGGAGAAGGTAAATCGGTGAGTGGAAGAATGGGGGCAGAAAAAGACCTATACCGAGCTTGCGGAGGCGGCAGATGCGGTTGGCCGAGGAGTCGTTGGGGCTGGAGGTGGAGCTGTTGCGGGGGCGCCTGGATGATGAGCTGGGCGGCGGGGGGTCGAAGCAGTTGTGGGGGCCCTGGCTGGGGGCCGGGCTGGGGCCTGAGCATGAGCGGAGGCCCTTGGGGCGGGGCGCCGCCGCCGCCGGAGGAGCCTAGACGCACGGTGCCCATGAAGTTGGGGCCCTTGTTCTGCAACACCGTCCCGGTGCGAAGCCAAAGAAAAGGAGGGGGACAGATAGGAGCGCCCTGTGGATGAGCTAGGCTCAAGAGACAAAAGGGGCTTGAAAAAGGCCACATTTTAGGGGTGCTTACGCCAAAATCATCGCAGCACTCATGGACTAGATCGCGAAATTTGTCCTCCTCAACCGGGCGCTGTGTAGGGGACAGGACAAGTTTGGTAGGAGGGCTAGTAGGTAAAATAGGGTCAGAAGCAGGGTACCTCGCTCTTGGCAGACTCAGGAGGCTTCTCGCCGGGCTTCCGGGTGGCAGCCTCCAGCTGTGCCTGTGCGGCCTTGGTGTAGGGGAGTACGATGAGCTGTTGGCCTTGTAGCTGGAGCTTGGGCAGCTTCTCCATCGTCGTCTTCACGGAGGTGTCCGACGCGAACACCACCAGTGCGAAGCCCTGCAGGATGCCTTGAGGCTTAGGGAGGAGTGAGGAGGAGGAGAAGAGGAAGGGGACCTTGCTCTGCCCGTTGCGTCGGTTCTCGTAGAACTTGATGTCGAGGAGGTCGGGTATGCCGGTGCCGTTGATGAGGGTGGCGAGGTCGTCGTCGTTCGTCCACCAGGTCATGTTGCCCACGTAGCAGAAGTAGCGCCGCCCCTGGTACTGCTGGTTGTTGATGGCCCCATAGATCCCTGTGTCACCCGAAACTCCAATGAGAAGAGAGTGTAAGGGAGCAGGGAGGACCTCGAGAGGCGGTGACGACGGTGTTCTTGACGTCGCCGGACTCTGAGGTGTCCGCCTTCACGGTGCTCTTCTCCGTCAGCGCTGCCTCAAAGAGGTCCTCGCTACCCTCTGTGCTCACCTCTGCCTGCAACCTTTTTCACCTGGCACGATATTCTTGCGTTTGCGGATATTTGCATAAAGAGAGAATTGCAGCTCATGTTGGTGAAATGTTGAGGTTGACCTTAACAACGGCGTCGTGTCCATTCAGGTCAGGCTCCATGTCAGGCTCTGGTTCTTCTTTGGTGCCCAGGATCTCATTCTCGTCCAAGGCTTCCTCCTCTCCGAACAGATGGTCCTCCACCGTCCCCAGCTCTGCCGCCTCTGTCATCCCACTTTCGCCCATCCTCAAAAATCCCTATCTTTTTCCACCGTTTCTCAGACTCCAGAAAAATTCAAGGAAATTGTGAAAAACGCAAAAAACGATCCAAAAGCAAAGGTTAAAAATGGCGGCGCTTTGCAGTCGGGGAGCAGTCCCCCTTTCCCCCCGGTCCATCGGTCCATTCTCCAAGCCCCACTGCGCCCTGCCCCATCCCGACTCAATGTCGGAGCTACGGTAGTGCCATCTCTGCGCAGATTCTTTCTTCTCATACGCGCACTTCTGGCCTAGAGAGGGAGGTGTAAACAGCAAACAATGTTGTGTCGCTCTGATAGCCTGCAGCCTTGCCAAACCTGTTTGTTGACAAGCCAGCCCTGTTGAGGCGAAGTTTTGGTAGTTGGCGGCCTACGCTTTTGCTGGGCTTTCATAAATGGCCGAAATTGTTTTTGTTTGCCATATGTCAGTTTTCCGTTTTTACAGCTCCAGAAAAAAAACTAAAATTGGCTGAGGTGCTCAAATGAAGTTTTATGCGGATAATGAGCTGGCCTCGGAATCGCAGCTGAATGGACTCCTGGTCCAGTTCCGCAACTGCAGCCTGCTCAGGAATCATCGATTGGTTCTAAGCATACGATGCACATCAGGGACAAAATTAGAAGAAAATGTTTTAGGTTGTGGAAGACTTGTGGGTGGAGGATGGTCGAATAGAGAACCCAGAGCGTGTCTTCTTCGACAGACGCCGGGCTGCGGATGTCCAAGTAGACTGCAACGGGGCCCTTATTTCGCCTGGCTTCATCGACATTCAAGTCAATGGTGAGCATGGATTGCAATGAAGAAAGTTGTTGAGAAGGAAAAAGTGCAGGTGGTTTTGGCTGCGATTTCACATCCTATGAAGCTGATTTTGCGGCGCAAATTCGAAAAGCCAGACAAGGCTTTTTCAGCCACGGCGTCACTGCCTTCTGCCCCACTGTCATTTCCGCCAAACCGCAAACATATGCTCAGGTCAGCCATTTTCGCCTATGCAGTATTTTGCACATTTTGTTTCCCAATATTTGGGGCTCATTTGGAAATGAAAATCTTGATAAATATTGCAAGATAAAATGAAGTTGAGGTTCTGCCGTATCTACGAAGGGAGGATGGGAGTGGGGAGGAGGGTGCGGCCATTTTGGGCAGCCACCTGGAAGGCCCTTTCATCTCAGCAGCAAAGAGTGGCTGTCATCCAAAGGCCAACCTTTGCCAGGATCTCAGCCGCCTTCATGAAGTCATTCTCCTTCAGTCTACAATGAGAATCGGGCAAATATCATTTGAGACCTACGGCGAGGAGAATCTGCAGCATGCTTCAGTGCTCACGCTGGCGCCGGAACTAGCAGGTGCGGAAGCTCTAATCCGAAAGCTTACCCAGAACTCCTCGATTCGCTTATCCTTGGGTTCTTGGCCTTCATTGTCTCAGAGAATGACTGGAGGATGATACGGAATGTTTAGGCCACTCAGCCGGCGACATCGAGCATGGAGAAGCAGCCGTGAGGGCTGGCGCCACTTGCATCACACACCTCTTCAATGCTATGCTTCCTGTATTCCTTTTCCCTCATCTCAATCCTACCGGTCAATCTCAATAACCATCATCAATCCTCAATCATAAATGTACTGCTAAAGTAGGAAGCAATTATGACAATCAGGGCCATCAGAGAAGAATAAGATTGAAGTTCCATCACCGAGACCCGGGCCTGGTGGGTTTGCTGACCTCTGATCGACTGGCTGGACGAGCCCTGTTCTATGGCGTAATCGCAGACGGCATCCACACTCACGATGCCGCCCTACGCATTGCCCACCGAACGCATTCCCAGGGTCCCTTTTTCTCAATCCCCCTTCCCCTCTGCCAAATAGCTCCTATTTGGAAGGCCTCATCCTCGTCACCGATGCCACGGCAGCGCTGGGACTCGGGGACGGGGTCCATCAACTGGGCGACCTCGTCATCCACACCAAAGGCCCACTGGCTACCCTGGCCGATGAAAAGCAGACCCTGGCTGGCAGGTTGGATGGAGCTCTTTTTTCTTAGCAAAGAGGTGTACTGGGGTCAATTCGGGAAACGTTTGCTGGTCCTTGAAGCTGAAAAGATGAATGAGGAAGTGAATGAATGCAGCGTGAGCAGCATGGACTATTGCGTGAGGCACTTCCGAACAGCCACTGCAGCTAGCACTGTGGCTGCTTTGGAAGCAGCCACTCTGCATCCTGCCCAGTTTCTTGGAATAACTGATCAGGTTTTTCGCTCTTTATGCAACGGTTTCTTTTGTTGCGTGTATTTGTAGCTTTTAATGAACACATTGAACTGAAAATCGAATTTTGTTGGTGGAACGATTGAATCCTAGATTAATATCGGTTTTGCAGCACGGCACGCTGGAATTCGGGAGCAGGGCAGATTTCATACTGTTGGATTCAGCCACGTTGGAGTTGATAGCTACATTTCAGAAAGGACGTCGAGTGTTTCTCAAGTGATGCTGTGACTGACTAGTCTTGCATTCAGTGGATCATCAATATTGTTGAGCAGGATTTTGCTTGCGTTTGACCTTGATGCGACCTCAGTTTTTTTCAGTTTCAGCTTTGATCTTCCCTTTTTTCAGCATTTTTGTTCAGAAACTACTTCACTCATTAAATTCTAATAACTTAGCAGTGAAAAGTAGTTGTTATGCTGGCAAAATCGTTGGAAAAATAGCAAGGAATACAATCATCAAGGATTACTACAATCATTTTTCAATGTCATTCAGGAAATTGGAAGGAGCGAAAATTGGGTGAATATGAATGTTTGCCCCATTTTTGTGGCAGAATGTTAATCACCAAACCTTTTTATGCACTCTACCAAGTAGCGTCATAAAATACTGCCATGATATATCTGGTATCATCGGCAACCAAATGTGGGTAGGTTTCTTTTCTCCAAAAATTGAAAATTTCAAGCGTAACTGTCAAAGAAATATAAAAACTACTGAAATTTGCTGCTTGGACAGTTGCGTTTAGTCTTTTTGTGCGCAGTGCAGTACTTCTTTCCATGCGAGCCCAAAAAATAGATTCAGATGGCGCCGTTAGAAGAGCAGGTGCTGGTGATACTGTGCACCAAAATAGCAGGTGATACTGTTTGGCTTGAAAGCAGCAACTGCATAACTGGTCATCCAGTTTTCGGCAGTTTTAATGCTTCAAATTTTAAATAGCTGTTTTCGATAGTTTGCTTGCTGTTCTTGCTCTCGTTTCAAGTTTTTGTTTTTCTCGAATTAAGCACAATGAAAAAATAATTTCATGAAACCTATGATTGATTATGGATAAAAATGATTTCCTGCTATTAGACTTTCCCCAAAAAAGCATAAAAGCATATATCCTCTAAAACATATATGTATATTTGCATTTTAACAGTATCAACGCATGAAGAACTAAGGAGGACCAGATAGAAGCGAAATTGTCCATAGTGAAGCTGACGTTCACCGGCGTATAAAATACCTTTTTGAATGTATAGCATAAAAGCAGTTGCAAATTGTAAACACTTGTGGTATCAAATGATAAAAATGAAAATTTGATGAATGGAATGCTAGTACACGGCGGCCGAACTGAGTCAAAGGCGTCAGTTCAGTTTGAAATGGGCACGGGACCAAAGACATTGGAACAACAAAGCAGAAAACGCGTGATTTGAAGTTGAAGGCAGGGCTTGAGTTTGAGGACGAGTCCATCCTTGGCAGCGGCTTCGACCTCGTCGGCGAGGGCGTTGAGTAGGGCATTGTCGAGAAGGAGGAGTTTGTGTCGTTGCGCCCATTCCCAGGCCCCTTCCAGGCTCCCTACGTCTTTCACTTCGCTCAGTTTTTCCACCAATTCCTGGAAACAATATTTTCCCATATTTATTTCCTTGGGTACTTTGTCATCAAATATTTTTATAATCGAATAGGTTTAATAATTCTAATAGGTCACAAAAAGCCGCATAAGCAACTTAATTGTGCTGGCATTAAAGCTACGAGAATAAGCTCCTTCTCTAGATGATCGTGAAATAATGACGCACCATTGTTGACGAAAACTAGGGAATTCTAAACGGTAATCATTTGAAAAGCGATATACGATTTCCAGGTGCTTGAAGAGTGGTTGACTTGTATCTTCCTTCGTCAGCATCATCTCCATCAGGTCCAGCAATGTTCGCTGCAAACTCGCAAAAATATCACTGCAAATTTGACACAGCAGCGCCAACCAGTTCGCTGAATGAGAGCTCATTTAGAGATGTAATTCGGCCCACAAATATGCCCTCTACAGCCCTGCAGACTAGGCTGACGGGGAAGTGCTCCAAATCCACCGGCTCCTACAACTCCCGTCAAGTTTCAATGTTTCAGCATCCTAAATCATATTGATCCTAGATTGGAGGCAGGAAGAACCGAGGAGCAGCCTCGGAAGCTGAAGAGTGAGGCGAAGAACTGGGAGCGCAGCCTCAGCACCTCCACATTGGCCCAAAGAGAGTGGCCCCCAGAGCAGCGGAGCTCCACTCGCCCAAACGTTTCACTCCCATCACTCAGCTTCAAGTGAGACTCATGCTGAGCATTTAAATGAACATGAATAGACCTGCTCACCCGACTCAGCATTTGGTGGATGACGGGAGAAGGTTGTGGAGGAGAGCGGGGGCGGAGGAGGGTGGCCAGAGTCCAGTCCTCCTTGAAGAAGAGCTTGAGTTGGCCTTGGAGAGCCTGGCCTAGTGGGATCTTCGCCGCTGGGAAAGAAATTCCCGTCCACCTCTCCTCCGGGAACTTGGACTCAGGGAAGCTCCAGGAGCAAAGGTGCCTTTCGCCCCAAACATTCGCCTGCTCCTTGCCGGGCCAGAGAGATGCTTGAAGGAGCGATACACGGGGCTTGGCGTGGGCGGGACTGCGGCGATTGAGGAAGGGAAAGAGGGTGATGCTCTGGCCGTGATTGTGCCGAAGGAGTTGCAGGTTCCAGGTGAGGCTGAGACCGTTGGCGGTGCGAGTCTCGAAGACGTTTTGCGCCAGATAGTGCGTCTGCTCGGCGACTAGAGCTGGGAGGCTGAAGAGGATGTCGTAGTTGGCTGGCCAAACGGAGGCCACCGGACGTCGCTTTGTCGCCACCCCCAAAAGATCGTCCCCCGCTCGCTTCCGTCCCGAAGCCATTCCGCCATTTGCAGAGGAATCTGCCTCCGTCGCCATTGCAGCCTTTGCTCTCTCCATCCTTGCACTCCCCACTCACTCTGCCAATGTTAGCTCAATTCTACACAGAAGCGCCCACAAGCTGCGCAGTTAGGGCAGGCTTGGTCCTGCGGCGAAGTAAGTGCTTTTTAAAACTCAGAAAATTCGGCAAGACTTATGTGCCAAAGTTTGTTTTACATTTCGAAACCATTTGTTACAGAGCAAAAAATTCCTTCAAAAATTTGAGTTTGCAGCTTACAGCCTTTTTATGAAGAAAAAAGCGTACTAATGCATTCAAAATAGATTCTAGCAGTAACTACAATTGAAATTTTCTGTAATATCTGGTAAGCCAAATTGAATCTCTTTTCTCCCGTAATTCTAATACCCCGAGCAAAATATACGCACTTGTGGAATCTGCTGTTATGACAATTGCATTTTGTTTAGGCATTTTCACAGACCATTATTTGTTTTCATAGGCACGCCAAATCGAAATCCAGGTGGTGTTTGTGCATATATTTGCAAGTGCTTAAACTTCTTTAAATTTTTGCTTGGAAGATTCGAATATCGGGAGAAAATAGATTCAATTTGGCTTGCCAATGTAACCAGATATTTCTTCTAATTTTAAGATAAAAAAGAAAGTTTGCATTTGGTAAGGTTTGAACATGAACTTAGAGGATTTTTCAGTTTTTCAGTTCGATTTTGTTCTTTTCAATGCAATAAGAAAGCCTAATATACAAATACAAAAACTGATGATAACTCTTGTTTTGGTATGAAGTCATCGTAATTTTTGGAATCGTTTGGACAAAATATTTTCGTCAGCTAAAACATATTTTCTCGTGTTAACGATCGTTCAATTCCATCCGCCGCTGCAGACATAGCTACAAATGGAATACATGATATCCAAGAAACTGCGCAATAAAAAAGCGCATTAAAGATAGCCGCTATGGAGATAGACAGAACAAACACCTTTTGGCCTGTGAAACAAAGCAATTAGCTCCTTCTCTAAGTCTTTTGCATTTCTATTCAGATAATTAAGATGGCGCAAAATTATGCGACAATGGATGACACTGGGGTTGACAAAAAAGAAGCAGAGAAGGCAACAAAGCTTTTTTGGCTCTCTGCCTTTGCTGCTTCCCTCTCTTGTTGCCTTTTCACCGCTCCCAAGCAATCGATATGCAGCCCAGTTCATCTATAGGTTTCTGCTTCGGCTACGAGTTGACGGTGGTGAGCGGCTCTGTTCTCTACATCAAACAGGACCTCAACGTCCGCAGTGCCACCGTTCAAGAGGCTATCGTAGACCTTTCTGCCCTTTTTAAGCTGGCCGCTGGATTGTGTATTGTCTGACTCTGAAGGCTGATTCTGACAGAGATGGAAAAGCTTGGAGGTAAGCGTCCACACAGTGACGGGGACGATATTCGCCCTGGGCAACGGGCTGATAGCGGATAGATGGGGACGCCGAAAAGCCCTGGCTTTCAGCTCCATTCTCATCGCCGTGGCAGGCATCGTCTGCGCCGTCGCCAACTCCTCCGCACTCATCATCATCGGTCGCCTCATCGCAGGAGCCGGCATGGGTACCTGGCATATTGTTGGAATACATTTGCTAAGCGATTTGTTGACGAAAAAGTAAGAAATACAGCAGGGCTTTGTGAACATTTTTATGACCCAGTGTCAAAACATGTGTAGCTAAAATGATTTAGATGATGAAATCGAAATTGATAGATTCCAGCGATATGTAAAAATTAAAAAAAAATTAAAATTTAATTAATCGATTTGGATACAAAATGTCTATTGTAAGGAGTTGCCTCGGCCGTGAGCCCACTCTACGTGGCGGAGACGTCGCCGGCGGGGATTCGGGGGCGCTTGACGACCACGAACACCCTCTTCATCAACGCCGGCATCGCTTCTTCCTCCCTGGCCTCTGCAGTCTTCTCCTATGTCCCCGTTGGTGGCTGGCGATACGCCATGGCTCTCGTCCTCCTGCCTGCTCTAGGCCAGCTGGCCTTCCTCTACTTCATGCCCGGTTTGTGCTCCCTTCTTTTCCAACCAAATACAGCCTCTTTTACCGGCAATAACAATTCATCAGTTCCTCATAAATTATGCTGCAGGTTTTCTGGGTCATAGCAAGCAAGTAAGCATTCTTGTCAAGAAGCATAGTAGAGCTACAGAGTCGCCACGGTGGCTGGTGGAGGTGGGTCGAGGGGAGGAGGCTTCGGAAGCCATGCGATCCTTCCGCCAAAGCCGCGCCGCTGCTGACGCCGAGATCCACGAAATCCAGGCCGCCTGCATCGCTAAGAAAAGGGAAAGGGCTGATTTCGGTCACCACACCTTCCCCAGTCCCCCTCCTTTTCCAATCGGCGTCAAAAACAGGAAGTGGCTCCATGCTCATGCACATGCTGAGCATAGGACCGGTTCGAAGGGCGCTGCTGGTCGGCGCCTTGGTCCTCGTCTGCCAGCAAATCTCCCTGGTCAGCGTCATCCTGTTGCCATCCTTTCCCTCCTCCTACTGAAATAGCCCCAAAAAGCATTTCACAGCGGGTACACTGGAACGATTCTGGAGATGTCCGGTGTGGAGGGCAAGCAGGCGATTCTCTGGCTCTCCGTCCTGGTCTTCGTCCTCCTGCTCATCGTCCAGATGCCTTCTGTCATCATCGTGGAGAAGGCGGGCCGACGCCCCGGGGCCTTCGTGAGCATGGCCTGTTCCCTTACCCACTACCCTCTTCCATTCCCTCACCCTCACCTCTAACTTCTTCCAGTGTCCGCCGGCGCCCTCCTGCTGATCGGCATCGGCTTCAGCCTCGTGGCCTCCGACACGCCGCCTGTGCAGAGCCTCAGGGGATTCAATGACACCTGTTCTGCCCTGCCCAGTGTAGCCACCTGCGGGGACTGCATTGCCAGCTCTGGCTGTGGCTTTTGCTTCCAGCACACGGTTGGGAATGGGTTTCATTCTTTTTATGCTTCGTCTGTGGGGATAGGTGGGGATTTGATAGGAAGGTGGGGTGAATGGAAGCTGTCTGTCAGTGTCTGGAAGTGTGGAGCATTCGCTGGTGGGACCCTGTGCTATGGGAGAGATCGGGTATTCCTGGGCTCTGGACTACTGTCCTAGTCCAAACTCTTGGCTGGTTCTCCTCGGCCTTGTCCTGTTCATCTGCGTCTTTGGGCCCGGTTACGCTGTCCACAAGATGTGCCTGACTGATAGTTCGAAGAATGAGAAATGTTGGCAGGTATGGGTGCAATGCCTTGGACATTGAACGCAGAGATCTACCCGCAGTGGGCACGCGGCACTGGGAATGCTGTGGGGACGGCTGTTTGGTGGATTGCTGGTTTTATCACCACTTTCAGCTTCCTTTCCGTCACCCAAGCATTCACCAGACCTGGTTTCTCCTTATTCGTAAAAAGCAGTGCCAGCAATAGGCTGTTTTTGAGGCGCTTTCTATTTCTATTCAGCATTGAGCTTTGTTGGATTTGGCCTGCTGTATGCTCTCGTTCCGGAAACAAAGGGACGTAGTCTTGAAGAGGTTTCTTTCCCTATCTGCCCACAATCGTCTAATTGCTTTCGGAGTTTCAGATAGAGGCCCTGTTCGAGCACAGCCTTCAAATACCCTGGCTCAACCAACGCTTTAGCAGATTCCCTGATCCTTCTCCTATCACTACCTAAAAGCTGCCCTTAATTGGTCATGTTTCTCAGTCTTCCAAACTACCAGTTTACCATCCATTTTCAAGCCCATGCATCTGAAGAAAAGTCGAAGATTGAGAACATGATCCAAAGGGCCAAAAAGAATCACAATGAAACCGACGGAATGTGTTTGCGCAGCCAATGAACTAAAAAAGGCAAAGCTTTGGCCCAAGAGAGAGTCCATTAAGAGAGGCACCTGGATGAATCAATGAGGAAGCCACAGGTAAGCTGACTAGTTCAAGAAGACCGACAGTGCTTTTAGCAAGACATCGTATTGCAAGCTAGTGGATCAATGGAAGAGACGGCACCCACGCAACCCCGAGGAACCTCCACCCCATCCTCGTCCAGGCACAGCCGTGTCTTTGTTCTCTGTCCACTGCCGCAGCTTACTGAGCAGCTGCTCCAGGACTCCCAAGCACCCCTCAAGGTGGATTGAATTGATGAAATTTGATTTGCAGGAGGAGATGAAAAGTCTGTGAACCATTCTGGACAGGAAATGTCATTGCAGTCCTGGGTTTCTTCCAGCTCCGGGCCCGCGATGGTCTCCCAGCGAGTGCGCCGCTGCACTCCGCCGCCGCAGGTCTGGGTGCACGGGGACCACTGCAACAGGCTTCAATTTACCTCTGCTCCTATCCTAAATCAATTCAGTGGCTTCCCTCAAATTTGCCAGGCCTAAGTTTTACATTTTTTTTGAACCAAGAACTAATCCTAAGCTTTTCCGAAAAAAGTACTCTTTGAAAATTGCGAAACTTCCCAAACTCGCCTTACCCCGAACCCCTTCCTGACCAATTGAAAGGGTGGATAGGAGAACCTGGGACCAGTAGGTGTTGCGCGGGCAGGCGGGCTCCTCACACACCTCCTCGTCCTCCTTCTTCCCCGGACAGCCCAGGCCATCCTCAGTGGGACACTCCCGCTCCCTCGTTCGCAGTCCCTGGCCGCAGGTGGCCGAGCAGACAGACCAAGCCGTCCACTGGCTCCAGGCCGGACAGGCATCCGGGCTGCACTCTTCCAAGTCCGCCGCCTCCCCCGGCGAGCAGCCGCCTTTGATGGCGCAGGTTCGCGTTCGCACCCGCTGTCCTGAGCCGCAGCTGGCACTGCAGTCGCTCCTGCAATCCTTCCCATCCTTTTTCTGTCAACAGAGACTTTTATTATTTCTGGCCATGAAAGAAGAGGAGGTTGAAATGTGAAAAGAATACCATGGGGCCCATTCTCCCCAGTCGGGGCAGGGGACCTGGCTGCAGAATTCCGTCTCCTCGCCCAGCCCCTCGCAGGCGCCCTCTTCGGGGCACTCCCGGCTTCGGTTCCTCGACCCCCCGCCGCAGACCCTTGTACAGGAGCCCCAGGGGCTCCAGGAGGCCCAGACAGCACATGGCTGCTCGTTGCAGGCCAACTCTTCCCGGTTTTCCTCCTCATCTGAACAGGAGCAAGCCGGGTTTTCGGGCTCCTGAGCGCAGAGCTCCTCGTCCACCGAACAGGTTCTAAAGAGAAGGGTATTTGGAAGGTGGGTTTTAGAAGGGATTGGAAACCGGGTGCGAATGCTGACGCCGCCCCCGCAACTAGCACTGCAATCCCCGTAGGCGCCCCAGTCCTGGTAGGAGGGGCAGTAGAAGACGTTGCACTCCTGATCCTCGTCCTCTGTGCCTTCGCATTGACAGCTGCAATAGGCCATCCTTCATTCTTTCTGAGACTTTAAATCCCCTAAGGGAATAAGCTGAAGTACCTCGAATCAGTGTCCAGACGACTCCCGTAGCAGTGGCTGAAGTCCCTGTAGCAGGAGCGCTCTCTGGTCTGCAGCCCACCACCGCAGGAGGCCGAACAGGTCCCCCAGTGGTTCCACTTCACCCAGGCCGCGCACTGGTGCCCGTTGCACTCCGTGGACTCATCACCCTCGCCGGGACACTCGCAGCTCCCCGGGTTCGCCTCCGGCCCTGAGCAGAGCTCTTCGTCACGTCGGCAGGAGCGCTCCCGGCTTCGAACCCCGCCCCCGCAGTCTGCCGAACAGTCGCCCCAACGACTCCAGCTGGAAAGAGGGTGCTGGTTGAATTGGGGATGGAAAAAATATGGTAATTTTGTTTGGGTTCTATTATGGGGGCGTTTGGCAAGCGCCTGTATGGCCCAATGGATAAGGCGCCTGCCTACGGAGCAGGAGATTCCAGGTTCGACCCCTGGTACAGGCTATTTCATTTTACTTTTTTTATTTGTTTTACGAAAATTAACATTTTGAAGGATATTATTTGCAATCAATTGATATCTCGATTGATTGGATTGCCCTATGGTTCGAAAGTTGTACGCTTCCGAATTTCTTAAAAAAATTCCAGGATGAATTAAACACTACGGTAGAGCAACCCAAATCTAATAGTCTGCCTCCTTGAGTTGGCTTTTTCAGCCTTTGTCCTAAGGCATGCGCCTGTATGGCCCAATGGATAAGGCGCCTGCCTACGGAGCAGGAGATTCCAGGTTCGACCCCTGGTACAGGCTTTCTTTTTTTGTCCCACCCCACCCTCTGTTCCAATAAACTATTTTGCAATTCCTTAAAATCAAATCAACTGACCGAGCCCAGCTGGAGCACTGATGAGCGTTGCACTGCTCACTGGTCTCATCCACTCCAGGGCAGAGACAGGCCGGGTGATCCTCTTCCACCCCAGCGCAGAACTCCTCGTCCCTCTCACAGCTCCTCCTTCTTACGCGAGCCCCACCCCCGCACTCTGCCGAGCAGTCGCCCCAAGCCTCCCACTCGCTCCACTCCGGACACTGTTGCTCCCCACACTCATCGCTCTCTTGCATCTGCAGCCCAATCCTCCTAGGGGAAAGGGAAGGAAGGGGTCAGAGAGGCTCAAACCGGTTCATCGCAGACACAGCTGACATGATTGCGACTGTCGCCGACGCAGAAGGAGTCGTCGTTGCGGCACTCCCGCTGTCGGTAGCGCGTCCCACCGCCGCAGTCCGCCGAGCAGCTGCTCCAAGCCTCCCAAGGAGTAGGCTCTGAGCACCGATGGGGGTTGCAGGCCTGTTTTCAGTTCTTTTTTTCAGTTCCCTTCGCTAGATAGCCATGAGGGAAAGAGTCTCACCTGAGAGTCTTCCAGGGAGCCCTCGCAGAAGCAGGAGGGTGAGTCGGAGTATTCGGAGTTGCTGCAGTGGGCCAGGTCCATAAGGCAGGGGCGGGAGCGGAGCTGGAAGCCCCCGCCACAGGGCGAAGAGCACTCCCCCCAGGCCCCCCAGTCGCCGACGGTGGGGCACTGGTGGACGTTGCACAGACGCTTCTCCTTCGTATCCCCGGTGCACAGGGCCTGCTGGCTGCAGACTCGAGTTCGCGTCTGAAATAAAGCATCTCTCTGAACACTAGAACCCCAAGGGGCACAAGCTATTGGCAATTTATATTTGGCCTAGGAAAAAGTAAGCAAGCTCTGCCCAGTTAGACCTTGCCAGATCAACTAGGTGGAGCCTTTGTCTAGGCAGGAGAGGAAAGAGGAGCATGAAGGATGGACTAGGATGAAGGAGGGTGACAGAACCTGCCAGCCGCCGCCACATTCCTCGCTGCAGTAGCCCCAGGCAGCCCAGGGGCTCCACTCAGGGCAGGCCAGCTCATTGCAGCTCTCCTCCTCCCTGGCCTCCCCGTCACAGCCAGCCTCTCCCGCGGTGCACAGACGCTGGCGATAGCGGCTGCCCCCACCGCAGCTGGCACTCAAATCAATTCCTTCTTTGCTCAGATGGGAGAGTGGATGGGAAGAAAGAGGAAGAAGAACCTGCAGATGCTCCAGCGGGCCCAGCCGCGCCACTCCGCGCAGGGACCATCGTCACAGGCTTCTGCTTCTCGGTCGCTGCCGCCGCTGCAGGCACCGGCCATGGGACAAGAGCGCACTCGCGTCCTCTCGCCAGGACCGCACTCTTCAAACATCATTCTCTACTGATCGATTTTATGCTCATTTCCTGTCCAGTTTGTCCCCCAATTCATAATTTGGCTAGGAAAGAAGGGGAAGTGGGGAAAGGTGGAGGTAATGAGGATAGGTTTGGAACCGGCAGAGCAGAGGGCCCACTCGGACCAGGCAGTCCAGTGGGCGCAGGGAGGGCGCGGGGAGCAGGGACGCTCCTCCGAGAAGGTCTTGCTGGCGTACTGGTTCTGCGTCCCAGCTATCGTCACCACGCACCGCCTTGTTCGAGCCTCTACACCCGCGCCCGGATCCGCGCTGCACGTCAGCGAGCACTGACCCCAGTCGCTCCTACAACCCATCGTCTCTCTCACTTTTCACTTTTTTCTTTCTGCCATGTCCTGGCCTAGCATCATAACTAATCCTTCAAATTGAATTCACATAGCCCGTCCTATTGACAAAGCAAATGATCGTAAACGAAGGGCAGCACCAACCAAGGTGTGCAGCAGGAGTGGTTGTTGCAAGGCTGGCTCTGAACAGTGTCTCCCTCGCACCCTCCATACTGGGAGCACTGGCGTCTCCGTGTCTGCTCCCCGCCGTCGCAGTAGGCCGAGCAGGCCCCCCATCCGCTCCAGGCCAACCAGATGGCACAGGGCGCCGCCAGACAAGGCTCCTCCTGCTTCGACTCTTGCACTATCCTGCAACTCTCAGTTCTCCAATTCCACCAGACTTAGCTGGGGGGTGAGGAAGGGGGTAGATGGGTAAGAAGAATGGGAGGGGGTAGACGGGGAGGATGAAAAGGCTGGCACTTGGTAGGAGCAGAAGCACAGCCGAAGTAGTTGGGACAGAAGCGGGTACGGGTGCGCGTGCCCTGGTCACAGCTGGCAGAGCACTCGGACCACGGCTGCCAAGCCTCCCACACCACGCAGGGCCCACGGGTGCACTGCTTCCGCTCCAATTCATCGCCGCGTTGGCGAGATTTTGTGCCTGCAAATAGCCGACCATTTGGATGTGACGAAAATTGAGGAGGGATTTTGCGATTTTTTATGGAGGGAAAAGTGCCCGAAGGGGTCATTTCGAAAAGTGGCTTTTTGCAGAGGTCAGCAGTTGGTGAATAGGGCTGGAAGGAGGGCAAATTGTAGGCCTCCTGGTGGGCAGGTAAAAAAGGTGATAGCTTCTGAAAGAGAGGCGCAGTGAAAGTAGGGGGACGCAAAATGTAGGCTATATAGCAAGGAGGCGAGGGGGAATGGAGTAAAAGGAGGTTCACTCATAATGACTTCCTTCGCGCTCATGCACCGCTCGGCGCCATATCTCTCGCCTTTTTCACCCCCTCACCTATCCCAACCAAACCCCAGCCGCCCCAAGCAACTTTCTGCTGATTTGCCCGCGTTTTTCCATCTCTTCATGCTGCGCTAATGATGGCTGCTAATTTGATGCCCGGCTAAGTTTGGCAAATATATTTGCCAGAAGCAGGTGCTAAAGAGGAAGAGGCAAACTAATTTGCCTAAAACGACCCCCCAGCTCGTCAAATGGCTGCGTAGAGCTTGGGTGGGCGTGGGAGGGTTTGGAGGCGGAAGCTAAATCTGCGTGAGGACCAAATCCGCCCAAGCAGCTTTCGGGGACACTCCGGCTTTATGAAAGACACTTTCCCAAAGCCCCCCTCTCTTCTCCCTTCCGCCACTCCCCTGCCTTTCTGCTGTTCACCAGCCCTGCCTTTTCCCCCTCGGCCCTAGCATGAAGTTCCTGCTTGACAGGAGAGGAGAGTAGAAAGTTTAGAAGGGCTGACCAAGGCCGCAGGAGGTAGAGCAGGTCGTCCAAGCGCTCCAATCACCGCCGCTGCTTCGCCGCGCTCGGTAATCTGCAATATCCAACCACCGTTGCCCTGCCAACGGCTCTCGGGCCCATTTGCCATCACATCGCCTTTTTGCCCAGTTTCATCGTCTTTTCAGGCTGATTGACATCAAGGCAGCTAGCAGCCATGATTGGCCTATTCGTTAGGCCTGGCTGGCTGTTGCAAGCTGGATCTAAGAGCCGCTTGGCACTTGAGAATTGAGAGCCCCTTCGTTAGCCTGTAAAGCTCCTTTTTACGACGTCTCACAAGCCCTCCCGTCCTATCATTTCTGCCCCCCTAGCTCCTGTAGGCATCATTATCACCTTCCCTCCCCGACTCCTTAGAGATTTAGCTTTAGAAACCCTAGAGACCAACATCATAATGACAAACTCTTTGCATTTTAGCAAAATAAGCTGCATCACTTTTCTGAAATGCGTTTTCACAGAAGTGGCTTTTATCATAATCACTCGTGTCGCTCCTACAACCCCGAAATCTTCTAACAGTTACTATTCTCCTACTGAAACAGCTAAGCTCCTGCTACCGCTTCCTTCAATCAAGCGGCTCAGTATAAAGCTAATCCGAAAAACAAAATCCCGTTAGTTTAGCCTCAGTCTCATTTTCCGCCCCAATTTCAACAGGCCCCTCTCCCCCTTTTTTCGCCCGCCTCACATTCAGGCGCGGCCATTACGCGCCGTCATTTTCACACAGAGACACTTTCCCAGCCCCCCGCCCCCCTCGGGGCCTTCTACGAGCCCCCTTTTGCCCTCTCCCCTTCCTTTTAGGGCGCCCATGGCCAATTAGTGCCCTTAGCTCCTGATAGAAAGCCTCCCGCTCGAATATCTCTCTGCCCTCTCCTCCTTCGGCCTGGCGCAGAGCAGATAGGGGGCTTGTCTGGAATGGAGATAGGAGAGACTTACCCATGCTGGCGCCGTGGCCAAGGCCGATTAGTAGGCTGCTCCAGAGCAGACGCTGCAACGATCCCATCTTTTTCCCGCTCCCTCTTTTCCGCTGCAAATAATTGGCCCTTTTCTGCTACAGCAAAGCTCAATGGGGCAGACTTCCTTTTTGAATCCCGGCCAAAAAGAAGGTAGGACGGCTCTGAAGGGCCTGGCTGAATGCTTACAGATAGTTTTCGACAGCACTCACGCGCCAACTAACCTGCGTAGGAATTGTTTATCTAGTACCGTTAAAGCATTTCAACATAAGACCTCCCGGAGATGTTCAAGAAAAGGGTGAAGTAAAAGTAGTCTTACTAGCGAGGCAATTTGTAGGTCGGTCTTTCCTATCCAAGAGTGTAACTCATAGTTGCTAGTGGGAGCCAATTAAATACTTCGCCTAATGCTTGAAAATATGAGGAATAGACGGGATGGCGTTTTGGCGGCGCTGAATGCTCTCTTTGGAGCGGCAAGGGGCTTTTAAAGCAAAGTCTGATGACTGGGCGTTCAGTGTCAGTGGCGACGTGGGGAGACAGGTTCGACAGACACCAGGGAAGGTGAATGAATCCCCACCCCGCGCAAATTGTTACCAATCCGTCAGCCCTGCCCCAGTCAGCTCTCTCTGGGGGAAGTCACTTAGACTTCAGAGGAAAGAGTTCAGGATCCGAGCCTGAGTCAAGTTGGGTTCAAAGGATAGTGCGGCAGTATTAATCAGCCTAAGTTTGTCATGCTGCAAAAACTGAGACCCAACCGGCCAAATGTAGGCCTTTAAAACGGTTGTAGCCACTGTTTGTGGACAACATTGCCCCCGCAATTCTTATCAGGCTACCAACGCCTAATCTCTGCTTTTTGCTAGTTTCCTGTTTATGTTTCTATCGCTGACCTAAGCTTCAAAGCCGCAAAGCAAAACCCCTTGTAGTTTTTCTGAAAATTGTTGACAAATGACACTTTGGCCATGTAGACTGCTCGTTTTCTCCTGTGGCATGTGCCTAACGAAGATCGATGTAGATGGCTGTTTTGCTCGAATTTCGAAAGAGTTCCAAATGATTAAATCAGCAACCTAGCAGCATCCTTGCACTTTGATTAATTTTCATTCCACAAAAGCAAACTGCCCATATCAACCTAGCCCAGAAAACTAGAACTGGACGAAATGATTGCGACTACACTTCAGCCATATCTGCCAGACACAGGCTTCTATTTCAGAGTGCAGTTTTCCCAGCTATCTCCACACTTAGACCCAACCTCTTTTTCAATAATTTTCCAAACACTTGATTCAGAACGCTGCTTTTCATCCGAAATGCATGGCTTTCACACTCCGCCGACATTCTGCAGCATATTTCACTGGAACTGCAATTTTTTCACCAGCGCGGTCATACTTTGCTCTTTGCTGCAGAGTCTCCTGACTAAAGTGCAAAAATAAAATAAAAACCATTTGGAGGCTTTGAGAGGAAGATAAGGATGCCAAAAGCATTTCTGATCACAGAAGCTCGAACACACTGCGGCTGCTTCTGGCTGAGCAATCGGCTCCTCTGCTTCGTTTTCGGCATCATCCAGCTGGCCATCGCCGCCGTGTCCCTCAGCCAGCACGTCTACTCCATCTATCGCTACGGCAAAATATTCGACTGCCAGACCAACTTCACCCGTTCCCGTCTTTCTTCATCATCTAAGCTCTCCATGGAGATGGACTCTTGGAGATGTGCCGAATGCGAGTGAGTTTCTGGCCTATGACATCATCATCTTCGACTACGGCTTAAATATGTACCTGCTGGGGACCCAAGAGTGCGTCGCCAACTACATGGACGGCGGTTACATGAGATCGCTTTGGTACTGCTTCCCTCCCTTGTCCACCTTTCCTAGCCTACACACCTCACCTGCCCAGGTGTCTGTCGCACACGGGTGCCATCAGCCTGCTGCTCATCGTTCTCTGCTTCCCTCGACCAAAGCTTCTCTTCATGTACCCTGCCATCCTGCAGCAGAGCATCTACGCCCTGGGTCCCCGTCTTCTCACTGTCCAGCATGATTGCGAACTAGGAATTCGATTACAGGCCTCATCGTTCTCACGCTGGCAACTCTGCCCAAACTTCTGGTGGCCATCTTTGCGGAGCCAAATCCTCGCGTTCTCACCCTAATATTCATCTTCTTCTGCGGCATGGCCAGCACCTGGTTACTGATTCAATTTATCTCAATCCTTCTTTGAGAGAAATAGGAGAAAACTTGTGGTTCCAAGGTTCTTCACGCTGGTCCTCTGGCACTGGTACTGGCACCTGGAAGGGGTGTACGAGAAGGGCGAGAATGAGGCTCCTGACGGCAGCGGAGTGGATGCCGGCGGTCCATCCAACGATCAGGAGCTGGAGCAGGCCCCACAGCTCAGGCATGCTAAGTACCTTTTTATATGTCCTCCTTTCTTTTCCACTCTCGCATGAGCCTATGCCAGGCAAACCTGCCTAAAGTCATCTGAACCTTCTTCTATCATCCCCTCTTGGCAGGGATTGGAGGAGTGCAAGGAAGAAAAAGGCGGAAGCTGAGTCGTCGGTGTGAGTAAGGAGTCAGAGGGCCCTTTATTGGGTGCCCTGTTTTTTCTCTGCACCCCCTCCAGAAACTCTCCTATTGCCGATGGCTTGCTTGGGACTCCTATTCCGCCCACCATAACCTTCCATCTAAACACCTAACATCATGGCCCTATGCGTAGATTTGGCGGAGGCTGCGTGCAGGACTGCAAGACAGGGGCCTAGACTGAGGAAGCAATTGCAGAGGGGATTGGATGGAGGAGGACGAGGAGGCCTCGCTGCTGGGCGACTGCGAGGGGCTGGAGGAGACGGAGTTGGTGGAGGAGGAGGAGGAGGAGGTGGAAGGCTTCTACGAGGAGTCGGAGGGGGACCCGGTGGATGCGGAGTTGGAGGAGGAGGAGGAAGAGCCTCTCTTCGACTACGGAGTGGAGGAGCTGATGGGGGAGGAGGACGAGATCCTGGAGGCCTGGCAGGATGATGCCGTCTATCATTATCACCACTATCAGCCACAGGCTCAGGACATCCTCTACTATCGCCACTATCCCTACGCCTGAGCATCATTGTCTGACTCTTTTGGTGGTTTTTTTGCCAAAATAATATTGATAGCAAGATCACTTTGCTTTATGAATAGCGGCCAAGCGACTTTGGAGTATTGTGATAGCGTTTATGTGGTTGACATCGCGATTTGTGTAATAATCGTCAGTCACTGATGGATATTGTGATTATGGTATTCACTGGTATCTGAATTTCTGTCTTCGAAGATGCATATTAGGTCTTCGTATAAAGTCCCGGAGAGCTATAAAAATGAGATGCCAAGAAATTTAGAAGAAGTCAAGGGCAGACCTGAAACTGCGTTCCAAAACGAAACGCAACTGTCAATGAAGCAGATTTCACGAGCATTTTTTTGTCTTTTAATGCACGGAAATAAGCTTCAATCTAGCTTGCTATAATAAAAATTTGGATTCCATCTCAGACATGGCCGTCTGGAGGTACTTCTCGATGTTGGCCGTGTTGGCCATCAGCAGAAGGTCTTTTATCTTCTTCCCGTCCGGCCCCGACATCACCTGCCAGTTGCTCCCTTTCCTTTCATGGCCTAGGAGGGGTTGGGTGCAAGCAGAGATAAATGAGTTTATTATGTATTATATAGAAGGTTATAACTCATTTATCTATGGTGCAAGGGATCTTAGCGCGCTAAAGTTGAGGAAAGCTAAATTGGCGTAATTTCATTCTGAACCCTGGCCCAAGAAGTGAGAGGGGGAAGAAAAAATTGAGGGATAGGTGAACCTTGAGCTGGGCAATCTGGGTGGCATTAGTGTAGGTAAAGTTGTACGTAGGGTTGCTGTTGTTCAACATCGTCTGCCCGGTGGGGTCATCCAGATCTAACATGGAAAGCATCACACTTGGTAACAGGTGAAACATAAACATGAGGATCGGATAATTTAAACAGACCATAGTTTTCGTCGTACAGAACTCGAATGAAGTTCTTGAACTTGACACGGTTAATGATCGGGGCCATAACGCTCAGCATCACCGTTGTCGGCAGTACCATCTTCACGTAGTTATTTTCTGGCACTGAAAACACTTTGCTCATTACCGTTTCAGGCGAAAAGCCCAGATTGGACAGAAGGAATTGAAGAGAAGGATGAAAGAGCAGAAGGTGTAATTGTTAAGAAAACTCATCTTCGATAAGGTCCACAATGGTGATGTTCTCCATCCACATCGCTGCCAGTAACTACAATGTGCTATTCAAGCAAAGCAAGTGTTGGATATCACATTTGCTGGATTTCCGGCCCAGAAGGCTAGCATCTAGCAGGTGCTGCTTAACATTGGCCGCCTTGAGATGAGTGATAGAGCTATAAAGCCATGGTAGGCACAGGCAAAACGAAGGAAGGCTGAAACTGGTGGCCGGGTAGACAGCTATAAAGAGGAGAAGTCGTTTTTTGCCCCTGGAGCAATGAAGCGGCCGGCGGAACTGTGCCCCGCTGTTTGTCTGCTGCCCACTCTGCTTTCCCGCCCACTGGGGGGCAGGAGGAGGAGTGGAGTGACAAGAGATGACGCCATCTCCCATTCCGCGAGACGCAATCCAACTTATTATCTCTTCCCTGCTTTACTGCTGGCGACAACGAAACGGGAAACGAAATTTTCCATGCAAATTTGGAATGTCGGACGAAAAACGGCAATTGATTAAGCGGGCCTTGCCAGCCCGCCGCTTCGGGTGCTTAGTAGCCTGCATCTAGCAATGTTTTCATTTTTGAGTCTGTCACTTTATACCTGACACGTCCATGTAACAGTTCAACGATGACATTGTCAGATCATAAAGCGACAGTTACATGGCTATGCATGAATTTGTAATAAATACATGCTAGCTAATGTTAGTCTTGAACGGAAGGAAAAGCCACCAAAGCAGCATCAGAGTCAGCCGTAAGTTGAAGTGGTTTGTCCCAGATGAGCATCCGGTTCATCCGCTCCTCTAGCTGCTCCAGCGACGTTCTTGTTTTTTCGGTGTCACCGCCAACAACCCACAGACGACCGGCCAACTCCACCAGACCAGCTCCACCATTTCTTCTTGGGTAGTTGAAGTCACAGACGGTGTCCAGAGAATTCCCGGCGCGGGGGTCCAGCCTCAGCAGTTCTTCGCCCTCCTCCTTCACAGCGTAGATCTGGTCCTTGAAGGCTGTCAGGCGACAGAGCTCCTCCTTCAGTCCAGTCTCGGTCCAGCTGTTAGCAGCGGGCTCGTACTTCCAGAGCCGGGGCTCCCACCATTGCTGGGCATAGATGGTAGTGTCGAGTAGAGCTGCTGTGCAGGGTCGATTGCTGCCGTTCCTAGGCCAGGCAGCGATGGGGGTCCAGCCCTTGGCCGGCCCGTACTGCAGATCGTCTCCCCAGGAGTCATCTCGCCTCTTCTTCAGACTGTCTCCATCCTTGTCCTTGGAGAAGCCGCCGAGGAGGAAGGCAGTGTCTTGGAAGGGGACGAGAGATGCGCTCCAACGATCGCCAGGCAGTGGTGCAGCCAGCCGCAGAGGTTGGCCGGGCCTCCAGAGTTGGCAGCAGCGCCAGGCAGGGGTCCAGCCGCCGGCCATGAGGATGCTGTCGTGGTTGGCCAGAAGAGCAGCCGCAGTGCCACTCCGAGGAGGCTCCAGCTCTTCTAGGATGGAGGCCATGTCTGGTGACGGGGACCAGATCTCCATCTGCCTCGCATGATCTCCATCTTCATGGCCTCCGATGATGGCCAGCTTCCCTGTCAAATGCTCTGCAGTTGAAGTTGTAGTTGAAAATGTAAATTGAAAATGATTTGTAAGAAAAAATAAATTGTTGAAAACTAGGATTTATAGAAGAATTTTCGATAACCTGAATAAGTTCTTTCAGTTGCTTTCCTGAGCTCCAAAGATGCTGGTCCAACAGACTTGTCGCCTTCGAGAACAGCAGCCTCAAACTGTGGGATTTAATCAATAATAGCAAAACTGTGGAATAAGAATAAATGCATTCTTACAAAAAATACGATATACGCTGAGAAGCTGCACTGTGTATATTTTAATTTAAAGAAGATTAAAGCTCTTTTTAAGCTTTGAATTGGCTAGATTTGAAAATACTTGAAGGCAGATATCGAAATTGGGCCTTGAAAACACTACTCATGTGATTCGAAATTCTGCTTTAGAATTCCAGCTATTTTCTAGGTGTTTGGACAGGAAGATAATATGGTGTTGTAGTAAATAAAAAGAGTTGTAGGTACTAGGCCAGAGCAGCCGGGCTTCTCAGACTCGGAGTCGCTGCCTGTCGACTTCCGAGCCGCTGGAATTGGACTCCCAGTCTTGTAGCCTGTTTTTCAACAAAGTTTTTAGCAACCAGTAGATTGAGAAGCAAACCGAACTTTGCGAAATCATGTTTTAAACATTTTCATGACCAATATTATCCACAATCTTAGTCTAACTTAAAATTGAACTAGATGAATTAAGTGGTGATCGTATAGAAATTGTACGACACCACAGTACATCATTGAAACAATGCCTGGCACTCTTTCCGACATAAGTTGGCTCCGTCGTCCCGATTTTGCCTAAATTACAAACTACTAAAATGAAACAATGCCTGGTCTATAAAATGAAATATCTATTGAGTCATTTAACCATCGATATCTAGCTGACAATCAGACAAACAAATGCAAAAATGAGTAGCTGCTTAATCTGGAACTATTGGAACACCAGAACTCCTCCGGCCTCCGGGCATGGGCGCTACGGCCGCTGCGCTTTGCTTAGCGTGCTTCGAATGCTAGGCAATGCTCTGGACTGGAGCCTTTATGGCTTTGCACCCATGCTCGTCGGCCTCCGGAGTTCTGACTACCCTTCCCTCCGCGGGGTATTGCTCTCTAAATTCTCGCTTAATGGAACGAAATTAGCTCAGCTCGGTCAAAAGGGCATTCTTACAGCAGCTCTACGATATGGTCCTGTCCACTTTTCCTGAGTTCGCGGAGGAAGACATGGAAGAAGCCCGCATTCCGCCTCAGCAGTAAATCGTCAAGCAGGACTATGGGTTGGTCTGGCTTAGGTATGGCCTGCACTAAAGGATTAACTAAATGCTCATCGCCTATAAAACCTTTCCTGCGGGTGAACCTTCACGCGTAGCCAGATGAGGTAGAGGGCCTCGTCTTTGGGACAAGCACTTATGAGGTACTGGAAGAGCAGACTGACGTCTAGCCGAAGGAGGAGCTTTTTACGTCGGCGCTGCAACCGCTCCTTCCAGTCCTTGCGCCAAAACTCGCTCATGGTTCACTGTTGCAGTGCCTGTTTTGAGAGTGATGTAAGTGAAGGAAAGTGAAGCAGCTTAACTGCGTACACGCCGTTATCAGCAATTGCCGCTTGCCGGGACTTGGGACTGCGCAATTTTCAAAAAAAAATAAATTGGAATACTCTCCCAATGCAGATGCTTCTAGCGCCGAAACTCGCTCATGGTTGCCCAAATTTTTGCAGAAAAACTCTTGCAGCAAAATGAATGACATCTGCTGTACTTTTTGGGTGAACGACAGTAAAAGTCAGATTATTTTCCGGTCCAAGGTCAGGACGTTCATCCTTGCTTTCCCCAGGTGAAGTCTAAAGGCATTGAATGAAGGAGTGGGGATAGCGATGTGCGTGTGTCGGTTTGGAAGAGGAGCAGAGAGCTGGGAGTAAAGAAAAAGAGAGCTTCGGTAAGGACGAGGTGAAATATTGCCAGGCCAGCGCCGCGGCCACCGGCTTCCTCCACTGTCAGCTGTCCCTTCACTCCTCCTACTCCCTCCACAACCTTCCAAGCCCCTCTCCCGCTATCTTTAGCCCGGCTCCTTTAGAACACTCCCGGCTCCCTATCCAACACTTAGGGACTGTGCCTTTTTCCCGCCCTGCCTGCTCCCTTACACTCCACTACGCTACAGACGTTGCAATATCCATTTATTCTATTTCCTATAAAATAGTCTGCTGCTTTTTGCATGCTTTTGTTTTCCATTAGGGCAGCGGAACACCAGCCGTTATTGGGCTGGCGCGAACGGAGCATCAGCGAAGTGTCAGCGCCCAGCCCCTCTTTTCGACCCAGGTGTACGTTTTCGGGGTTATTGCTAGATCTTAAAATTGATAAGGGTTTTGTGCTTCACAGAAACGTCCAATCGTTCTGATTCTTTTTGCATTGGAAAGAGCGTCATCGAGTTGACCAAAACTCGCGAGAAAATGCCCAAAAACGACGGAACACAAGATAAAACTACTCAAAACCATTTGTCCGAACTCCTCCTTCTCCTTCTCCTTCTTCTTCTTCTCCTTCTCCTCCGCATCTATTCTTGAAATGAGAGTAGGTATTCATTTCTTCCCCACACCCCCCTTCCCCGGGTTTCTGGGCCTCAAATATTTATTTATTCATAAGTCTTCAGTTAAACTAATATTCTAAATGCACCAGTGGTGTAGTGGGCTAAGCGATCGGATAACTGGATGAAACTGCCTGGTTCGACTCCTTCTCTGGCAATCATTTTTATTTTGGAAATTTTAAGATGAGAAATCCATCGGCACCATCGGCAGGCCAAAATTAAAGTTCTTTTCGCCCAAAAATCGATTGCCCTAAGTATAAATCATGAAAATTTCACAAAAATATGTTAGTTTGCCAATAAATTTGCATTGTATTTCTGATTTTCGAGTCCTTTCTTTTCGTTATAATTTTAAAAAAGTTTATTTTTATCAATTATTTTTTTGGTCCAATAATATTTTAATATGTAACTATATATAACCAACAATATAAAATTTTTATTTATACATTTTATACTTTATTAAAAGTGGAAGAAATATCTGGTACCATCGGCAGGCCAAATGTGAATCTCTTTTCTCCCAAAAAGTCGATTAGTCTGAGTTTAAAGTCAAGGAAATACATCTACTACTAGTGGAATCTGCTGAGCCACCTGCATTTTGGTTTAGCGCGCAATGGAAAGAGCCACTGGATTGCGCGCTAAAACAAAATGCAATTGTTTTAGAAGCAGATTCCACTAGTAGTAGATGTATTTCCTTGACTTTAAACTCAGACTAATCGACTTTTTGGGAGAAAAGAGATTCACATTTGGCCTGCCGATGGTACCAGATATAGGCATATATTATAAGCAGATATAGTTATAGTTCGCTGATGTCAAGACCCCCCCCCCTTCAATGGGATTTCGCCCCCCCCAAAGGGTTTAGCCCGCCCCCAAAAAGTTGAGCCCCCGTTATCAACGAATATAACTAAGCCTAAGCTGCAAATAGAACTTTCCTGCATTCCTACAATGAAGACATGTTAACATCCCTGCTCAAAACACATAAGTAATTTGGTCTGATAAAAAGAAAACTTCTGAGAAAAATCTAACTTTGCTTTAGCAGCTAGTTTCTACATTGTAATTGGGCTGGCGCGAGCGGAGCGCTAGTGGAATGGTAGCGCCCAGCCCCTCTTATCGAGTATAACAACTAATTGCAGCTTTCGCAAAGTTTGGCAGCATGGAGGTGTATTTAATATGGAGCGATCACTCTTTAACATGGGGAGGGGGGCTAAGTTGCAAAACTCCAAAAGTTATAACACAGGGGGTCGAAAGTGACATTTTGTTAACAGCTGCTGTGGGTGCTAGGAAGCAGCTACATAGACGTTCTTGGGCTTAAAGAAATGCGAACGAATAGATCCGTTCAGATCAGCCATCAGTTATTCTTTTTCTTTCAGCTATAAAAATTTCGTTTGTTCAAACTGGATCCGCATTTTAGGATTTCCAAACAGTATACTCATCGGCTAACCAGAATGTGATGTTTCAGTTGATTTAAAACAATGAATGGGTCAGAAACCAATAATTTTGCATTGCTAAAATCATTAATAAAGAAATGAAAGTGATCGCTTGATATATTCATCCCATTCTTGAGTCTCTATGATTTGAATTTGCGCCAATAATGGGTCCTATGGACTTGCGAATGCGCCATAGTTCACAACGCACTGCACACTGAAAAACACTGCAGCAAAGCATATTGTCCAATAGAACTAGTCGTCACACTCAATTAACCCAATTACCAAATGACTTGATGTTACAATAAAATATATAGTCTTTATATAATCGCCTATTTTAATACAAATGAGTTTTGCAACTCACTTTAATATAAATGGTACCATCGGCAAGCCGAAAGTAAGCTCTTTTCTCCCAAAAAAAAACAAATGCCCCGAGTGTAAAGTCAAGGAAATTTCCCTACTACGAGTGGAATCTGCTTGTGGGGCATCTGCATTTTGTTTTCGCGCGCAGTTCAAGAGCTCTTTTCATGCGCGCTCAAACAAAATACAGGTGACACAGCAGATTCCACTCGTAGTAGGGAAATTTCCTTGACTTTACACTCGGGGCATTTGTTTTTTGACCGCGGAGCGGCCCGAAGGGCCGCTCCGCGGTCTATAGAGGTTACTGAACTTTTGTCCTCAGGTATATATATATATATATATATATGTCTGGAAATGCTGTCCACGGGCGAATTCTCAACGGATTGGGACAAACTTTTTTTTTCCTGAAAGGTAATGCAATTTTAGGAAGATCTGGAGGGGTGGAACCGGTTTCCGAGCATTTGAAACATTACTTTTTTGGGTAGAAAGGTTGAAAATTTGGGTATGCTGTAAAAGGCTCAATTCTCAACGGATTTTGACAAACTTTTTTTTCCCTGAAAGGTAATAAAATTTTAGGAAGATCTTGAGTGGTGGAATCGGTTTCCGAGCATTTGAAACATTACTTTTTTGGGTAGAAAGGTTAAAAAATGGGGTATGCTGTAAAATGCTCAATTCTCAACGGATTTTGACAAACTTTTTTTTCCTGAAAGGTAATAATATTTTAGGAAGATCTGGAGGGGTGGGAACGGTCCCGGGGCATTTAAAACATTACTTTTTTGGGAAGAAAGTTTGCAAAATGGGGTGTGTTGAGAAATGGTGAATTCTCAGTGGATTTGGACAAACTTTTTTTTGCTGAAAGGTGTTAACATTTTAGGAAGATCTGGAGGGGTGGAACCGGTCCCGGAGCATTTGAAACATTACTTTTTTGGGTAGAAAGGTTGAAAAGTGGGGTATACTGAGAAATGGCGAATTCTCAATGGATTTAGACAAACTTTTTTTTCCCTGAAAGGTAATAACATTTTAGAAAGATCTGGAGGTTTGAACCTGGTCCTGGAGCATTTGACATTACTTTTTTGGGTAGAATGTCTGAAAAATGGGGTACATTGAGAAATGGCGAATTCTCAATGGATTTGGACAAACTTTTCTTTCGTATTAAAAAATTAAAAATGAGCATTAAAATGTAAATTAAGAGCATTGGCATGGAATTGTAAGCTGCTAAGTTGTGTGGGAAGTTGTGGGCTGTGAAGCTCCGCGGTCACCTATTGCGCTCTGCGCCATATACTTGTTTTTGGGAGAAAAGAGCTTACTTTCGGCTTGCCGATGGTACCATTTATTTCCTCAACTTTAAACATACAAAAGACTTGTTTCAATTTTTTTCTTCTAATTGTTGTTTTTTTTTGCATAAACGAATAAGACACCATTTAGCTAAAAAAACGAAAGTTTGGAAAGTGAATAATCATGCAAAAAAAAATTAACTCGAGGGAATCGGTTTTCAGGAGAAAATATCTTTACTTTTGGCTTGCCGATGGTACCAGTTATTTTCCTCAACTTCAAATATACAAAAAATAAACTTTATTCACGAGAAGGATTCGAACCTGCCAGTTTCAACCAGCCACCGGTCCGCTTACACCACTACACCACTGGTGCCTATGCTAAACTGGTCAATTGAAGGGCTATGAGTTTTAAACGAATACCTGAAGCCCAAGGACCGGATAGGGGGTGGGGGGATAAATTGAATACCTACTCTCGTTCATTAGCAGATGCGAAGCAGCAGCAGGGCAGCAGGGCAGCAGCAGGGCAGCAGCAGGGAAGGAGTTCGGACGGCACTTTGTTTTGCATTTTTCTACACCAAATTGTAAACTTTAGGGCAGTTTCTCGCGAGTACAGACTAATTCGAGGATGCTCTTTCCAATGAAAAAAGAATCAGAGCGATTGAATTCGTATGTCATGAGAAAAACCCTTATCAATTTCAAGATCTAGCATTAACCCTCAAAACATACACCTGGGTCGAATTAATATGTACAGGTATATAAAGTGAGTGCTCAATATATACAACTCGCTGTTGGCAGGCTGTAGCTCGTCACACAGACGTCAAATAGCACTAAATAAAGGCTTATTGATCCGCCGTGGTTAAATTGTGGGGGGTCTTTTTTTGAAAAGATTTCTAAGTGCTTTATTTTGAAAGTTATTCAAAAGAACGTTTTAAAACAGATGTCCAGTGTCTGGGCACACCAGGGTTGCCGCACTTGCCAATTTCTTACAGAATAAAATCGGAATAAAATCTGGCCTTCAAAATATATAGAATAAAATCAGAATAAAATCTGCCCATTTCTGACCTTACAAAATATTATGGATTCTGGATTTTGAGAATACAGAATAAAATATTCTCTAAAGATTCCGGCAACCCTGGGGCGCACACCGTCCGACCGTCCGTCTGTCTTTCCGTCTGTCCGCAGTGTTGCAGACACTTTGGCTGCTTCTGGGGCTGATATCTCAACGGTTCTAGGGTAAATGAGGGCAAAAAAGTGGCAAGCCAACTTTATATTAGCATTTTCTGCATATTTTGGGTCGATACATCAAATTTTTGGGTAAATGCCCATTTTTCTTATGTTTCTCTGATAATTTTCTGATGTTTTTTTGATAGTTTTTTTGTGCCACAAAAACAGCACCATATAGGTATTTTGGGCGTAGATTACGATTCTGGCACCCGTTTGCTTCTAGCTGGTCTCCATGGGCCTGCACCAGGCCATAGTGAACATAAGCTTCATCTCGAGGCATATTGAAAGGATTTTGGGCCTACAGTTATCATTTCATCATACAGGTAAATTAGGATGTAGCTTACGATTATGGCACCTGTTTGCTTCTAGCTGGTCTCCATGGGCTTCCACCAGGCCGTGGTGAACAAGCAGCTCATCATCTTCAACTCCTTGCATAGGGGCCTTGCCCCTGTATGAAGTGGATGAAATTATTATATAGTGAGTTAAAATAACCCAAAAAGTATCCCTTATCTTTATTTTACCTGCGATTGAAGTAGGGAAAATTATTTTTCTCATTCCACTGACAAATGCGTGCTACTGAAGTGGATGAAATTTTTTTCTTGGCTAACAAAATAAGTTTGTCAACCTTAAATTGTTCATTTTGGGTAAAGAACAATGTTGCACCTGTCTGAAGAAAAAAAAATGCCTTAAAATATGAGAAGAGAGCACTCTATGTGTATCTTGCAGTTAAAAAGTATAAATGTATTTGGCTCTTAATTTATGCACAATTTATAAATCTATCTGTTAAAATATGAGAAATCTGTTTTTTAAACAATTGAAAATTAAAATCAAAATTAAATTAAAATATTACATAAAGTTCTAAAACATCAGTTCAAAATATGCGTTTTTTTGCAATAAACATTTTTTAAAAATTTCTTGTTGCTTATTTTTACTTTTGAGTTGTTCAATTGGTTGGTTGCTCTCTTATCAGTACTTAAGGCAATTTTTAACTTCGGATAGGAGCAAAATTTAACCATACCCAAAATGAACAATTTAGTGTTGACAAATTAATTTTGTTGGTCAAGAAAAAAATTTCACCACTTCAGTAGCACGCATTTGTCAGTTCAATGAGAAACTAATTTACCCTACTTAAATCGCAGGTAAAATAAAGATAATAGATACTTTTTGGGTTATTTTAACCCACTATATAATAATATTATATCTCGCCTGAAACTTTCTCGGCTGCCTACCTTTATCTATGTTGAAACTTTGACCATCGTGTTTGCTGGACAATAAAGCCAGCTTCATGTGTCAACAGGAGGGTGCATTACATCGCGTACGACGAAATTTCAACCGAATAGTTGGCAATGGCGGAAAACTGGCAAATTGCGCTGAATACATGTCGGCCTACATTGCTGGCAAAGCTGGACGCCCGTCTCCTTTTTCCATTCATCCAACAGGAGTACCCTGGCGATGTACAAGTGGCTGGCGCTTGGGACATCATTAAGGTTACATCATCATTCAGCTGGATCCAGCGCCTATAAAAGAAACCAAAAAACAAATCTCGTCTTCGGTTTCAAAAAGGGAGTTGGCAAAACAGGCGTCACTCTCACATTGTAATCGTGAGTTGCGTGTCGCATTGAACGTGATTGCAGAACCAGAATCTTCCAAGTCAACAGGCTGTGGGAATTCTAATCGACAATCTGCTCATGATGAAGGATGAGACTTTCTACCGCTGCTTTCTCGAGGCTCTCACACTCTCCGGTCAGAACGCCATCCGCATAAAACTGGAAGGGTGATCACTTGATCACTTGCTCTCACCTACTCATGCCACAACTCTTTCTCAAATTCTTTGTCAGCTGGCCTTTGTATCAGATTGTGAGTCCCGTTAATAAACGGAAGAAACCGTTAAAGGAATCAAATTTTGCTGTCTAAAGTTGTGCCGAAAACGTCCTGATCAAAATAGTCGACATTAGTGTTGCATTGTAGCCTTGTACCTGGGGGGGGGGGGGACGAAGTCTTCGCGGTTTTTAAAAAATATTATCGAGCAACACAACCAATTGCAGCTTTCCCAAAGTTTGGCAGGTTGTAGCTCGTCACACAGACGTCGGAGAGCGCTGGAAATAGGCTCATTCGACGCGCCGTGGTCAAATTGTGGGGGGTCCTCTTTGGACAAAAATTTTTTAGAGCCTTATTAAAAAAGTTATTTCCAAAAAACTTTTTTTTTAAATGTCCGGTGTCCGGGCGCACACCGACCGTCCGTCCGTCCGTGCGCAGTGTTGCAGACACTTTGGCTGCCTCTGGGGCGGAGATCTCAACGGTTCTAGGGTAAATCAGGCCAAAAAAGTGTCAAGGCACCTCTATTTTTGGCATTTTCCGCGTTTTTTAGGTCGAAACATCAATTTTTTGGGTAAAAAGCAAGTTTTTTTTAGTGTTTTTTCATTTTTTTTACATTTTTTACATTTTTATATTTATGCGTTTTACAGGGTTTTTCGCCAAAAAACAGCACCATATAGGTAATTTTGAACGTAGATTACGATGGTGGCACCCGTTTGCTTCTACCTGGTCTGCGTGGTCTTCCACCAGGCCGTGGTGAACAAGCAGGTCATCATCAACTTCATCTTGAGGCATTGTAAATGGTTTTTGGTCTAAAAAACAGCACCATATAGGTAACTTTGCGCGTAGAATACGATTGTGGCACCAGTTTACTTCTATCTGGTCTTCATGGGTCTAATTTGGTCTAATATAAATTTTGACCAAAAATTTCCCCCCCCGAACCAAAATTCTATATCCGCCACTGTCTGCTACCCATCTCCATTGCAATTAATTGGTACCTTGGTCTATACCTTGGTCTAATTCTACGTACATATGATAGTTTTTAAGAAATAGACAAAATTTTGGACTTAAAATTTTAAAAAATATATTAAAATAATAATATTATATTAAATATATTAAAAAAATACATTTCAACTAATGGGTAAATTCTGCAAAATTTGGGAGCCAACTATATTTTGACCGAATCAATTGCCATTAAAGTAAGGTGCTCTCTTATCATTAATTAATCCAGTTTTACATTGGACTGACGATAATTTTTACAGTGCACAAAGTTCACAATCTAAGGTATAAAACTTATTTCTTTGCTAAGAAAAAATTTCATCCACTTCAGTTGCAAGTAGAATTCAAATTAAGCTGAATAAAAAATTTCCCCTACTTCAATCGCAGATAAAATATAGATAAGAGATACTTTTTGGGTTAGTAAAACCCACTATATAATAATATCCATTAACTCTGCACAGGTTTATTTTAGAACGGTAAAAACTGGTACAGAGGTACACCCAATAGTGGTCGTTGTACCCCTATAATCTTGTGACAAAATATTAATTATTGAGCTCTCAGCGCTGAATTGAAAAATTGGTGCAGTTTGTATGGTTAAACACAGGGTTTGGAATTTCTGAAATGCAGTGATTTTACAATTTTGACTGCTACAGAGTTAATAATTATTTTAATTACTCGCCGTTTTAGGACATCATAGAGGATATCTAGGGCTAATTTGTGGCCAAGTTTCATCAAAATATATGCACCCACTCTTGAGTAAAATATGAAAATATTTCCGCGAAGACTTCGTTCCCCCCCGGTAGAAAATGACTTAGTTGTCTTGGCAGATTAAGCTATGCTTTTGATCTTTTATTTGTGCCTTGCCCAAAGCTTAATATCCTGAAGGAAGACGCCTGGTAGTGCTGCGGAGCGAATGCCTTCGTCTGCCTTGCGTGCTGCTCAACCACAGGAAGCTGCCATAATAGGTAGAAAGTTTTTCATTTTTATCTTGATCCTCACGAAACTTTTCACAATACGTTTCAAATCAGAAATTTACACCCACATTCGTGTTTTAATAAATTTTAGATGACCCGGATCTGATGGGAGAGATGGAAGAGGGATTCCTTCGACCAATGCCGGTTCCAAATATCCCCAAAAACCTTGAAAAATACCCACCACAGGACCCTCATAAACAGTCGGTATGGCATTGTATACGTTGCTAAATCTATTCGCGTTTGTCAGCAATCAGCAATGGTCTTTAAAAAGGGGTTGTAGTCCATTGTTCGTTTTATTCTCATCTTTAATAATTTGAATACTGCCCCATTTGATTGGGGGAAGAATACAGTTATGATTTGCGTCCTTTTCTTGGGAAATTAGACATAGCATTATAATTTTTGAATAATATTTAGCGATTAATATTTAGTGATTAGAAAATTTCGCTATTTCAAACCCGCCTTTTCATATAACAAAATGTTGGCTTAACAGCAAAAAACAGGCAATAGTTTTTTGCCCAATTGCAAGCCATTTGACTTTTTAAAAATAGTTAGTCTCATTTACTTGCAGTACTACCCCATGCCCATGGAAGGTAAGCGAAAGCGATACATGGTGATCATCGACAACGAAAGATTCCTCAATCCTGAGCACATGCGAGTCGGAAGCTCCGTGGACTCTGCCAATTTGAAAAAGCTCTTTCTAGAGCTCAACTTTATCGTCACCATTCACAAGAATTGCAACGCATCTGTTCCGCTTCACACTTTCCCATCGGCTTTTTTGACAGCTGGATTTGATTAAGAGGCGTTTTTGATAGGAGAACGAATTGGAGACCCATGGTTTTCTGACCCCCCTTTTTTTATGGTGGGAATCAAAAGATCTATAAGTAAGAAGAAAATTCATAAATATACTTGGGTTCGAAACTCAATATCCAGGTAGGGCACAGTGTTTCTGATTTCGGGAATCCTTAGAGAATAAATAAGAATGAAAATATGGAATGGCCAAAATTACGGAATAAATAAGAATGAAAATAAACGCTCCTCAAAATTAGAGTTGAAAATGAGAATAAATATATATTTTATAACTTTAAAAAATATGACTTAAAAATATAGCATAGAATTAGAATAAAATATGTGATTTTTATGAAATAAAAATAAGGTGTATTTTATTATTTCATATTCCCTATGCCGTATTCTTATTTTTTAACGATTTTTTCAATTTTATAAGCCTTATAAAATTGAAAATCTTTATTGAGTCAGATTATGGTTGTGGGAGACCCATGCAGTCCTTCGCGATAGTATTGCATTGGCTTTCTGTGCCAGTATAAATTAAAGGAGTGCATTTGCCTTGGATTTACCCCACATAATGTCGACCCGACATAATGTCGACCCGACATAATGTCGACCCGATAATGTTGGGTTGGTCGACATAATGGCTGGACAAGTTCGTGTCATTATGTCGAGTCGGTAATACTTCAAGTCTACTCATCAAGTCTATACCTTCTTTCATTGTCCACACAAGAAAATGCTGCGATCATTCACGAGTCAGTAAATCAAAGTTGCTTCTCAGAGCTCCCACTCCGGGGCGAACTCGGTCATCAGCTCATTGACCTTGAAAGTTGGTAATCATTAAGTACATGCGGCACGATGCATTGACTTGGCCAGATAACTCCACCTCAAGTATCGGAGCTGAAACTTGATCTTTTTGAGTGACCACACAGAGGTCCTACCCAGGTTCCTACCCCCCCCCCCCCCCCCACCCTTCGACATAATGTCGGGTTGACATAATGTCGGGTCGACATAATGTTGGGTCGACGTAATGTCAGGTCCGTATAAGCAGATAGAACTGTAGCCACATTGACTTTGCCAGAGAACTCCACCTCAAGTATCGGAGCTGAAACATGATCTTTTTGAGTGGTCTCAGAGGTCCCCTTAGAGGGTCTCGGGCTGGCATAATGTCTGGTTGACATTATGTCGACCCGACATTATGTTGACCCAGATTGTCTCAGAGGCCCCCTTAGAGGGTCTCGTGTCGACATAATGTCATGTCGACATAATGTCGGGGTGACATAATGTCAGGGCAAAAGATTGAGGAGGTGGAGGAATTGAACTGGCTTATCAGTCGCCACTTTATCCCTGGGCTGAAACTCGAACATTCTAGCTGATTCTGAATCTTGCTTCAAGCTTTCCCTCTTGTCATGCTTATTCACCACTACCAATCAGCTGTGTGGCCGAGCCTGCCAGCTTTTGTGGAGCTGGGTGAAACATAGCTGCCTCCCGTGGCCTCTGCCCTGTTTTTGTTGGCTGGGTGTATTTCGTTGTATAATGTCGGGTCGACATAATGTCGGGTCGACATAATGTCGGGTCGACATAATGTCGGGTCGACATAATGTCGGGTCGACATAATGTCGGGTCGACATAATGTCGGGTCGACATAATGTCGGGTCGACATAATGTCGGGTCGACATAATGTCGGGTCGACATAATGTCGGGTCGACATAATGTCGGGTCGACATAATGTCGGGTCGACATAATGTCGGGTCGACATAATGTCGGGTCGACATAATGTCGGGTCGACATAATGTCGGGTCGACATAATGTCGGGTCGACATAATGTCGGGTCGACATAATGTCGGGTCGACATAATGTCTGGTCGACATAATGTCTGGTCGACATAATGTCTGGTCGACATAATGTCTGGTCGACATAATGTCTGGTCGACATAATGTCTGGTCGACATAATGTCTGGTCGACATAAGCAGATGGAGCTGCTAGAGGACGATCACCACTACCGATCAGCTGTCTGGCCGAGCCTGCCAGCTTTTGTGGAGCTGGGTGAAACATAGCTGCCTCCCGTGGCCTCTGCCCTGTTTTTGTTGGCTGGGTGTATTTCCACACTAGTCTTTCTGTATGATGATTACGAAGAATGACAATCATGAGGTGTTATCATGATCCCCGCATCCCCTGCTGTCTTTGCAGTCTTAGTGAAGCATCAGCTATATGTCGTATCGGGTCGACATAATGTCTAGCCAACACCATGGTGTTTCACGCCTCCCTACTTTGGCCTGTGCACCAGACGCCTTCTTCAATCTGGCCGCAGCCCACTTTCCAATGTGTACTGTCCACACCCTTTTCCCTGTGCGCGGGGTTGTTGGGTTTAACCAGTACCATGATGTTTTACCCTCCTTACTTTGACCCACATGGCAGACGCGTGCCTCAATGATCTCACTGCATCCCCGACTATTTGGTATTAATGTCGGGTCGACATAATGTCGGGTCGACATAATGTCGGGTCGACATAATGTCGGGTCGTCACTATGTTGGGTTGTCACTATGTTGGGTCGTCATTATGTTGTTGTGTTTAACCAGTACCATGATGTTTTACCCTCCTTACTTTGCCCCACATGGCAGACGCGTGCCTCAATGATCTCCTTCATCTGGGTGTTAGCATATTTTGCAATATAGCATATATCGGGGCGACATTATGTTGGGTCGTCACTATGTTGGGTCGTCATTATGTTGAGTCGACATAATGTCGGCTGTTCTGTGATATGTGAGGCTTATGTTTCAAATGCTGTGCAAATTGTGCTCTCCTTTTGGATAACTACATGCTCATTGGTGGCTTGCCTTGGTGGGGTTCTTTCAAATCATGTTTAAGAACCTAACCCGACATTATGTCGGGTTGACATTATGTCGGGTCGACATTATGTCGGGTCGACATTATGTCGGGTCGACATTATGTCGGGTCGACATTATGTCAGTTCGGCGGGTCCGGTATAAGGAATGCTGCCGTTTCTGTAGCCCGAGAGGGTCGTTCGTTTCTGAGAGATGGTGCCCGGTCGACATTATGTCGGGGTGATTTGTGAGAGGTATGTGTGAGTGATGTGAGACTCTTTTGCACGTTTTCAATTCTAGGCAAGTTTCAGCTGTTTCAAACGTAACACAAGACCGTTTTGATCAATGCTGTCGGGGTAAATAAACATTTTTGTCACTAGTTATCGGGCGGATGAGATGAGGCATGGGTGAGATGACGAAACAGATGCAACAATAGGCTGGGTGAGTGAGAAATGAACCAATGGTGTAGAAGGATGCACCTGAGCAGGGTTGTAAAACTATTTCTGGAATTGCTCTAGGACCTAGTCAAGCTCGATAATGGGTGGCATCAGGAGGCAGTTGCCACTATCATTGCCATCGTCAGCCGCATCCTCTCCACTCTCCGTCACATCGTCTTCCTCATTCTCCATCTCATTGTCTTCAGCGACAATATCGATGGTACATGAGGCAGGTGGATTGTAGTGGTACCGTGAGTGCGTTGAGGAACCGGCGGATTGATTAGGTGTGGGGGATTGAGCTGGGAGAGAGACTCGCGCAAGCGGAGCAGGTCTGAGTAGAGTGAATCATGTAGACGCTGCAGTTGATCAGCGAGGCCGCTAATGTCGAAGAGGAGTCCTTGAACAAGCTTTTCCGCTGCGATCAAACCCTTTCAATTGAGTTGACGTCACGCACTTAATTGGACCTTTCCATGTGGGAAGTGAACCTGCCGAGTAGCAGCCATCTGGCTATATGCACCTGCTTCTTTTTGAACAAAACGTAGGATGCCACGTAGCTTGAGACTGGCTGTCTATACCTTCAAGGCTGTTGTAACTTGCTTCACCCTGCCCTGGCAGGGACAGGGCTTTTTATATGTGCAGGTATGCATATTGCAGGCTGACCGGCTGTGACAAGCAGTTTCTTTCGCCTCAACTATGGCCTATTCCTCTTCTCAACTTTATCTCTTGCTTGTAAGATGAAGTGTGACTGACTGCAAATCCGTCATTCACATATTAAACACGCTTTAAATTCATAGACATGCTCATATAGTGGGGTCGACATTATGTCGGGTCGACATTATGTCGGGTCGACATTATGTCGGGTCGACATTATGTCGGGTCAACATTATGTCGGGTCGACATTATGTCGGGTCGACATTATGTCGGGTCGACTGTGCCATTCCCCCATTGAAACACTGAGCTGTTGTTCTCCTACGGTCAAAGGCTCATTGAGATCAGAATGTACATAATTTGCACTGCCTGCACGTCATAATCTTTCTGCAGGGGGAGGGGGTGTGGGGCTTGCATCAATTGCAATCGTCATCCTCCCTCCAACACCTTCTCTACTCAAAGCTTTCTAATCAGGATTCCGGCGTTGCAAGATGTGCGAGGAACACAAGGTGTGCATGCATCATTACATTTCCTATTGAGCTATAACTAAATCGGAGCACATTATTTATGCAATCTCATTAACCAATCCCACGTATGGCTCAGGGACTGGAGGACGCTGAGCGACGATTGAATGCGGTCCTGGACTATCTCAGTGGTGTGGGAGACCTCTACGGACACACGCAGGGCTTCATTCAGCGAGAGCTCACCAGAGCCCGCGACGCCATCACCGCAGCACGCATGCCGCCACCACCTCATCCAGCTCGCACACGCGGTTACTAGCAGTTGCATTGTCTCTTTACACAGGCTACTAGGCAGATCAATTACAGCCACTGCCCGGAAGACGATCTGTTCCAAGCGCCCCGCCTCATGGCCCAAGGTCGCAGTGAAGAAGCTAAAGCAGGCCTTGGATGAAGTACAGAAGCCGCAGGAGTGAAGCCGAGCAACTGAAAAGGCTATTTTAGGCGGAATCAAAAGAGGAGCTGGCGAAAAAGGCGCGGGAAGAGAAGGTGCGAGAAGAGAATGAGGCCGCTGAGGAGTCTCCAGTAGATACTTCGGGAGAGGAGACGGAAGAGGACGATGACGAGGAGGAGCTGGATGGTTGCCCAGGTTGTCAAGGCAACTGCTGTGGGCCACCCAGTCCACCCAGCCCCCCTCCTCCCCCACCCAGCTTCGGCGGTGCCACCCCCGCGTAGTCAGCCTCAGTGTCCTCTCTTCTCTCCAGCTATTTACATTCACTGCCCCGCTTTCATTTGCCTCCAGCCTCCATGCCTTGCTCAGGGAATGCTACTAAGACAATTTTCTTATCGAGTTCTTGTCCATAATATGCAGTGAGTCTTCCAAAGATCAGTGACAAAAGTCGAGTCAGTTTTAGGATATATGTCAGTGACTTTTCGCCGATTTCGTGCTCTTGTCTCTGGGTGTCGTCTTTCTTTCGCTTTTTTGCTTTTTTGTCATCCCTTGCTTTCTCGAAGGAAACGGGTCCCGTATATTTGCAGAGCAATCAAAATCACAATCTTAATAATTTTCCGTGCAGGGCAAGTTTATACTGCATGATTGGTGAAGAGAAAAATGGGGGAGAAGCAAGTGCAGCAGATGTATGTATGTTGCTGACCGTTCGTACACGTTTCTCGCCTGCTAAGAAGCACTTCATGGGAACATAACTTAACTTAGCACTCTTGTGTGGGTTGGGGAGAATAAGTTATTTGTTACATTGCGTGTAGTCGGCGCTATTTGTAGAATGGACATAAAGTCGGGTCGACATAATGTCGGGTCGACATAATGTCGGGTCGACATAATGTCGGGTCGACATAATGTTGGGTCGACATAATGTCGGGTTGACATTATGTCGACCCAACATAATGTCGGATTCCGGGTTTGTTCTAGGTTGCCAACATATACTGTATCACTGCTGTTGATTCTCTTGCCTGCGCATCACAATGCAAACAGAAGTGCAGCTGGTGAAGTTGCATGGTTTTCACAATAGCCGAGTCCCTACACTCACGAGGGAAGGCATGGCGGAGCTGCCCATCCTATCCGACAGCCTCCTTCATGCTCTGCTGGAAGATCTGGGAGTCAACTCGCCCGGCGATGTCAACACCCAGTTCCTGTCCCACTACAAACTGACCCAGCCTGTTCTAGATGGCTATGTTAGATTCTCAGCGTTCAGCAAACTAGATTGTTTATGTGGAGTATTTTCGATGCAGTTTGCTGCCCTAAGTGAGATCGAGCCCTGCGAGTGGCTGGAGCAGCGTCAACTGCTGAGCAAGTTGACAAAGGCTATGGACGGTCTGAGAATGGACATCCGTCCTGGGCTCCTAGGGCCTTCCGAAGTCATCGCCATGCTCGTCAAAGATTCGCCTCCTCTATGCCGCTGGGCTCAGGTGCGGAAGTTCTCTGGGAGGAGCCTGCTATTCTTCCCCTCCGTTAGTCACATCCTGCTCTCGATGATTTGCCTTATGTGACAGGTTAGTGCAAATTGATAGGCCTACGTCATCGTCGACCGCCCAAAGTTCTTCAGCCATAACAATCAGCTCATGAACCTCTACTCCATCATCACACCTGCCTTTGGCCACATTTACAATGTAGACAATCAGACTCACCTAAATTAAATATAGTAGGGAAGTTGACTGTTTCCAGGCCTTCTGGACTAATACAGCGCGGATGAGTCATATTTCTGGAATCTGGCAGGAGGGCAGTGTTCCGAACACCTTCGTCAAACTCAAGAATGACAACTGGATGGATCCGGCGAAGGAGAAGTACACCGTGTTCAACTCCGTTGCTTGTCCATCTGTCAGCACCAAGGACGGAGGTTTGCAGTCTGATTTAATTTGTGCTAATTAGCGACTTTTGGAAAAGTGCAGTCTTCAATTCCAGTCTTGCTGCGCATGGAGATCTTCTGCCTGCTGGAGACGCCCGCCGACGCAAGGCCCTCCCAACATATCTACGGCGGGTCGAACAAAAGAATGCGCGGGGCGAAGATGGTGATCCAGTGGTACTGGAGCGAGTACCGAACGAGTGGATCGAATGGGCTGTCGGCTCCGTTGCGCCTCATCCCTCGCATGAATCCTGCCTGGGACGAGGAAACCATTGCTAGGAAGCTCAACTACCGCCAAGCGAAGGTCCTCTTTTCCCTTTGCACTGAGAGCGGGTAATAGCTTTGGATGAAGAGGTGGAGACGACATCTGATGATGATTCCGAGAACGAGAATACTGCGGTCTCCAATGCCAAGACCCCAACGAGGAAGGCACCGGCGAGGCAGGTATCACGGATTTTTTTGGCGTTGATGCAAATTTATTTTTGGGGAAGGAGGCACGGGCTAATTTTTTGATGTTGGGGCATACATACAAGTTGGGTGAGGCATCCTATCAATGCAGGGACAGACGAGGAGTCGCTGCACAGGCTCCGTCCTCAGTGGCCAGAAAGGAGATGAGGATGAGGACTCAGCTGGACCAAGTAGCTCTCGTGCCCAACGGGCACAGGATGTTGGGGCATACATACAAGTTGGGTGAGGCATCCTATCAATGCAGGGACGGACGAGGAGTCGCCGCACAGTATCCGTCATCAGCGGCCAGAACGAAGATGAGGACGAGGACTCAGCCGGGACAAGTACCTCTCATGCCAAACGGGCACCAACTTCGCCGGGATCAGTGTCGTCGAAGAAGAAGAAGAAGAAGGGAGGGGATCGCCAAGGGGTTCATTGTTTTCTTCGTTACTCATGATTGTCCATGTATCGCAGTATTGCTGTTGGAGGCAGAGGCCAGTCTGCCACATCGCATCAACGGGATTGGCGGAGATGGTCCCGGTGAAGCTGTAGCGGGCGGTCATCAACCGGAAGTGGTTGCCACTTGTTTTCCCTTGAGTTTGTTGCTCCATGGCATACTGCTATGCAATTGGTGGCATCGAATTTGGTTGAAGTTGAGGCTGCCGAAGATGGACTGGGGGAAGCTGCCAACCGAGCTCGCAATGCCGATGAAGATGAGAGCGCTGCCGCTTTGCTGCTCTTGAACAGCTCAGTGCCCGGTTCAGGACAACAAGGCCAGGTTTAGTCAGCCTAGGATATGATGTAAATGAAGAGGGCTATATGTCCACGCTACATAACATGCACCTATTATTATACTGACACCAAATAATGTAGGCCCGATATTACGTCGACTAGACCAGGCAATTGAAGGGCTATGTTGGGGATGCCGAAGATGGGCTGCGTGAAACTAGCCCGAGTCGAAGCCGAAATGTAAGCCAGGCAGAAGGGAGCGTGGAGCCGGCGAAACGACATCGAGCCCGGGTACAGTTCGCCAGGAATAAGCTTGTCAGTCAAGAGAGCTTTATCGCCCCGACATAATGTCGACCCGACATAATGTCGACCCGACATAATGTCGACCCGACATAATGTCGACCCGACATAATGTCGACCCGACATAATGTCGACCTGACATAATGTCGACCCGACATAATGTCGACCCGACATAATGTCGACCCGACATTATGTCGACCCGACATTATGTCGGGTCGACTTTCATTTGCCAAGAGGGGCCTCTAAGATCCCAGAAGCTACTTGGAAAGGGCGAGTTTTAGCACTTTGACAAATTGAGGAGTGACCCAGCCAGTTCAATTCTTCCTCATCATTTCAGTCCTCAGCGTGCTCCAGGAGCGTTTTTGCTCCAGGACAAATATGTATCCCACTAGCATACTATAGTGCTGTCTCGACTTATTGTCGACCTGACATAATGTCGACCCGACATAATGTCGATCCGACATAATGTCGACCTGACATTATGTCGGGGCGACTATATGCGCTGCAAGTACTAAATTGACTATCGAGCAACATGGTCTTTGCAGGAGAGTCGGGTATCTGCTGAGGCCGCGTCTTCTGCCGAAGATCGAAACGCTGGAGAGGGCCTTCGCCGCACATCCAGGCAGTCCAAACCGCGCCAAAGACGGTGGCCTGCTGAAGAGCTGGATCTGGAGAACCAGCAGAGGCAGCAGAGGCGTCGCCGACAAAACCAGCAGAAGCGCAAAGATTCGAACAGTGATGCAAATGGGACTGCTGCTTCTCCGTCGCTGCCCTGCCCTGAGGCACCAACCATGGCGGCCAATGTGCGGCTTCTAGCTCCGGATACATAAGCTTCATAAGGCGTTTGTCAGGTGGCTGTTCCTCCGACCGCTCCCGCTCCCGCTCCCGCTCCGACCGCTCCCCCACCAGTTCATTTTCACACTTACTTAGCAGGGGAGGTTCCTTGACTTATAATATGGCTTTTAGTTGGAAACAAATGAGGGCGAGATGTTGGAGGCGGCCGAAACGGGATTGGCTGGAAACCGGCAGACATCTTCCCCTATTGATGTTGGCACCAATGATCTCTTGAATGAGGCGGTGCTGGATAGCGAAGGTGCCGGCTCTATTCATGACAGTGGTGAAAGTGTGGTGTGTGGAAGTCAGGGCATGAGCAGTTCCAATCCGTCCACCAGCCATTTGTCTAATCGTCATGTTATCCCTGCTACTCAAACGCAGTTCATTCTGAGCCAACCCCCTCTAGGAGCTAGTACGCCAATTGCATCAGGGTCTGGACAAGAGCTAGCAGGTTCTGTGGCTATGTGTGTTCCCGAGACATCCATGTCAGGGGCCTCGTCTGCCTAGTAGTTCGAGTGCTGTTCTGCTGCCAGCTTTTCGTCACTGTTTGATATTGGCCTACCACCTTTGCTTACCAATCTACGGGTTTCAGATTGCAGATGACTTCTAAGGCTTCTTGCCCACCCGACATAATGTCGACCCGACATAAATACGGGTCGGCTTAAAGTCGATTCGACATTATGTCGGGTCGACATTATGTCGACTCAACACAATGGTGACTCGGTTTTAAGTCGAACCGTATTCATGGCCAGGGGCGCTAGTTTGCAGAATGTACGGCACATCAGCAGTCTGTATAGACAAAAGTAAACACTGGCAGAGCATGCAGTAGCTGTGAGTTCAGTCAGTGAGTATCAGTATCAAGGAGCCAGAGCAGTGAAGATTGAAAAAAGAAAACCACAATGCTAACGACATAGCTTCCGGTTTATGCTATAACAAATCGATCGTAATCGGTAATGGCTATAGCAAAATGCAATGGGCTGTCGCAAAACTGGTATCAATTGTAAACGCCATCAGCTGAGGGATTGCCTCCGGCTATCCCGGAACCGCCCCTTCACCGTCTGGAGGATAGCATTAGTCAATTTAGAACAGAGAGAATGTGCACAAGAGAGACGAACACCGCTATTGATTGAAGAAGAACCACAGATTTCCAAGAGCAATCGTCAGTGCGACAATCAGTTTAGCAAAATCCCACCACCATTTCAGGGAACCAAAAGGCGGCATGAGTCTTCTTACGTCATGGGTTCTAAGTTGTTGTGAAGGATGAGGGATGTTCCTCAAGGCTTCAAGGTCACAGCTGGTGGCATATGGTGAGCAATTTAGAAGGTGCAGGAAATGACGCTTAATTGTAGTGCTTGTCCCCCACGTCTCATGCCGTTGAATTGTAGACGTTTCCCGCCTTCTTGAACCTTTCCCGTTCCTTTCCTACTCCAGCGTGCAATGATGCTATCGGTGTCAGTTTCCCAGTTTATGTTACTGGTTTGTGTTACTGTTTGGTTACTGGCTGTCGGGTCGACATTATGTCGAGTCGACATTTTGTCGACCCGACATTATGTCGGGACGACATTATGTCAAGTCGACATTTTGTCGACCCGACATTATGTCGGGACGACATTATGTCGGGACGACATTATGTCGGGACGACATTATGTCGGGACGACATTATGTCGGGACGACATATAACCTGTTCTACTAGGATGCAGCATGTCCTGCGCATCAGCAGTCCCTACATCGCAACAGCTGCGGGTCTAGCTGCTCGAAAGGGGTGCCAGTATCCAGCTCCAACGCCAGAAGGACAGGTGCGGGTGTTCCAAATGGATAGCTCAGACACGGATGACGAGTCTATCTTTCATCCACCTCCTTCTCCATGGGATCGGCGTGATGTATGCACCTGTTGTGGCATAATAATGTTGTCAGCTGAACTGAATGGGGACAATGTAGATGCTGGACTGGCGTCTGAAGCGGCAGCTGCTCATGTCGGAGGGCAAGAAGCTGCGCCCTCTCAAGATTGATCCTTCAGATGGGAAATGGCGGATGGAGCAGTAAATTCTAGCCAGTTTCTTTGAGGCAAAGTGGCTCATCCACATGGGTTATGAGGTATGCGAAAGCCAATTCGGACAAGATGGCCACCATCCAGGCCACCATCAAGATTGTTCACATGGATTCAGACACAGAAAAGGGCGTTCTATACATCCAGTTTGAAGATACCCCTCTTGCTCAGGCGCATGTGGTATCCATTGACGAAGGTTATCGGGATGTATTCATGGAAGCGGAAAAGGAATTTGTTCACATTCTGCTTGAAAAAGTGTAGTAGGGATGGCGGCTTTGCTTCTCTTTTCTCTTAGGGTTGCTCAACCGTTGCTGAGAGTGTTCTGTAGGCTGTTTTGCCAAGTTTTGCATAGTGCTGCATTTGTCACAGCACAGGTCAATGTGTTGCTCATTGTTTGGTCGCGAAAGATCTATGCAATTGGCCTGGGTTTATTATTTAGATTCGTCTGTTGCTACTGCGTACTCCTCTGGTTTTCGAAATGGTGCGTCTCGAGATGAAATCAAGGCCGTTAAATATCCATGCGATAATGAATTCAGTCGAATTTAAGGCGAGCCGACATTTATCCTCTTCATCATGTCAGTGTCCTACATAATATCGCTACGCAATGAATGATACAGTAGTTTGTTTAAACAGTCGTGGCAACCTGCGCATCTATAAAGGGTTACACAGCCGTCAGATATGTGGCTAATGCTCAGGCATGGTGCTCATTCCTACGGCCTCTTTGGGTGTGAGGGGGGGGGTCCGGGTGGAAGAATGTCAGCGGAGTTGGAACTTGTAAAAATGAGCTACACTTCTGATGCCATTGCCTCCATCGGCTGGGATAAGAGTGATCCACCGATGCTATCGGCCTACAACGAATTCCTGGAAAACCACTACAAAATCCCGAAAGTTCAGGACGAGCAATATGTTGCTTTCTCACCTTGCCCTGTGACATGTGCCACTTTGCAGTTGCTTATTGCAGAAAGCAGCTGTGAGAAAGGTAGAGCCGTGCGATCCAGTGGCCATGCACAGCCTTCTGGACCAAATCACCACGGCAACCGACGGAGTCGACAAGATGGGCCTGTGCCCAGGCTACCTGGCTCCTGCTGACATCGTAGCCTGTCTCGTCAATGATGAAAAGCCGCCGCCCACTTCCTCCCAGAAACTGAGACAATTCAGCGGACGATCCCTGCTTTACTTCAAGCAGGTTTCTACTGGAGACGTAGCTTGTTTGATTAGGCGACACATTTTGGAAAGTAAACAGGTTTACGCGGTGGCTCCGTGGCCAAAGGACATGAAATTTCGCTCGGCTGCACCGGTGTTGAGCTTCATCACTCCTGCTCTAGGCCATTTTGTGAATGTATGCTCCCATTTTTAGCCTAGTATCCTCTTTTAACCCAAATAATGTGTTCAGGACGGAAAATGGACAAAGCCTAATCACCCTGTCAAAGGAGTCTGGCAGGAATCGACCTTCATTCCTGGCAGCTACAGCAAAGTGCTCAAGGACAAATTGCCGGACCCTCAGAAGAAGAAGCACTGCGTCTTCACCTCCGTCAACTGCCCCATTGGCTTCACCAAGAATGGAGGTAGTGATCTGACTAGAATCAATATTCTGTTGACCCGACATAATGTCGGGTCGACATAATGTCGGCCCGACGTAATGTCGACCCGACATTATGTCGACCCGACATTATGTCGACCCGACATTATGTCGGCTCGACAGAACGATTCTGCTAGTGTGGGTATTGTTGATTTCAACTTTTGCAGTACTACTACTACTCGAGATTCACTCCCTGTGCAATCCTGAAGTGACCTCGCGGCTCCAGGGGAAGCGAATCGTGCTGCAATGGTCCTGGACAACTGCCATGAAGGGCAACGCCTGCCAGATGTCTCCCATGCCTCTGCTGCCAATGCTGCGTTCAGAGAAGAGAGACAAGAACGGGAAGAGAGACAAGAACAAAGGAGAGGCTGAAACGCTCGAGACCGTGCGTCACAAATACCGGCAGGCAGGCGTTAGCTAATCCCTTGTCAGCTTGGTAGTGTAAAATGAGCATTTATTTGCAGTCATTGGTACTCGCAGAAAGCCTGGAGTCTGAGGAGGATGAGATAGTGCTGCTGGACGTGACTCCAACGGATGCCTGCCCCTCCTCTACGGCACCTGCCCAAGCTGGCACCCCTCTCCCTCAGCCAAGGCCACAGCCGTCTTCCGCCCCTACCGCGGCACAGCCGCCGCCTCTGGCCTCACTCCACTCCCAGCTATGCCCAGCCACCCCTCTCACCCAGCCCAGCCCGCAGCCTTCCGTCCCTTCCGCAGCACAGCTGTCGCACCTGACCCCTGAGAGCATGGCCCAGCCAGCGGACAGTCCCCCTGCTACTCTCCCTGCGGCACACCCTCGTCCGACCTCCCCCCTCCCCTCCGCAAGCCAACAGTCGCAGCCAGCCAACCGCCCCCTCACCCCTCTGCCCCTCTCCTCTTCCGTCTGTCTGTATACTACAGAGGATACCTGCTCCTCCTCTCCGTCACCAACCCACCCTGCCTCCCAGCAATGCCCAGCCACCCCTCTCACCCAGCCCAGCCCACAGCTTTCTTCCATCCGTTCCGCGGCGCAGCTGTTGCACCTGACCCCTGAGAGCACGGCCCAGCCGGACAGCCCCCCTGCTACTACTCTATCTGCGTCACACCCTCGTCCGACCTCCCCCCTCCCCTCCGCAAGCCAACAGTCGCAGCCAGCCAACCGCCCCCTCACCCCTCTGCCCCTCTCCTCTTCCGTCTGTCTGGCTACTTCAGAGGATAGCTGCTCCTCCTCCCAGCCCAGGCCTTCCGCCCATCTCTCTCTGGAGTCAGCGGCTGGCTGTAGCCAGACAGTCCCAGAGAGCTCGGCTCAGCCGGACAATCCGCCTGCTACTCAGGACCCCAACTCCTTCGCTCCGTCACCGGCACTCCCGTTGTCACAGCCAGCCACCAATCTCCCCCTGACCTCCACTCTCCCCTCCGCAAGCCCACAGCCACAGCCTCCCGCCCCTAGCTGTAGCCAGACGGCAGAGGCCTTGGTTCAGGAGCTCAAGAAGATCAGCAAAGAAGAGCCAAAGGAGAAGACAACTCCTGGCGTCTCAACGCAGAAGCGGGCAAGAAAGGAGGCACCCGACCCGAAGCCAGGACGCAAGGCAAGGGCTGCTACGAAACTCCCGTCGTCACAGCCAGCCACCAATCTCCCCCTGACCTCCACTCTCCCCTCCGCAAGCCCACAGCCACAGCCTCCCGCCCCTAGCTGTAGCCAGACAGCAGAGGCCTTGGTTCCGAAGCTCAAGAGGATCAGCAAAGAAGAGCCAAAGGAGAAGACAACTCCTGGCATCTCAACGCAGAAGCGGGCAAGAAAGGAGGCACCCGACCCGAAGCCAGGACGCAACGCAAGTGCTGCTACGAAACAGCAACCGAACATTGACAAAGCCATCAATAACCGAATGCGAACTGTGGGCAAAAAAAAAAAGGGGGGCCAGGCCTAAGAACTAACGTCTTTCTTTACCTATTTTCGCGGACCTTGTTGAGACCTTGTCAATGAGCTTTCGCTGCTTCAGTTGTACTGCTATGCTTTTGAAGATATTACTGATTTGGAATAGGAAAGAAAGCTGCGAGAATTTAATCTATGTGAGCAATGCATTGCAATGCGGTGCACCGAGTAGTGTTGCATGTTCCAGTGGGCCCATCTAATTGAGATAATAGTGAACGAACGCAGCATAAATAAGCATAAATTGCAGCATGAAAGCGGCCATAATGGGCCCCTCTTGGATCTTAGAGGCCCCTCTTGGCAAATGAAAGTCGGGTTGACATAATGTCGGGTCGACATAATGTCGGGTCGACATAATGTCGGGTCGACATAATGTCGGGTCGACATAATGTCGGGTCGACATAATGTCGGGTCGACATTATGTTGGGTCGACATTATGTCGGGCTGACAATAAGGCGAGACGGCACTATACCATGCTAGTAGGATACATATTTGTGCTACAGTAGTTCATCACATCGCAATAGCCCTTACACTTTCCATAGCCTGCACATCTTTTATGAGCGCGTAAGGTAGCTTGTGCTTAGGCCAGTATTCAAACGTCTGCATCGTAGGGGAGGGTGAAGGGCATGGAGGGGCTTCATAAGATCATCGCTCTCAGCACCGATCCCGATGTCGTCGACACCGATCACTGGGACACTGCTGACCAGAAGCTACCGGAAGACCTACTCGAATCCCACTACAAGATTCCTTTGAACATCGATGGCCAATATGTAAGCCTATCCCTGGAAACAGCAGTAGGAACCTTCAATTTGTTTGTTGTAGAGACGTGCCGTATCAGAAGTGGACGTGGCCGATCGCGACCAACAAACCAAGCTCCTCAACGACATCGTCAAGGCCACGGACGGGGTCAAGGACATGGGTCTGCGCCTTGGCTACCTGGGCGCCGCCGACATTGCCAACCTCCTCCTCAACGACGAAGATGCCCGGCATCCAACCTCGTACGAGGACATCGAGCGGTTCAGTGGCCGAGCACTGCTATACTTTTCCCAAGTTTGCAATCAGAACTAAAATCAATTATGTACACGCATTAGTATTTTGCCGGTTAATAGGTCCACACAGTGATTCCACGACCGGAGTATATGAAGTTCGCCGGCCCCGCGCAGCTCTACAAGAACCTGATCCCGGCCTTTGGAAAGCTGTCCTCGGTTCTGGCCCTCTATGAAAGATGGGTATTTTAGCCAAAAAGATGTCATTGAAGGCTAAGTGGACTAAGTACAACCCGGTGGTGGAGCAGGGCATATGGCAGGAGGATCGGTTCTTCCCCAATCGCTACAGCCGAGTGCTGCGGGACAGTCTGGTGCAGCAGAACAAGGAGAAGTACACCGTCCACTCCTCCATCTGCAGCCCCGATGGCCAATCGAAAAATGGAGGTTGCCATCTCAACAATGCAACTTCTAGTACACCAAATATACTGCCTAGACATTATGCCGACCCGACATAATGTCGGGTCGACATAATGTCGGGTCAACATAATGTCGGGTCGACATAATGTCGGGTCGACATAATGTCGGGTCGACATAATGTCGGGTCGACATTATGTCGGGTTGACATTATGTCGGGTCGACATTATGTCGGGTCGACATTATGTCGGGTCGACATTATGTCGGGTTGACATTATGTCGACACAACGACAACATTTTGTTCTTTCGTTCGTCCTTGGCAAAACACTCATTGCAGTCCTACTGCGGCTGGAGATTCACTCTTTGAAAGAGACGCCGCAGGACTTGCTGCCTTCCAACTCTCCCTACTCCAAGGCGAAGAGCACGCGTCTGCGGGGACCGTTTGTGGTGCTGCAGTGGTCCTGGGCGACGTTCCAGAAGGGCCCCGACTGTCAGATGCTGCCGATTCCCCTGGTGCCCGCGTTCTATGCCACGCCGGGGAGCGCCGAGGCGATTCGGGACAAGTACCGCATCGCTCAGGTTCACACCTTCTGGCATTGAAAAACATAACAACTGGGGTACATGGTCCAGGGATTTGAAGACGAGGATGATTCGAAGTCGGACAGTCAGGGAAGCGAGGAGGGCAGCGAGATGAAGTCGAGGCAGTCCGACGAGGAGGAGGAGGAGAAGGAGGACGAGAAGTCCGACGACGAGGAGGAGCTGGAGGAGGAGGAGAAGGAGGACGAGAAGTCCGACGACGAGGAGGAGCCGGAGGAGGAGGAGAAGGAGGAGGAGACGTCCGACGACGAGGGCAAGGAGCCAGAGGAGGAGGAGAAGGAGGAGGAGACGTCCAACGACGAGGGCAAGCTGGAGGAGGAGGAGAAGGAGGAGAAGAAGTCCGACGACGAGGGCGAGCGGGAGGAGGAGGAGAAGGAGACCACCGCACCCGCCCCTGCTCCCATCCCATCCACAGATCTTGACCAGCTTCTGGAAGGCTGCTCTGATTCTGTGCTCCAAAGCATTGTGGCAGCCATTCAGTCAACGGACTCCCAGGTCCAGCCCTCTCCTGTCCCAGACGACGAGATTGAGAAGGAAGACGAGGACAGCCCGCCGCCCGCCTCAGCTACTCCGCGGCACCCAGTTCCAGAAATCGAGAAGGAGAAGACGATGGGGGAGGGGGAGCACTCTCAGATGATGGAGCAGACGGAGCATGAACAGATGGAGCAGGCGTCGAATCAGCAGCCTGAGCTGGCTTCGCCGCCTGTCAAGAAGATGCCGGAGACGCCTGAGCAGCCTCATCAGACAGAGACGGCGGAGAAGCAGCAGGAGTCCCCTGCCGCCGCGCCCGTCACTCTGCCAACACCAGCCCCTGATGCGAATCAGTCAACCGCTTCTCCGCCTACCGAGAACAGGCCGGAGCTGCCAGAGCAGCTGACAGAGACGGCGAATCAGTCGACTGCTTCCCCGCCTGCCCAGAACATGCCGGAGCTGCCAGAGCAGCCTCAACTGGAGCAGCTGGAGCAGCTGACAGAGATGGCGGAGAAGCACCAGGAGTCCCCTGCCGCCACTCCCATCCCTGCCCCACTCCAGGAAAAGCAGTCTCCCATCAAACGGCCAGCAAATGAGGTGCGATATTTTGTTTTTGTTTTTGTTTGTTAGTTTTTTTTCTTCCAACGTCTAAATACAAGAGCCTTGAAAATGAAAGAGTTGCAACTGAATTCAGATATCAATGCAGGAGCTCAGTGTGGGCGGGGATGCACCGCCAGGTGGGGCCAAGAGACAGCGCATGGAAGACGAGCATCCCATCCCAACAGTTGATGCGGTACCTTTTCCATTTGACATTTTCAATTAGTATCTGTAATTTCCAATTTGGATCCGTTTGTAGGGAAGCGTGCATCCAGAGGCATCTGCAATTATGCGGCGGCTGGTGACTGAGGTCGAGTCCAAGAATCCCATGCCCCCCAGCTAATTCGTTTGATTTCGGTGGCTCAGAAAAAGTTCTGTTCAAATTTAGTTACACATCTATTCGATGCTTTATGAGGTTTTGATGTTATACCAAAGTCGGTTAGAGAACATTTTAGGCCTCTCACCTGTTACGCTGTTTCCTGAATGTTTTATTGCTGAAGAAATTTGTGCTGGTTCTATCAGGTTATCATCATTAATGACTCAAAAGGTCTCAGAGGCGCCTCCTGCCAAACGAAAGTCGGGATGACAAAATGTCTACCCAGTATGAGTGACGTAAGGAATCAGGAGTTCAACGAGAATGGCGTAGCTGGAAATGAATTGATTGAAATAGCTTGGTCAGTCCTCCATTCATCCTTCGCCTGAAACTCGGCCATTCCAAGTGGCCTCAAAGGGTCTCGTGTCGACATAATGTCGTGTCGACATAATGTCGGGTCGACATTATGTCGACCCGACATTATGTCGACCCGACATAATGTCGGGTCGACATAATGTCGGGTCGACATAATGTTGGGTCGACATAATGTCGGGTCGACATTATGTCGGGTCGACATTATGTCTGGTCGAATTAATGTCTATGTCTGTCTTTATCGTTCCCTGATTGCACCATCTGGCCCGCCTGCTTCCATTGTAGTCCCAGTGAAACACTGATGGTACATTGTTGCCACGAAAACAAGAGATGCAACGTATTGGCCAAAGTTTGCGCTGAGTCTCCGTACATGTGAAAGCAGGCAATGCTTGTTCATCGTGCCTTCTCCCTAGCGTCACCAGAACAAGTTTGCTCAGCCTATGCTCGTACCCATAGTCACGCTAATGGAAGCGACGGAAAAGCCTGCTTGTGAACTATCTTTGAACAGACTCAATCCTGCAGGCCTCTGCCCGAGTAAGACAGTAAAACACATGACTTGCGAGGGCACGGGAGAAGTCCAAGAGGATGGTGTCTGCGGGGGCTTTACAAAGGATTCATCTGATGGTAGTTGGCTGGACTGAATTGGAATTGGGAGTTGACCGGAGTGATTTACTTCACCAAGGCCTCGATAACCCTTGAAATACGTTTGAGCTTAAATGAGTCAACATGAGGCAGAGAGGAGGGTACTCTGGAGGAACAGGTGTCAGGATGACACGGAGTCGAGCGAAGTTGTGCTGGCTGTTGGTCGGAGTTGGGCGGTAGCCTAGGAGCCGGACGCAGATAGGTCGCTGTCTGTGCCAGATCTGTCCCAGCTTCTTCTCGAGCTTGCGATCTTCACTCTCCCGTCTCTTCTTCTCTCTCTTCTGCTCCTTCTTCACTCGCTTCTTCTCTCGCTTCTTTGCACAGGCGGCGATGACTTTGAGGGCTCTTTTTAGGCTTCGCTGTATTCGTACAGAGGGAGCTGACGCATCCTTCTCCCCCAACGGGCCTCGGATCATCCGGATCTGGTGGCTTAGGCTTGTCTGCGTCTTCACCCAGGTCTCGTCCAGAGCCTGCTTGTACATGGAGACGTACTCGAAGATGGTGGGGATGTGAGAGGCGCCAAGGCGACGGACCACAACCTGCTCCAACTTGTTCAAGGGCACGCTCACATGTTGGTCCGTTTCCTACAATTTGAGGCAAATGGGACATTTTCAAAATTATGATTATGAAAAATTCACTTGTAAACGCATTAATTGAATTTAGTTTTTACCGCTCACAGGCTAGCAGAAGTCTGAGAATAGTGCAGTTTCTACGTTACTGAGTCATTTGTACTGCTCAGTAAACCTATATTTTGCTTGAGCCAACATAATGTCGACCCGACATTATGTCGACCCGACATTATGTCGACCCGACATTATGTCGACCCGACATTATGTCGACCCGACATTATGTCGACCCGACATTATGTCGACCCGACATTATGTCGACCCGACATTATGTCGACCCGACATTATGTCGACCCGATATGTGGATGTGATGTGTGCCCCGTGTTCTTCAGTATTGAACAGAATTATGTATTTATGTGTGTTTGGTAGTTGCAATTGCTGAACCGTGCTGCGATTCTGGAAGAAGAGGTCGGTTGCCGCCACGGACTCCTCTTTGAAGCTGGTGAGCCTCACGAGGCGTTCGATGTCCTCGCTGTTTTCCAGTTTGAGCATCTATGAGAGTTTTGAAAGTTAGGGATCAGAAGTTTATGCGACGGAAACTCACTCCTATTAGGGTTTACTGCATGAAGTGCTTGAGAGTGTTGAGTAATTGGATTGACTCTGGATAATTTTGAAAGCATACCTCGTTGAAGAAAGTGATGCACGCATGTCTGGTCATCCGGCGATTGACGGCACTTGAGATGATGTGGATGCATGCGTCATCCAGATCATCCATGTACACATGGCCCGCCTTCGGCACCAACTTGATGGAGATGACAACCAGCTTGTCCTCCGGCTCCGAGCTCTCAGCCCCAGTCATCAGCTGCGTCAGATGGATGCTGACACCGGGTCCTGAAAATGGATAGATGTGATGATTGAACCCTTTGCTTATGCAGGTATTAGGAGGTTTATAGATTATTGATGATGGCGACAAGATGATGTACCATTGCTGATGATGCCAAACGTCCTTTCCAGGAACCAGTACGGATAGAGCGCCATGGTGAAGGGGTTCAGGAAATAGTGCTGGATAACCGGCTCCGACAAGGTGCGATTCAGATCGACCAGCCTGGTCGCCTTCAATTGGCCAGGGGAATTTAATGAACTCATATAGCATGGGTAAATGTTTCAACCAGTGCCGCTGTTTCTAAGCTGACCATCTTGGACTTCATTTAGCCCTTCTCAAGAAACAACTCACGCAACAGTGCTGTCTGCGCTAGTAGGTAGAAAGCTTAGTTCAAACGCGGGCCAATGTATATAGCCAGCGACTAAAGCGACACTAAGCGGATTGGTTCTTCATCCACATTCGCATGTCAACATAATATGCGCACATAAAGTCGACCCGACGTAATGTCGACCCGACATAATGTCGACCCGACATAATGTCGACCCGACATAATGTCGACCCGACATAATGTCGACTGATAGCCTGCATGTAATAAAAATTGTACATCTGCTACACCTGCACATCCTTGTCTACTTTTCTAATAGAGCCGTTGCTCAATGTGCTGTCGACTTCACTACGCACCTACTCACAATCGCATCCCGCCTACTTCCTCTTCCAAGCCGTGTCAAGTGAAGCAATGAGCAAGAATACACAGGCTAGCAGCTTTCTTGGTAGCAGGGGGGTCCATTTGTCTCTGGATGGCGCTGGGTTAAAGGCATGGAGGCTGCTCATTGCATGTTTGAAGGAAACAGAGCCTCCTGATTCACTGAAAGAGAGGGGAGACAATGGCGGAACCGTTGATGCCCAAGTCCAATGTGTCAGTGTCAAAGACGCGCTTCTAAGCAGGTTGTTATATTGCTTGATTGATTGATTTACTCCGAATGCACGGGTGAGGTCGTGAGGAACAGAACAGCAGAAAACAGGAGTTCTGAAAAGGAAGAGTGAATGAATGAGTTTTTGGCACGTCAGATCACGTCATCATTGTTGAGAAGGTTGGTGACTGCCTTGAGGAATGGCCTCTCACCTTTTTTTTTGGGTTCACCAGTTTTTTTCGGAATAAACTGGGGGAGAATGTACATTATAGTTATCAAAGCTACTTCTCCCACATTGCAGAAAGCGACGGCGACTGCGTCTCCATAGACGGCGTCAAATTCGCCTGGCAGCAGAGGCGTTTCTGCTCTCCTCCAGCATCGAAATGCTCCTTTCGACCGATTCATGGAGTGATGTAGCGTAGAAAGTTTGAGCGTTGAAGTGCTGTGGCGATGTTTTGTAGCAGAGTTTGTGCATGCATCGAAGTCCTGCGGCGTTGAGTTATGTTGCCTTTTATTTATAGTGGACAGGTTCTATTCATCAGTATTCATGTTTTCTCTACTGACATTTGGCAGCACCACCAGCTACCAGTACGAAGCGTGTGAGCTTTGACGACTAAAATTATGTTTCACTTACACCTTATGCACAGGTGGCTATAAATACTTGCAATAAATACTTCCACATTCGGAAAGGATGGCACTAGATATTGGGAAAAGCTGAATGAGATATAATGTCGGGTCGACATAATGTCGGGTCGACATAATGTCGGGTCGACATAATGTCGGGTCGACATAATGTCGGGTCGGCCATTTGTCCATTGCAACCCGACTACCCATAAACTCTGGCTATAACGTTTACAGTAACTGATCTAGTTGATGCGCATGAGATCGACAATAGAGTACATACACACAGGCGTTAGATACACATCTAACAAAGGCATTGTGTAACCGCAGCGTCCCCTACCTAGTGTGACACATTCACAGCACTTGCACCAGAATCAGTTAGATGTGCAGCGGATTTGCTCGCATGCCATCACCTATCAGGGTCTGCGCACCCGTCACTTCCAGCAAGACTGGGCTAATTACATCGTCTCCATCCTCATCTTCGATACGTTTTCTTCTATCAGCTCTTCCATCATTTCAGGCTGCTCATCCATGCTCACTGAAGGCTGAAAGGAGCCAAGGAGGTGCTCTTTGGCCGCCTTGCGCCCTTCCACGCTCTCCTGGAATGGAATTCGCCGCCATTCCCACCTTCCCCGAACAGGAAGCCCCGCCGCCTGTTGACCCCTTCCTAAGACAGATGTATAGGATTGAGAAAGTAGGAGCTGCAGGAGCTGGTGAAGGCGCTGGGATGGCGCATGAGCGGGTGCCAGAAGCTCTGGAGCCGGAATCGCAAAAACTCCTCAACTGAGCGAGGACCGACGACGAACAATACAATCGTTAGGTGCTGCCTCCTCTACCAGCATAAAGCTGATGATCTCAAAAAAAAACCTGTTGCTGCTAGGAGCCAAACCCTCCAGCCGGAATCGTGCGGAAGACTTCCCTGAAGACTTCCCTTTCTTCGCGGGAGAATTCGCTGCCACAGCGGGTCAGATGGATGTGCAGCGGGTTTGTTCGCATGCCATCCATCTGACCATTCGTCCGCTTCGCTTCCTCCAGTTGCAAAGGTTTCATTCCTGCTCCGCAGTCGCTGCTACCAATGCCATCAGGCACGCATGACTATGATTTGAGATGGAGCCAGAGGATCAGCCTGGCACCTCACGCCCAGCTCTGCTGGAGGGAGAGCTCTGGCTGGAGATCTTCCTTCGACGCCTATTGGTCAAGGTACACAGCCTCTCAGTCTGTTCCTCAGCGGAAGAAATATGGCCTTGGAGATGGAGCAGCCGGGAGGCCTGGGCACCGCGGAGGTGAAGTGCGCGGAGGGGAAGTCTCTCTGGCCCATCGCCGCCCTTCTGGCCCTCTCCTCCCCCTACATGGCCAAAGCGGTTGCGCAGCAGTCGATTGGGCTTGGGACTCAATACTTGGGCTCCACTAGGCAACCGTCTACGACCTGAGCGAGTACAAGCTGGAGCTGGTGCAGCTGATGATGGCGGCCCTGTACACCGGCTGCCCGCTCAAGCTGGGCGATCTCTGCTGGAACGATCTGGTTAGTCCCGCTCTTCAATCAGAGGCCTCGCAAGCTCAGGCAAGGCTTACAGAAAGCCGCCGTCAATCTCGTTCAGCTTCTTCAGCCGGAGAACAAGCAAGCTCTCCTCCAGGCCATTCACAGGGTGACCTCCTAGTCCTCTCTACTCAATGCGCCTAGCCCCATTTTGCACTCAACTTTGCAAAGTTAGCCCTTGTTGAAAGAGGTCTCAGGGTCATCACTATACTGCCCATCACCGCCTTTTCCAATCTGTGACCCTGAGACCCCTTCAACACTCTTTCTCAACTTCAGCCGCCTTCTGATGTTGCTCTATGCATTCGCATCACTGCCTTAAGCAAAGAGTGATTCTAAGCTTTTGACCCCCTGTGCGTTTGTTTTTGATTTTGCCTCCAGCTCAATCCATTCAGTTTCAACACCTGATTGTATAAGCCCTCCCCATTTTCCCGGGCCGACATTATGTCGACCTGACATTATGTCGACCCGACATAATGTCGACCCGACATAATGTCGACCTGACATTATGTCGACCCGACATAATGTCGACCCGACATAATGTCGACCCGACAAAATGTCGACCCGACATTATGTCGACCCGACATTATGTCGACCCGACATTATGTCGACCCGACATTATGTCGACCCGACATTATGTCGACCCGACATTATGTCGACCCGACATTATGTCGACCCGATATAATGTCGGGTCGACATAATGTCGGGTCGACATAATGTCGGTCAAACTATATGTGATGAACGTGTTTATATGTGAATGGCGGATTTGCAGTCCAACAATCTTCATCCCACAAGCAAGAAAAGTTGGAAAGAGGAAGAGGAGACAGCTGGGGCGAAAACATTGCAAATAGAAACCACAGCAAGATTGAGCCAAAAGAGCAGGATGCCCAGTGTTCTTCCCATTCATTAATACGGGCCTTCGTGGGCGGTACCACTTCACTGTAGTGGGCGGTAGTGGAGGCGGAGTGCAGGGTCTCTGGCCTAGCCGGGTGAGTGGCTGGTGGAGGCGGGTCCCGGCGGAGGCTGCTGGTGGGCGGCGAAGGCCTTTCCTGGACGCGGTTGCCGAGATGCTCAGCAATGAAAATGTGATCTGACATGCCGGCAAACATGATTTCTGTCACCTTTTTCTCAGAACACCACTACGATTGCTGTTCTGTTTTTCACCCGTGTATACGGAGTAAAGCAATCATCATCAGCGTCCGGGTCGACATAATGTTGGGTTGACGTAAGCAGATGGAGCTGGAGCAGATGCTATGTTTCACCCAGCTCTGCAAAAGTCACCAGGCTCGGCCAGACAGCTGATTGGTGCTTGTGGACAAGGATGAGAAGAAGGAAAGCATGAAGTTGATATACGACACCGGGTCGACATAATGTCGGGTCGACATAACGTCGGGTCGACATAATGTCGGGTCGACATAATGTCGGGTCGACATAATGTCGGGTCGACATAATGTCGGGTCGACATAATGTCGGGTCGACATAATGTCGGGTCGACATAATGTCGGGTCGACATAATGTTGGGTCGACATAATGTTGGGTTGACGGAAGCAGATGGAGCTGGAGCAGGTGCTATGTTTCACCCAGCTCTGCAAAAGTCACCAGGCTCGGCCAGACAGCTGATTGGTGACTGTGGACAAGGACGAGAAGAAGGAAAGCATGAAGTTGATATACGACATCGGGCCGACATAATGTCGGGTCAACATAATGTTGGGCCGACATAATGTCGGGCCAACATAATGTCGGGATGATGTAAGCAGATGGAGCTGTGATAGGTGCTGATTGAAATAGCTTGGTCAGTCCTTCATTTGTCCTATGCCAGAAACGTGTCCATTCTGAGTGGCTACAGGGGGTCTCATATGCCCCTATTGCCAAACGAAAGTTGATATGGCATCGCGCCAACATAATGTCGGGTCCACATAATGTCGGGTCGACATAATGTCGGGTCGACATAATGTCGGGTCGACATAATGTCGGGTAGACATAATCGGGGCTGAAAACTGAAAATCGTGCTGGTAGAGGAGGAATTGGACTGGCTGAGTCACTTCTCCATTTGCCCATGGGCTGAAACACACCCATACAGGGAGTCTCAGAGTACCGCTCCTGGCAATCGACAGTCGAGTCGGCATAATGTTGGGTCGACATAATGTCGGGTCAACATAATGTTGGGTCGACACAATGTTGGGTCGACATAAGCAGATGGAGCTGCAAAAGCTGAGACTCATTGACTTTGCCAGATAACTCCACCTCAAGTATCAGAGCTGAAACTTGATCTTTTTTAGTGGCCTCAGATGGTCTCAGAGGCCCCCTTAGAGGGTCTCGAGCCGACATAATGTTGGGTCGACATAATGTCGGGTTGATTCACACCCAGTCCGTCACTTCTCTCTAGCCATATGATTCACTGCTGTCCACATAAATGCGATGAGCTCAAAACTGCCAATTTCTTCAGGCCCACAATCTCAGGCACTCTCAGCAACCAAATCAAACTCGCTCCATCCCCAGCCTCCCAATCCTCCCAAGAGGGTCTCATATGCCCCTATCACCAAACGACAGTTGATATGACATCACACCAACATAACGTCGGGTCAAATTATTTTTGTGGTCAAAGAATTATTGTGGCATCTGCATGGGCTGCTGTTTATGTGGTGCCCATAGCACATTTTCGCATTTCGCATAGCACATTTTCGCCACCAACATGCCAAAGTTGACGCAAAATATTGATCCTCGTTTGAATATGCAACAATTTTATCAATACACTGGCAGCTTTTTGACTCAGAGTGGACTCAGAGGGTCTCATAGGCCACTATTGCCAAACGAAAGTTGATATACGACATCTGTTCGACATAATGTCGGGTCGACATAATGACGGGTCGACATAATGTCGGGTCGACGTAAGCAGATGGAGCTGGAGCAGGTGATATGTTTCACCCAGCTCTGCAAAAGTCACCAGGCTCGGCCAGACAGATGATTGGAGATTCTGGGAAAGAAGGAAAGCATGAAGTTAATTTTTGGGTCGACATAATGTTTGGTCGACATAATGTCGGGTCGACATAATGTCGGGTCGACATAATGGCGGGTCGACATAATGGCGGGTCGACATAATGGCGGGTCAACATAATGGCGGGTCGACGTAAGCAGATGGAGCTGGAGCAGGTGCTATGTTTCACCCAGCTCTGCAAAAGTCACCAGGCTCGGCCAGACAGCTGATTGGTCTGGACTGATGAGGAGAAGGAAAGCATGAAGTTGATATATGACAAGGGGTCGACATAATGTCGGGTCGACATAATGTCGGGTCGACATAATGTCGGGTCGACATAATGTCGGGTCGACATAATGTCGGGTCGACATAATGTCGGGTCGACATAATGTCGGGTCGACATAATGTCGGGTCGACATAATGTCGGGTCGACATAATGTCGGGTCGACATAATGTCGGGTCGACATAATGTCGGGTCGACATAATGTCGGGTCGACATAAGCAGATGGAGCTGCAGCATGTAGACGCATTGACAGCATGTGAAAATTGTGCTCTCCATTTGGATAACTAATGGGTAGCAGATAGCCTTAGCCTGGAGAACGCCCTAAGAGTGGAGGAGCTGAACGTGCTGCTGGAGGAGGAATTGAACTGGCTTATCAATCGTCACTTTATCCATGGGCTGAAACTTGCACATTCTGGGTGGACTCAGAGGGTCTCATAGGCCACTATTGCCAAACGAAAGTTGATGTACGACATCTGGTTGGAGGAGGAATTGAACTGGCTTATCAATCGTCACTTTATCCATGGGCTGAAACTTGCACATTCTGGGTGGACTCAGAGGGTCTCATAGGCCACTATTGCCAAACGAAAGTTGATGTACGACATCTGGTTGGCATAATGTTGGGTCGACATAATGTTTGGTCGACATAATGTCGGGTCGACATAATGTCGGGTCGACATAATGGCGGGTCGACATAATGGCGGGTCGACATAATGGCGGGTCGACATAATGGCGGGTCGACATAATGGCGGGTCGACGTAAGCAGATGGAGCTGGAGCAGGTGCTATGTTTCACCCAGCTCTGCAAAAGTCACCAGGCTCGGCCAGACAGCTGATTGGTCTGGACTGATGAGGAGAAGGAAAGCATGAAGTTGATATATGACATGGGGTCGACATAATGTCGGGTCGACATAATGTCGGGTCGACATAATGTCGGGTCGACATAATGTCGGGTCGACATAATGTCGGGTCGACATAATGTCGGGTCGACATAATGTCGGGTCGACATAATGTCGGGTCGACATAATGTCGGGTCGACATAATGTCGGGTCGACATAATGTCGGGTCGACATAATGTTGGGTCGACATAATGTCGGGTCGACATAAGCAGATGGAGCTGCAGCATGTAGACGCATTGACAGCATGTGAAAATTGTGCTCTCCATTTGGATAACTAATGGGTAGCAGATAGCCTTAGCCTGGAGAACGCCCTAAGAGTGGAGGAGCTGAACGTGCTGCTGGAGGAGGAATTGAACTGGCTTATCAATCGTCACTTTATCCATGGGCTGAAACTTGCACATTCTGGGTGGACTCAGAGGGTCTCATAGGCCACTATTGCCAAACGAAAGTTGATGTACGACATCTGGTTGGCATAATGTTGGGTCGACATAATGTTTGGTCGACATAATGTCGAGTCGACATAATGTCGGGTCGACATAATGGCGGGTCAACATAATGGCGGGTCGACATAATGGCGGGTCGACATAATGGCGGGTCGACGTAAGCAGATGGAGCTGGAGCAGGTGCTATGTTTCACCCAGCTCTGCAAAAGTCACCAGGCTCGGCCAGACAGCTGATTGGTCTGGACTGATGAGGAGAAGGAAAGCATGAAGTTGATATATGACATGGGGTCGACATAATGTCGGGTCGACATAATGTCGGGTCGACATAATGTCGGGTCGACATAATGTCGGGTCGACATAATGTCGGGTCGACATAATGACGGGTCGACATAATGTCGGGTCGACATAATGTCGGGTCGACATAATGTCGGGTCGACATAATGTCGGGTCGACATAATGTCGGGTCGACATAATGTCGGGTCGACATAATGTCGGGTCGACATAAGCAGATGGAGCTGCAGCATGTAGACGCATTGACTTTGCCAGATAACTCCACCTCAAGTATCAAAGCTGAAACTTGATCTTTTTGAGTGGCCTCAGATGGTCTCAGAGGCCCCCTTAGAGGGTCTCGAGGCGACATAATGTTGGGTCGACATAATGTCGGGTCGACATAATGTCGGGTCGACATAATGTTTGGTCGACATAATGTCGAGTCGACATAATGTCGGGTCGACATAATGGCGGGTCAACATAATGGCGGGTCGACATAATGGCGGGTCGACATAATGGCGGGTCGACGTAAGCAGATGGAGCTGGAGCAGGTGCTATGTTTCACCCAGCTCTGCAAAAGTCACCAGGCTCGGCCAGACAGCTGATTGGTCTGGACTGATGAGGAGAAGGAAAGCATGAAGTTGATATATGACATGGGGTTGACATAATGTCGGGTCGACATAATGTCGGGTCGACATAATGTCGGGTCGACATAATGTCGGGTCGACATAATGACGGGTCGACATAATGTCGGGTCGACATAATGTCGGGTCGACATAATGTCGGGTCGACATAATGTCGGGTCGACATAATGTCGGGTCGACATAATGTCGGGTCGACATAATGTCGGGTCGACATAATGTCGGGTCGACATAATGTCGGGTCGACATAATGTCGGGTCGACATAATGTCGGGTCGACATAATGTCGGGTCGACATAAATGTCGGGTCGACATAATGTCGGGTCGACATAATGTCGGGTCGACATAATGTCGGGTCGACATAATGTCGGGTCGACATAATGTCGGGTCGACATAATGTCGGGTCGACATAAGCAGATGGAGCTGCAGCATGTAGACGCATTGACTTTGCCAGATAACTCCACCTCAAGTATCAAAGCTGAAACTTGATCTTTTTGAGTGGCCTCAGATGGTCTCAGAGGCCCCCTTAGAGGGTCTCGAGGCGACATAATGTTGGGTCGACATAATGTCGGGTCGACATAATGTCGGGTCGACATAATGTCGGCAATTCGGTGATATGTGAGGCTTATGTTTCAAATACTGTGAAAATTGTGCTCTCCATTTGGATAACTAATTGGTAGCAGATAACGTTAGCCTGGAGAAGGCCTTAATAGTGCACCTGTGGGCAGCTGGCTGGGTGCTGGTAAGTTGGCATAATGTCGGGTTGACGTAAGCAGATGGAGCAAATGGTGATTGAAATAGCTTGGTCACTCCTCCATTCGTCCTATGCCAGAAACTTGTCCATTCTGAGTGGCCACAGAGGGTCTCATATGCCCCTATTGCCAAACGAAAGATGATATGACATCGCGCCAAATATTGCAAATAGAAAAATATTTATGGAATATGGCCATAATTTTCGCACTACCATGCCAAAGTTGATGCAAAATAAGGCAAAATATAAAATATTTTATGGAATAAGGCCTTTAAAAAATCACCCTAAAATCGGCTTATAAAATCAAGTTGAAAATATGACAGAATATGACTCTTAGGCAATAAATTAAAATGAAAATACAAATTTCTGAAAAATATAGAATAAATAGGAATAAAAATATGGCCAAATTATAGAATAGAAATACAGTACATTTTATAATTTTATATTTTCACAAAATATAAAATTACAAAATCAGAAACACTGATCAGGATTGGTCCGTGCGAGCGGAGCTTTAGCGGAGTGTAAGCACGGACCCCTCTTAGCAACCAAACAACCTTATTATGGGATTTGAAAATATGATTGCGTGCCATATTTTTTCTGGACATTCTACAGAGCTGCGAGTAGGCATGATCGAAATTTTGATGTAGAGCATTTATGCAAATAAATTAAGGTATTTCACGCTTTACCTTAATCTGCCATACAATTATTATAATACAATGGTGAAAATTTGCTGGGCTCTCTTAGCTTTTTTGGTTAGATGGTTCATTGGCTAAACACAATTTGACTGATATTAGTTGCAGAATTTAATTTCATCACCTTATAGCCCAAGCTATTTTCAATGACCTTTGTATGCTAATATCAAATCAAATTTCTTCACCTTTATGCCCAAGCAATTTTAAGTGCAATTAGTTTAAAGGTAAAAACTAAGAGAAAACATTGAATCAAAAATATTCACAATTTCAGTAATATCTATATTGGCCAATTTCCTTTTCAGGGTTGCTCAAACTAATCCTTAGGCACACACTTATGTGAAAATATCGGTTTGTTTCCTCGTTGTCCTTATAAAAAGACCCAAATTTGATAGTAGGTACGATTTTGGCCCTATGTTATAACATAGGCCAAAAATGACCGAAAAAATATTGTCTTGAAATTTGATTCCAATGCCCAAAATTCAAATTACTAACTCAGTGTCGCATAAAAATATGGTTTGTTCACACATTTTACACTAATATAACAGTTGTACATGGCTTAATTTATGCTCATTTTTGACTTAAAATTGGCCCATTTTGACTGCATGTTTTCTTGATTTTAGAAAGAAAACTAAAGCAAAGGATAATATTTTTAAGCAACACTGAGTTAGTACTTTTAATTTTGGGAATTGGAATCAAATTTCAAGACAATATTTTTTCGGTCATTTTTGGTCTATGTTATACCATAGGGCCAAAATCGGACCTACTATCAAATTTGGGTCTTTTTATAAGGACAACGAGGAAACAAACACCTATATTTTCATATAAGTGTTTGCCTAAGCTATTTGAAGAAACATCCTTAACATTGCACCCTTTCGCACTCACCCCCTTTCAAGATAACCATACAATATTGAAATCGGTGATGGTGGTAAACTTTGGATTTTGCCTTTAAATCAGTTGAAAGTTTGAGCACAACATTTAGTGTGCTTAAACTTAGATGGTACACCAGACGTTGGAGCTTAAATCAGGCCGCGCATCTATTGGCGATAGCCGCTATTATCTTGTTATATTTACTACTCATCACCTAGCCTTCTTCTTATTATTCTAACATGGCCAGCATAGACACAGTGTGCCTGTTTAGGATTGCGTGATGAGAACAGCCTATCGCTTTACCTACACCATTCAGACGGACTTTGATGAGCTGATTCGCAGCCGCAACTTCAGTCAACGCCTGCCGCAACTTCTGCATCAGCTGGACAGGGACAACCGAGGCTCCTTCACTTTCCGGTTCTACCCTGCCTCCTTGCAAATTTAGTCACCGTATATTGCATTAGGAGCCAGTTTAGAACCTTATAAGCCTTAGAACAAGTATAATGGCACAAAGCGCAATAGGTGACCGCGAAGCAAACTGCCTGAAATTAATATTTACATTTATGAAAGTTTGTCACTCAAAAAGATAACTCTGCGGTTTCTCCACCAATTTCAAAAGTAAGCACTGATTTGGAATCATTATATATAAGTTGTGATCAAAAAAACTCAAGTCTTCTGTTCAATTGTCAACAGAACAAAATATACGTTTTAAGAGAAAAAATGTTGGTACTCAAAAAGGTAATGTGTCTACTAGTTCGGGGCCGTTTCCACCCTGCCAGAATCGTAACGCAGGATAATACCTTTCCAGGAAACCAAGTATAGCAAATTTGGTTGAGAATTCAGCCGTTCCCAGCAACTGCAGACCTGGCATGCAGACACAGACAAAAAGTTAGCCATGTGTATGACCGCGAATCGGACCCTTCGGGCCCGCTTCGCGGTCAAAAAGCTGGAAAAGTGAAAATTTAGATTTCTAATTTTTTGCCTAAGATTCGTAAAGAGGGCTTTTGTGATCTCTATGCCGTTGACCGTTTTTAAATTGGTGCTCTAGAATATGCGAAATTATGATAAAATGATCCAATTTTTTTATTGTAAGAATCATGAGTGCACTTATTATTTTGGCTTATAATTACACACAAAAACATAGTTAAGAAGCAGAATTTGATAGACTCAAAAAGCTGATGGTCAGTTCCAAAAATCGAAGTTCTTCCGATTCAACTGAGTTTGTGCTAGTTTTTAAGGCAATTTATTTGCCATCTCTGCACAGCCAACCGTTTTTCAAAATATGGCTTCGTTGGAGAGAAATGGCCAATTTTGTAATATGTACTTTTTTGGGGTCTGCAAACCTGGAATTTCAGTTTTTTGAAAATTTTGTTGAAGAAATTTGACAGTAATGTGGACTATTATATATCAATCGAAATGTAATTTTATGACAAAAAAGATGGTGCATTCAAATTTATATTATTACTTTGTCAAAAAACCGTAATGTTGAAAAATCGATAATTTCGAATTTTCAAATTTTGCACCAAAAAACTGATTTCTCTAACCAGTCAAAAAATTCAAGGACGGCACTATAACCACGTTATTATTGAGGTTCTTGCGGTCATTTTGATATATAATAGTTGTAGTTTGGCTTTGTTACCACCGTACAATTTTCAGTAGAAAATTTGCACTTGCTGATGACCCCCATGTTAAAGCATAGGCAAAATTTTCGGAAATAATTTTTTGTCTCAGATTTCCATTTTTATGCTCTAAATATCTTCTTTAGGTCCCAATACACCTAACTGCCACATTGGTTTCATTTGTTTTCATTCAAATTGGGTCAATTCCCAATTGACAATTTTCTATGCTTTTAAGCTAGCTAGCTTAAAAGCATAGGCTTTCTCATGATACACTCCTATTTCAGCAAGCTTGTCCCATAACATGGCTAAAACTCAATCAAATTCAACAAACTTTTTTTAGCGAAAGCCCAGAACATCTTTGTTTCATTCTAAGTCAAAAATAAACGTGTGAATTCTACACAGAGTGTATGGCATTCATGTTGGTTACCAAGGCCCCCTTAGCCTTTGAGCAGCCCAGTGAGCAGCACGTAACATAAATAAATGCCATACACCCTGTGTAGAATTCACACAGCTATTTTTGATTCTTACAATGATACCAGTTATTTCCTCAACTCAAAAAATATAAAAAATGAAAACCCAGGGCAGCAGAAGCAGGAGTTCGGACGGCAACATTTTTAGTATCTCCTTGAAATACAGTGATTTTTGAGGTTTTTACGCAAGTTATGACTAATTGGTTGATGCTCTTTCCAATACAACAAGAATTAAAAAGATTGGTTTGATTGATCAATCAAGTAAAAAGTTCAAGTAAAAATCAATCAATCAATTAAAAAGATTGGTTGCTCCTAGCGCGGGCTAGAGCCTTATCAAATTTAAGATCTAGCAAGGAGCCTCGAAAATGACATCTGGGACTAAAAGAGGGCCTGGGCGCTGACACTTCGCTAACGCTCGCTCGTGCCAGGCAAATAAATAAATCACACTGACTCATTTTGCCCAGATCTCGCTACTATCTGACCGAGGGCTCGAAGAAACGACCAGCCTTGGAGCAGATGCCCAGAGAGGAGCAGCAGCTGACAGCCGCCTTGCAGGCTCACCTCCCCTGGGCCCAGTACACATGGAAGCGAGCCAGCGGTGCTGCCTTTTCAGCTTTCCCTGAGCAAGACCTAAAAAAGAATGCTGTCAGCCTATACTCCACTCAGCTATGCGCCCAAAACTGTGGTGAAGCCGGAGACGGTGAAACGGGAAGGGGTCCACGCCGTCTGGGAGCATTACAGCCCCTTCCATGGTTACAATGTGGATGTCCACCGTGAAGGTTGCCGTTCTGCTTGCTGCGCTAACTTCACTTCACTCTCACTCCAGGCTTCCACTATCATATCAAAAACGCGACGGCCTGGCGCAAGTTCAAGGAAACGATTAAGTTTGCTGCATATGTGAGCAATGCGACTCTGGATGATGAGGAGAGGCAGTGGGCCCAGATTCTTGTCGCCAACATTGTCCGCGTTTTGCTTAAAATATTGTGAGAATATTGTGATTTATTTCTTTTGTTTTTCAATTGTACCAGATGTGTTTCTTGGTTTTTTCTCGATTAGAACTGAATAACTTGATGATGCATAGTTCAGTACCAAATACAATGAAGATCGACGAACCTAAGCTAGAGCCTTTTTAGTTTTGCAATTTTACAACAAACTAGGATTTCGCAAAAATATTAGTTTCTTTGGTTATGCGCCTTATATAATAAGTAAAATGCTACATCATGCAAAGGTTATGAATTTTCAAACATCAAAAAGATCTCGACAAGATGTAACACAATCGTGATTTATTCATTTTGAGCAAAAATTTTTTAATCGATTTACATCATTGATATCGGTCCACTATCTCCGCTGTGAAATAGACCCAAACCCCCAGCGTCACAATCAATTTCCCTTATTATACTGAACACTTTCCTAACCAAAATCCTAATTCTAACGGAGTCATAGACCAAAAGATTGCCAATCTTCTTCTGGCACACATTCAGTTCTTTCAAGAGAAAAGCTTGCTAGGCAGTGTTTCTGGACCAAAATAACAAGAGTGAACGCAAACGATGTCCTCGAATTTCATGTCGCTGGGGATGCGGAGCTCAGTGCGGGCCTGAACGGCCAGCTCCACGGCCCACTGGACGAAGGCTCAGGCCCGCGTCTCTCCCGGCACCTTCGACAGTCGCTCCAGACTCGCCTCCTCCGCCTCTTGCAACAGGCCTGTCAGGACACGATTTTGGCTCTCATTTGAGGCTGAAGGGGCTCGGCTGACCGCCGCTGACGATGTGTTGGACGGTGGGGAAGCGCTTGCGGACTTGCATGCTCACTTCACGCAAAGCCAGCACCTCAATAAGGGCGAGATTTAAAGAGGGTGAATAAGGAGTGATGATGTAAAGGTGAATATTTAGCATGAAATGATTGGATAATTGTGAGAAATTAGCAAAAACAAGAATGCAAGCAAGGATGCAGTACATGCATGTAAAGAGATCCGATGTTCTTTGAGAATGTATAAGGTGAGATGGAGCAAGAGAACGGAGCCAGGGCATAGGTAGCGGTTGATGGGGCGTCGGTAGAGGTTGGAGCGGTCGTCGCCGGCCTTGTTGCGCAGGTAAGTGGACACGAAAACCCCAGGCCTCAACACCCATCACCTCACCTCCCCTGTACGCTAAGAAAAGGGCCAAACGAATCAATCCCGGCCAGCGTCTCCAGAATGGCGTTCCAGCGACTGAAAACTACCGTCACGTAGAAGCCCAATAGAAAGGTCACCGGGATCATGTCCTGGTACGACTTGCAGTAGAAACACACTCGCTCAAACACCCTGCCACCCAGTTTTAATTTAGAGCGCCGACGCATTAGAGATAATAAACTTCTGACCGCTTTCGCTGAGCAGTCAAAAAAGTTCAGTACTTCTTCCGTCGTCCTGATAAACCGTTCCCCTCTTTCTTTTCCACACTCTTCCTTTTCATATGTCATAATAAAGGCAGCTGTTGTGCGGAAATGTATCAACAAAACTAAGTGCTAAAGAACTTTGTCGCCGACTTGATGTTCCCGAATTCAATAACAACAGCTCGGCGTTAAAGAACATAAAGCTATATGGATCAATGAAGAATAGAAAAATTAACAAAATTCATCACACTTTTATCTTTGAGCGATTAAAAACTATCTTGAGTGAATTAAAAACATATTTCGACTCCCTTGATGCCTACCAGATGGCAAAGCGCACACAAGCTTCCTCCACGTACGCCCCATCTCTGCCCATTTGTTTATTTCCCAACTCCCGCCAACACACTTCCTTGGATCCCTCTGAGCGATTTCAATGCCGTGAAAAGTGTTCAATGCCGTGCGCTCAGCAATAACTCCACTTCCCTGCAGCTTTTCCTTCAATTCACTTCAATTCTTCAATTCAATATCGTTGAGGTTGGGCCTCCCTTTGTCTTTTTCATTGGTGGGAAAGGTTTGATAATATTGATATTATTTATGATCTAGTTGTTTATTGAATGTTGCTTATTGTTCATTTCATATCATATGCTCATGGAGTTGAGGGTCTTGGACCTCTTTGGAGTCATCCAACTGCTGACCGACAGCCGAGAAGCAGTGATGAAGGCTACCAAAGACGTTATCGCAGAATTCATCGCGGACGGTGTTGTCTACCTTGAACTGCGAACCACGCCACGGCCTCCCCTCACCTCCCCTCTCTGGTCCTATTCTAGGCTCATGTTATGGCTATAGGAAGGAAGCGGGCTTGAGCAAGGATGACTACGTGCTAGCCGTGCTGGGGGCCATCGACCAATCCGTCTCCGACCTCCCAGACATCCATGTCCGTCTCCTGTTTTCCATCAATCGGCGCTGTGGACTTCAAGAAGTTTCCATTCTCTTCATTCTAAGGACAAGAATGAAAAGTTACAGCATGAGAAGCTTATAAATTTTCGATCATCAAAAAGAAATAGACAAGTTTTAACACAATCGTGATTTATTTTGATTTCAATTGAGTATGAATTTTAACGTTCATTTCATTGGTTTTGTCGATCAAAAAACTCCACTGGTCATTCATAAGCAGGCGGCAATTTATGGCAGAAATAGAGCATTCTATTTCTTTTTTATCGTCAAATTTTTTAATTTTTTTGCTAATATTGAAAGTTTAGTTTTAAATGAAATAAATTTTAGATTAATTTTTGAACCTTAGTACTTTTTGGTCCTCAATTGAACGGGAGCTTGATCCACAATAAAATTAGTCATATCGCAAATGCCTGCAAAACTTAATTTTGCCTTAACTTGCTTCAATTTGAAAAAAAATTCAAAAAAAAATCTAAAAAATTCAACATTTTTTTGAATTAATTTTATGGCATTTTATTACATTTTTACATTATTTCTTTGTTAATTTCGTTTATATTACTTTTTCTAAAGCTTTTGTGCTCTTTGTGCCAAAATTCCCGATTTATGGCCAAATATCACAATGTTGAAGTTTCAAAAATAATCAAGCAAGCACATATCGCTGGTTTTTCAATGTAACCAGCTAAATTTTCTAAATTTTAAATCTTTAAGCTGTTAAAAGGAATTTTTGGATTTATTTTTAATATTTCTCGATTTATGGCCAAAAACCACAAATCTTAATATTTCAAAAATTCAAACAAGTATATATCGCTAGTTTTTCAATGTAATCAGCTAATTTTTTTCAATTTTAAATCTTTAAGCTGTTAAAAGGAATTTTGAGATTTATTTTTAATATTTCTCGATTTATGGCCAAAAACCACAAATCTTGATGTTTCAAAAATTCAAACAAGCATATATTGCTAGTTTTTCAATGTAATCAGCTAACAACTTGAGGGGGACAGGCACCTCATTAGGGGGGATAGTTGGAGTGAGCCAAAGATTTAAACGGAAGAGGAAACAACTTTAAAAAGTATAGTGTTTTCGAAAATAGCCGGCGTATATCTCTTGAAGGGAGGTGTATCTCTTGAGGGGGGGGGTGAAACCCTTTGAGGGGGGTGTAACCCTTGAGGGGGGTTCAGGGCATCAGCCTAATTGATAAACAGCAATATTTTCAGCGAACGCAGTGCTGCTGGTCGCTCAAAGTCGCTCCAGTGAGACTACCACCATTTTCCAACAGGCCCTTGCTATTGACGTTCCTACACAGAGAACGACGGTTTGGCATTTTAAAACCCGTTTTCTAAACCAGGCATATTGGTCAATAGATGCGTGGCCTTGAGGCTTAGCATGCTGCCATTTTTGATAGCTAATATGTTAGTAATTTTTATTAGTATTTTGTAAAGACATGTGTTTCTGACATGCTAATCTGACATGTCTTTTGAAGTTCCTAACGAAACGTCTGCTGGAGCGGGTAGGGAACGTGGCCGACGCCAACGATTTCGCTTGTCATTCTCCCAGCTCTTCGTTTTTCCTCCGTTCTTGTGACTTGAATGCAGCCCCAACAAACACTATCCAGGCTACCTGAGCTCCGAAGTAAGCCCGGCCGCCCGCCCTGATGCCAATCATCACGGAGTTCTCCTCTATTTGAATCGATCCGCCAACTATGCTGGGTGGACGGCGGAAAGCGATTCATTGAAATTTATCTTCCTACCAAAAGATGGTGCTCGCTTAACGAGGCCGTGTTGCACTTGATTGGAGATCTAGAATCTAAGCAGCACTACTGCGAATACGCCACAATTTTTCGGGTTTGTTCTACCAACTATTTAAAAACATGGCTAAACAAATTGTTTTCAGAACAATGAACTCCTGTGCCAAACTGCCTAGCCTTTTTACTAATTCGGATTCTAGTTTTCTGTTCTGAATTGCATGTGTCTGCTTGTCTGAGTGTTACTGCATCTTCTCAACTTACAATCAAGAAAAAAATTAAATTTTGATGACCGTGAAATTTTAATTTTTGATGTCTGATTTTCTAGATTTTTATCAAAACTGGTGTTAAACCTTTGGTGTCATAAATATGTGTCATATACATATTTTGAATTTTTTATAAATCGTTCATTTATTGTTCCATTACGGAGGACAGTGGTAGCGTAGTCGATTTATCAAACGCGTGGCTGTCGCGCCTTAGGATTTTTTGTTACATCGCATAAAGAACAAAATTAATTTCGTTTTGATTGTTGACGTTTACTTGATTTTTTAAATTTGTCTGGAAAAGTTCGTTTGGCCTCTATAAATAGTCCTCTAAAATTTTCCGTATCATTCTGGGATTTTTTAATTGATTTTTTTGTCTTAGACTAAACGATATTGTGTGTCACACCAATAATACAAGATATTGTATGGAAGTTTTTGCTTTTTGCGTCATACTGTATGAACCTTTACGCTGGAGAGCAAAAATTGACAAGAAGCAATGGAGAAAAGGCGCGAAGCCGAAGTTTGGAAGAAAGAAGCGGCATTTAAGAAAAATAGTGTGGCAATCACAACCCTTTCAGTGCTGCTTCTCTGGTCCTCTTTGCTTCCACAGAAGGCCACAAGCTAAGCCCGAATGGGAGGGAATGAGGCAAAAATACTCTGACTCCGGAGGCATCACATTTGGACCAGGATATCAGCATATTGGTGAAACGTGCACAAAAAAAGCAGGACAGGAAAGCACTGAATTCACTGCCACCCTTAACATCTGGCCTACTTTATGTTACAATGGCGCAAAATGAGCTCATCAGTTGTCTCCCTTCATTGAAAGAAGACGAAGAATGCTTAGCTTGGAGTTCTCTCTGAAGCAAAGGCAACGCAAAAGCACCGGTCTCCCCTATTATGGCTCACCACCTTCCATCTACTGCCCGAATGAAGCAGAATGCTCAGCAGCATCGGTTTGCAACCGTAAACTGAACTGGGGGGCTGCTAAGAGTACTATTATCTGGAGAGGGTGGAGCAGGATCGATGGGAGGTGTTTGAGTTGGTGCCGGAGGCGATGCCGGAGTCGGTGTTGTCGGCGGCGGAGATGGTGGCGGAGGTGTCGGGCTCCTCCAGGGGGCTGAAGATGTAGAGGGGCACCAGCTTGAAGAGGGCGGCCACCGTGTCCTGCCGCCCCAGCTGGAGCAGGACATCGGCAAGGTTGCCGAGGGTGGCCTTGTGAGGGTCTCGGATGGCCCACTCGGCCAGGAGCTGGTCGGTGCGGCTGAGGACGGGGCCGGAGGAGTCGAGGTCGGGCAGGGCCTCGGTGAGGCCGAGGCGGACGGCGAGGATGGACCAGTCCCGGCCCATGCTCTCCTCGGGGTCCAGGAGGCCGGCGAGTTCGCGGCGGGCGGAGAGGGCCAGTTGGCCGACGGGCAGGTCGATGCCGAGGGTGAGACTCATGGCGACCTGGCGGGAGCCGAAGCAGACGACGTCGGTGAAGGGCTCGGTGCCCTCCTGGTTGTTGGTGAGGCTGATGGACTCTTTCTGCTGCATGGCCATCACGGCCTCGGGGGGGTAGACGGCGGGGCTGAGTTCGTGGGCGGCCAGGTCCTTGGGGCTGAGGAAGTGGCGCTCCAGGGGGAGGCCGGGCGCCACCTCGGACACCGTCTGCTCCGTCAGCTGGGCCAGGTCCTCCATGAAGTAGAAGCAGGAGGTGGCCAGCTCCGGTGGCCCCCGGACGGTGATCTCGATGGAGTCCTGGCGGATGAAGGAGTCCGGCTGGGCCTTGCGCAGCTCCACCAGGCCTTCCATCAGCCCGCTGGACATCCGACTGCACCACTGCCACTGGATCAGCTCCGCGTCCACGGGGTCCTGGAACTCCTGCATGGAGCGTCGCAGCTGGACTTGGAGACGAGGGAAGATGGAGGTGAAGCCCCGTTCGCAGCCGTGCGGTGCCTGGATGCGGAGGCCGCCGTAGATGTGGCCGTCCTCGGGCTCCCAGACATTGTCGGGGGGCGGGAGGAAGTTGAAGGCGGGGAACTCGTACTCCACCTCCCCGTCCACGTCCACCACCGTGCACAGCTGGAGGGCGTCCAGGATCTGGAGGAGGTCGAGGACGTCGGGGACGTGGGGGAAGAGGAGGTGGAAGTCGTCGGCCAGGTAGCAGCCGTCGGGGGGGCAGCGGCGGAGGTGATCGGCGGAGAGGAGGCCGCCGATGAGACGGGCGCAGAGCCAGTCGGGGGCCAGCACCACGTAGTCCATCTCCGCCGCCTCCCCCTTCACGTAGACCACGTCGCCTTGGAGCTGGAGCTGTTGGATGAGCTGGCGGCATTGGGCCTCTCCGGCCAGCGGGTTGACTTCGTTGCGGACGAGCTGGATGAAGCGTGGCCAGCTGAGGACGGGGAAGTGGCCGAGCTTCTTGCGGAGGGTGTGGAGGAAGGCGAGGGAGGCGTCGAGGAAGCCGGTCCACTTGGGCAGGCTGGCTAGGATGTCGGCTCTGACGGGGGCGAGGTAGGCGCGGAGGGCTTTGAGGCCGCCGCAGTTGGGGTTGGCGGCGTCGGCGAGGATGAGGTTGGGGTGGATGTCGAAGTCGGTGCCGAAGCGGAGGGAGATGGTGCCCAGGATGGCGTTCAGCTCTTTCGATACCAGCTCCTCGCCGCAGCGCTCCAGGCCTTCCGCCACGTCCGCGTGCGTCCCGATCACCACCACACGACTGCGACGGCACATTGCCCCGCAATGACCTTGAAATTGTCATTCACCTCGAAATTAATCAGTTTTTGGCAAAGACAGAGATGTAATCGTTCCTTTTCCAAAATGTGAAATCATATTTCATTAAAAGCGCTATGGAAATATTTGAAATTTGGGCAGGAGTAAAAATGAGAGAGACCGATGGGTTCGGTGGGCATAATGCGTCCCTTGAGGAAGTTGAACCAGTAGACGAGCTGGGCATAGACAGCTTCGGTTGGCTCAGTGGCGTTGAAAACGACGGCGTGGATGCAGTCCACGTTGCCCACGAAATGATCGTACACCGTCTGGTACGGCTCATACCCTCCGAACTCCCACCCGGACAGCTCTCCCACACCCGGCACCTAACAATCCACCTTTTTCATCCCCTTCTTCATCCCCAAATGCTCAACTGAAGGCATACATTGAGGTTGGCCACATCGATGCCGTGCGTATAGGCAGGGTGGCTGGGCAGATGATCGATGACATTGCAGCGGCTCTCCTCTGACGCAGCAGCATCCTCCTTCTCACTAGGCGCTGAGCTGGCCTCGCTCCATCTCCGTAGACCGTCCAGCACTCGACCCAGGGTCCCCGTCTGGAGGGAGTGGAGCAGTTTGGTCTTCCCGGCCCCGCTGTGGCCCAGCAGCTTCAGCTTGATCCGCTTCAGCGTCGCCCCGGTGGAGCCCAGCTGCTCCACAAACGCCTCTCGAGCTCCCGGCTCCAATTATATCCCCCATTCATGGGCTGCAGGCAGAATTAATGAAAGGGAGATACGGCTTTGAGTTTGGCGAGTATCTCGGCGACGTTGGTGTTGCCCTGAGCGACGGCGGCGACCTCGGCCGTGAGGCCGTCCCGGTTCTTCGCCTCCACATCCGCCCCCGCCAGACACAGCACTCGCACCAGCTCCGCCTGCCCCTCCCGAGCCGCCATGTGCAGCGGCGTCCAGCCTGACAACACCCTCCACACTGAGGCGATTACTTGCGATTACTTTGCATTCATTGGCACTGAAGGGAGGGGGGCAAATCCGGAATGGGAGGAAAGGATGCGGACCTTGGGCGTTGGCCAGGTCGGTAGCGGCGCCCAGTTGGCAGAGCGTCTGCACTGCTGTCAAGAGACCTTCGGCGCAGGCCACGTGCAGCGGCGTATTCCCTACACCATGCCAGCAGTTCAGGCCCCATTCAGTAGGAAATGGGGAATGGATGTTGCCTTTGTGGTCCTGGATGTCCAGGGCGGCGGATTTGCTGAGCAGGAGCAGGGCGATCTCCACATGCTGGCGCCTGTCAAAAGGCCATTCTTCCCACAGAGGTCATCCACACTTCAGCGGTCATTCACTTCAGACCACAATTGTCAGCATACCTACCTACTCTGACTCATAGGCTATCGATCGATTGGGTGTTGAGAAAGGAGCGAGAAAACTGAGGTATGAATGGGATTGGTAACCGGAGAGCACAGTGCAAGGGTGTCTGTCCGTGTTTGTCGAGGGCGTCCAGAGGTGCGCCGGCCTCTAGGAGGGACTGGACACACTCCAAATGGCCCCTCGCTGCTGCGCAGTGCAACGCCGATTCCGACTCCTCAAATACCACTCATCTTCCTCTTTTGCTAGACGCAACGATCCATTATTATGACCTCCATATTAGCGATCAAATAAAGCCGAAGCTCGGTGGGCTGAGATTCCGCTCTGATAGAGCAGCAGGCCTTAATTGAAGGAGCGGACTCAGATTGGCCTCTCTCCTTTGCCATGACAACAAGCGGGGCGCAGGAATGAGGAGGGGAAGAAGGGTGAATGGAGGAGGATGAGAGAGCCGGTCTGGAGAGCAGGGGAGTGCAACTGACGCAGTGGTCGGGCGAGGCAGCAGCAGGCATCGATTGCGGCCGGTCACCAGCGCTGATCAATCAAGGCCACTGTCGGGCGGTGGAGAGAAGAAGAGGCCTCCTCCTTTCCCGTGTGTCTCTGTCGACAGACGCTGCGTCTATGGCGTTTTAGGCACGCCCGCGCTCCCTTTCCATATACCTATGCCCAGGCCCTCCCTCTCTGCCTGGTGAATAATAGGGAGCCTGTATGGGCTGAACGCCGCAGACTCTGACTATACCTATGGGGACACGGGGGGACTGGGCCACCTCAATACCCCCCTTCCGCCTTGTTGGGAGGGAGAGAGAGGGTAAAGGGGGGAGGGAGGTTGAGGGGGGATGGAGGGGATCGGTGAGGCGCGCACTCCTGCTCCCACCTAATCAATAGACGGACGCGGGGCATTGACGGCGGAAATATGAGAAGAGGTGCGACAATAAAGATACACACTGGGACTCTCTGGAAGCCCATCAACAGGAGCAGCTACCTTCCAAGCCAAGGCTCTGCCAAAAGGCTACTGCTCAAATAGAAAGAGCGGGCCTGGCAATGTGCCTGCCTGGTAAACAATTAGAGTCTGGGCCAGGAGGGGCAGAGAGGTGAAGCTAGGTGAGGAGGGGCAATAAGCGATGCATATAAAGAGTAATGACGGCTGGCGGGCCGAGGGGACAGGCAAGCTTCACAGCTGCTGTCATTCGAGAGCCCCTCGCCTCCCTCATTCCAACCCTCCAGGCCTTTCCAGCCCAGGCAACCATATCCAGGCCCAGACTCTGCCCCTGCTTGGAATTCCGGCAGCAAAAAGTAGGCAGCCAAAAGCCGCTATTACGCCGCTGTTCCAGCGAAGCGGGCCGCGGGAAAATGGGGCCTAGAGTGGTTGATGCGCGCCTCTTCTGGGAGGCCCAAAGGGGAGGAGGCTGAGAGGAGCGTAATCCAGGCGAGAAAGGCCCAGTGAAAAGAGCGCGGCGTTGGCGGCTTTCTTCTGGTCCCTCCCTACTCAGAGTAGGTTCAGTGTGTGTGTGCCCTCTCCGCCCTCCGTCATTGTCCCCGTGCCAACTGCTTCCAGTGGCACAGGTGAACGCGGATTTGGCTGGCTGGGGAGTGGGAGGGCTGGAGAAAAGGGAGGCAAGTGACTGAGAGCATCCGTAATTTGGCGCCCAGCGTTCAGAGCTCTGCGGCCGGAGCACTCAGGGAGGCTCTTTTTTGAAGAGGGCGGCCAGTTATGAGCCTTCTTCCATCAACTCCCTAAGAGGCTCCGCCGCTCTCTGCCCTCCTCCTAATGTCCAACCTGTTCCCTTCCGCTTAACCTTCACTCACATTTGGCTGCCTTAGACTATGTTCAATGAACCTAAATGTTAATGGCAAATTTAATTGAAAATAAGATGAGAGAAAGGTTGATGGTAGATTTACTTTGTTGGCCTCGGCGAGGTTGAGCTTGGCTTGTGATAGGAGTAGGTGAAGAAGGAGTGGGAATCCGTGCCAGGCGGCAATGTGAAGAGGCGTTTCTCCGTGGTCGTCCTGAAGGCCGGCGTCAGCGCCCAGATTGACCAGGGCCTGGACAGCCCCCAGTTGCCCGTAGCGCACGCCCACATGCAGCGCCGTTTCCCCGCTCTCAAATCAATGCTTCATCTTTTTCATTCCGCATCCCTTGTCAATCACATTTTGAGCTGAGGTTGAGCCAAGCCAAGGTTAACCGAGCTAAAGCCAAGCTCCCTTGCCAATCACATGAATGCATATAATGCATAGTTTATGCAGAAATATTTTTTGGCAGAAAAAATAATTATGATTTCCGCAGGTCATTTTTTACCGATAAATTTTTCTTTCAAATTCAAATTTGAATCTTTGCGAATTCAAATTAGTCCAAAAACCAAATTGATTCATCATCTTGTGTTTAGGAGTCAATTATTTAATTTAGGCCAAATTAGAAATTTAGGCCAAATGCCATAATCGGATACCTTGTTTTTGCGGGTGACGAGAGCTCCCTCCTCAACGAGAAGACGAAGAGAACGGGCATCTCCAGATCGAGCGGCCCAGAAAAGGCCAGTTTCCCCGTGCTTGTCCACTGCGTCAGGCCCAGCTCCTCGCTGCAGCAGCAGCCGAACCACATCCACGTGACCTCCGCCCGCCGCCATATGTACCGCCGTCTCTCCTCAACCAGCATCCCATATTAGCACTTCTTTAAAAATGAGAAAAAGGGTACCGAAGGCATTGGTGACATTGATGTCGATGTGAGCTGCCTCCAGAAGCTCTTCGATGCCGGATAAATTTCCCTCCTCCGCTGCGCAGAGCAGCGCCGACATCGACAGAGCCTCCTGCATAAACTCTAACACTCCATTTCTGTTCAGAAAGCATTCATTTGCTTCTCTTCAACGTCCTGTCTGATAAGGTTTATTTGGGCGCGCAAGTGGGGAAGTGAAGGAAGTGGCCGGAGGGAGGATGGCGGGTGAAAATGCCGTGAAGACCCAGGGCGATTGATGTGACCGAGAAGGGGGGAGGCGACTCTTTTCTCTCTCTCTCTCCCCAGTCTCTCTTTGGGCAATGAATGCAGTCGTCTCTCCCCCTCCTCCTCCATCCCCCAGCCCCCTTCCAAAGTGAGTTGGCGTGGCCTCCACAACACATTGAGGCCACCTCCCCCTCCAGCAGAGATCCTGTCGCCTAGTGTAGAGCCCAGCCTTAATGCCAGGCCTGGCTGGGAAGAAAATGCAGCAGAGGATAGAAATGCCAGCCAGTGTGCGGGGAAGGCGATAGATCTGCCGGATTGCCAGTCTGACCTGCTTCCCACTATGCCTGGAATGCCTCCCTACACTGACCAACCCCCACCCCTCAGCACCAGCCAAATACTACCAAGCTGACGCAGACCCCCCTAACAAAATAAATGCTAAGGCCTCTTTCCCTCCCGCCCGGCTGTGGCAAGCCCTTCAAAACACAGCCTAGTTGGGGGGTATCAAAAACAAAATAGGGACTGAGTGCAGGACTGGGCGAATTTGGTGCAGTGGGGACAGAAAAAGCAGCTGGCAGAAGTGGGCATGAATAAGAGAGCGAGGGATTCTGGTTACCGCGGCGTGGAGAGTGGGGAACAGTTCGCGCCCCAGCCCCCCGCCCTTTATTACACCTCTTGAACCGCATCTCTTCCTTCCTTCCCGCAGCGGCATGACAAAGAAGGAGGCGCTCCAAAAACACCTTCTCCAACTGCGCGCCCCAATCCCATTCTCGCCCCCGCGTCTAAGAACTGGAGTCAAATTGCCCTCTCCCCACTTTATCGTCCGCGTCTCTACTCGGACACCAGAGCTACCCCCTTTAACCTTCCATCTCTTCCCAAAAAGCCGATCTAGATCCACCAGTTGCCCGATCGGGTGAAAGAACAGAAAGTGAATTGAAAGGAGTGTGTGTGTGGACTAGCAGTAGAAGTGGTGCGTGGTCAGTGGACCAGCGCCCGGGTACCAACCACCAGCCATCAACTCCCTTCTACCCCCAAACTCCCTCCTCCAACCAACCCCCTTCGCCCCCCCTCCCCCTGAAAGAATGCGAGGAGTGGGTTCATCAAACAGGCGGCCTCCCTTCCCTCACTCCCTCCGCACCGACCGACACACGCTCCAGTCCTCCATTGTGTCCCTCCGCATCGCCAGACCTCTCCTGTACCCAGCACCTCCACACCACCTCTGTCCCAAATACGTAGCGTCCAAACTACCATCCCACCACCCACCTTTTCTACTGAATCCACTTTCCACCTCTTTCAATTCTCTTTTCAAGCTACATCCGTTCTTACTTCCGATTCTTTTTGTTAGCTTTGTTGGAGACTGGCTGGTTCAGACCACCGAGAGTGGTGGGTGATTATCCTTGGGTTCAGGCGTCAGAGCCTTGATTTTAATTTATACAACATTTCTTGGCTGTTAACTTTTACACAAAATCCTACGCACTTTATTCAGCATCGAAATCTAGAAGCGAGAAATCGTTTCGGAAGCTTTTTTGGAATAATTTGGACAGAAAGTTCTATTCCCTATAACTCAGGATTAGCACGGGAGTACCAATAAACTATGGCTACACACTACTATCCCGAAAATTGGTCTAGCTAGGCCATTTTGAAAAGATGCATTGCGGTGCAGTGCTAGTGAAGCAGGCGATGGTGGTGGGTGGCTTTATCCGGGCAGAGGCAGGCCAAGACTGGTGTGCTCCAGAAAGCGAGAAATAAATAGGACGCAGACACAAGACCAGCGACAGTGACAGCAGACAAAGACACTGGAGCACATTCTTTCTCCTTCTTCCCACCTCCTCCCCGTCGCTGGCAGAGTGTCTCTAGGCTTGCAGGTGCAGAAGCGAGTGCAGGGTGCTCAGGCCTCTTCCGCCAGCGGATTGACGGATAGGTCGGGCGGGCTGGTGAGGCAGAGGGCGAAGAGGCTGATGTGGACGGCTGCCTGCAACGACGGCTCCTTGGACTGCTTTGCTGGCGGGCAGGGGTTAGCGAGGCGTGGCAGTGTGAGGGAGAGGAGAAGCGAGGGACGGCAGTGCAGGCGGAGGAGATGCTCACTAGAGACGAGAGGGCAGAGGCGGGTAGCTTTGCCAGTGTGGCTGCCATCGGGGTCGACGGAGAAGGAGGCTCTTGGAGACCTGCATGTAGTGCACCCTCAGCTTCCCAGCTTCCAGCTGTTGCAGTATCTTTGCTTCATTTCCTGTCCCCAAAATGACCCAAGGCGCCAAAGAAAGAGGCTCTGATTGCGGCTGGCCTAGCGGTATTTCTAGGCTGAGCGGCGCAGCAAAATGAGTGGACGTTGCGTGCATATATTGATTACGCGCAACGGAGGATGGTAGGCGGCTAGGCTGTTGCGGGTAATTGGAGGATTGATTGAATGGTGTAGAAGCGGTGTAGGAGGTGAGGCAAGCGAGGAGAGGGAACCGGCTGATATTGGCTGCGTCGATTGGCTGTGGAGTCTTGGCCGACCTGTTCCTTGGCTCTTCGAACCAATCGATTGCACACCATCACGGCACTGATCGCTTGCTGCAATGCCATCAAAGTATTCCATCAACTCCACTCCATCAAAGTATTCCATCAACAGCGTCGGCGTGTAAAGTAATTAGCAATGAAACTGGGGGGACGGGGTTAGGGAATGGAAAACCTTCCATCGACGTCTCATGGCAAAGGCACGAATGGAGGCGAGGTTGAGCTCTTTCTCCGCCGCTCGCTCCACCTCCCCAGTGCTCGGCTCCTCTGCACCACTCTGCAACACCTCTCGCATTGTCAGCGCCCAATAGGGGGCAGAGTACTTGAGCAGACATTGGACGGGTAAACAGGCCTTAGATTACGTCAAGACTGGAGTGGGAAGGGGAAAAGGAAGAGGAGGCCTCGAGGGAATGGGAGGGAAGAAGGGCAGAAACAATCCTTCTTGCTTCCCCGAAGAGCGCCGCCTCTCGATGCCTTTCCGCATGTAACTGGATGGAGAGGGATTGATCCCCCCCTTTTCTAAGCCCCACGGCCTAGCCTTCAGCACTCAGCCAATTTCATTTGAAAAAGCCTGTATTTTACGGCTTAGATCAAAAAATAGGAATTTAAATTTATTGGAGCTTTTCATGTATCCACATCAAAAAGGAACATTTGTCTTGTTAGCTTCACAAATGGTCCTTTTATGCCAATACTGGACGGACGCAGCATTGTGGAAGTGACTAATCCCCGTTATTGAAACAGAGGATAAAAACGAACCAGGATGAAGGGATGTCGAAGGCAGTCTTCGACTTTGGCTCGTTTTCTGCAATCAATGCCCGTCCGTTAATCAAGTCGACGTCCCAAACAATAAGCAAAGAAAGATAGTAGTGGGAGGTGGGAACAGCATACTTTTGGTCGCGAATGAAGAGGGAGCGGATGAAATCCTTGGCGCATTCGGAGACGTTGTGAAAGTTGTCCGCTTCGAAGCTATAGTTGACGGAGGATATGTTACAGAACGTCTCCTCTCTGCACGCCCCCAGAAACGGCGACGATCCCGACAGCCTTCAAATCTCCTTGCTTCCATCCATACCACACTCATAATCCACCAATTAGACTTTTGGAGAACAAAAAGAAGTCTTCATGAAAAGAAAAGGAACAGGATGTAGGTGATGACGCCGACGGCCCACATGTCCGTGGCTGGGGAGAGGCAGTCGTAGGCCACGATCTCGGGCGCCACAAACTCTGCACAGACAAGGGATGGCTAGCGGAGGATGAATGATTGGGCTCGAGGATGAGGGTACCTGGAGTGCCAATCATGTCCTTGACTTGGGAGCCGGGGGGAATGCGACGACTGAGGCCGAAGTCGATGAGCTTCACCTTGGTGGACCAGCGGGAGGACAGCATCACGTTCTCCGGCTTCTGCAGCAAGCACTCGCCTTCCATGGGGCAAGGGGGAGGGGTTGAGTGAGGCTGCGAACAAGGTCTAGGTGAACGATGTGTCGGGAGTGTAGGTGGGAGACGCCGAGGAGGATCTGGCGAAGGAAGGCCGCCGCTTCCCGCTCCACCAGCCGCTCCTTCCGACACACGTGCTCGAACAGCTCGCCGCCGGACACACTCAACAATCTCCTTTCTTATGAATATAGTTGCTTTATTTGGCTTTTTGCTCCACCGTTCTATGTTTCATCATTAGATCTGGTTAGCATGGCAGCAAATACTTTTTGATTTGTCAAGCTCCTACAAGCTCCGATTTTTGTTTTAATTTTCCTGATGGTGCGAATTTCAGTTCCCGATAATTTCATAATGCTCCTCTGTAGAATTCTGCATTGAGGGATAGGAAGCGAGTTGGAAGAAGGAATGTGTGCCTTGCTCGGGTCCTGGGATTGGAAGAAAAGTTTGGATTGCTAGGCGAGGGAATGGGAGGGCAAAGTCAAGGTCGGAGGTTTTGGCAGTCGGGAAGGGGAGCGAATTGGCGGATGATGGACAGGCGTGGCGGCATCAACACTACCTCTTTCTACCTCCTCCTATCGCTGTCTACCCTGAGGACACACCATGGGGCCGGGAAGGAAGTTGGGGGCAGACAGAGGCAGTCGGCATTGGTTTCCCCTCGCCCAGGGCCCATCGGTTTCCTGCCCATTATTCATGTGACAGGCCGCTATGACTTCCTGATTCTCCCAGGACTCCATGAATCCGTTAAAAAGGCCTATCCCTTTCTCAAACTACTCCCCAATTTCACTTTTCTCACGCAAAAACCGACTCTTGGGTCAGGCAATTTGACTGGCCTGGCCTTACCAATTCTGAACTCCTATAACTAGATAGAGGTCATAAGAATGGGGAGAATAGAGTTTGCTGAAAGGATGTTAAAAACGAAAGTGAAATACAGTTGTAGGACGAGGATGACAGTGGTTGGGGTCTCGAAGACATCCTTGAGGCTGATGACGTTCTGATGGCCGCCAACTTCTCGCAGGACTTCCACCTTGAGCGGAGGAATATTGAGATGGATGGGCTAGGGGACAAGGAGGAGCGGAGAAGAACCTCTCGTTCAATGTCAGATCGGCGTACACCTCTTCTGGAGGACGCGAAGCGGCGTTTACGGATGAACTTTCCCGCATACTCCAAACCGCTGCCTTTCTCCAACACCCTTCGTACCACCGCAAATTGGCCGCTGCAAATCCTTCTTAGTTCTTTGTGCTTTATTGCGAGACTATCACTTCTGCGAATTCTTTAACATTTTCTTCTGAAAGGCAGCAGGATTAGGATGATTTGGTTCCTTATTTGAGGTAGGCACTGTGGAAGGAAGGCGGGTAAATCTTGTGGAGAGGGGAGTATAAAGAGGAATGTGTGTGCTTAGGGTCAATGTTGTGGCCTTTCTTCAGGGTCCACTTACTTTCAACAGCTCCATTGCCAGACAACTGGCCTTGTTTGGCCGCCCCGCGACCTGTCCAGCCCAGTTTATTTGACCCCCTCTCTACAAGACCAGCCCCTTCTTCTCCTACTCCTCCTCCTCCTATCTCTCCTACACTCCCCTCCAGTCTCAAGCTGAGCAGAAGTAGCTGGCTCATTAGGGGCCTGGTTGACAGGATCTGGGGAGATGGATTCCAGTGGGTGTAGTGGGTGGGGATCCATTGAGAGGCGATCCAGTGTGAAGTTGGCAGGGCGGCTCCCTTCTCTCTCCCCACCTCTCCAAGGCTCCGGGTCAACAAGGAGAGCACGGAAAGAACCCGACCACTCCACCAGGCGCACCCAATGCACCCTGGAGGAGTCCTCTCAGCTCCTTCTTCCGCTCCTTCGCCCCACACACCCCACCGGTTGCCAACTTTCTCCAGCACCTCTTCAGACATACTCTCACTGCCGCTCTGCTAATTGCCAGCTTATGCCAGCAGTGCCACTGGCACCAAGTGAAGGCAGTGGTTGGTGGGTGGGTGTAAGAGGGAGGAGGAGTAGGAGAGAGGGACAAAGTATTGGCCACTCATTCAAGGCATTGACAGCCATTGTGTTCTCCCTGCGCCGCAGGAGCCCAGGCCTCCGATCAGAGCTGCGGGCCCCATTGTACTCTGCTGCTGTTGGCGAGGGAGTGCTGCTTTCGACGCCCCCTTCCCACTCCTCAATCACTGCTGCTCAGAGAACTGTCCACTGCAAACACCACTCCGCCCCCCATTCGACTTCAACGGGCCCCCGCCGCCCATCAATCACTGTGCCGTCTCACATTGGCCTTTCTCCCTCAGCCCCCATTAGGCCGCCCAACACCGGTGGAACATGCGCACGCATTTCTCACACCCTCTCCCCAAAAGGGCGCAAGTGCCACAGCTGTCTCACACGCCTACACTACGCCATGCGCCCTCCTAATCCCCCCATGCTTTGCGGCCGCAAAAAGCGCTCTCCATCTATCACATCGCAAACAAGCCGCATTTCACCACCAACCCGCCCCCGCACACTGACGCAACTGAGAGCAGCAGCAGGGCGGCTGCGGCGCTCTCTTGTTGCCCCTTTCTTCTGGCCAAGAGAATAAAGGAGCAAGGCTTCCTCACCGCCTCGCTTCTGAGCAAATACAATGCCCCCAAACTCTGCCCCGCCCAAAGAGGAGCAGCTGCAGTGCAGTAAAACGGCCAGCAAAGGCTGCAATGCATCGCTCCAATGCCGCTCTCTACATTCCGACCCGCAATTGGCCCGGGCATTTAGGGGGCCGTGTGCAGCGCCATTGAATGGCCACTAAGCAAGCAGGAGCAGCGAGGCGTAAATAGCGGGCGCTTAGTTTCGTCCAGCCTTCTCCCTGGGAGGCCAAAGCGGATGCCCTCCTTCTTTGCTCTTCAGCTCACGCCCTTCTTCCCCTCCAAGCCTCAGCTCCACCAGCTCCCGGATTTCACCCGCGTCATTTACAAATCACCCCCACCAACTCTCTCTCCACCAGAAATGTGGCCTCTGAAGCAGAACCCCTCGTCACCTTGCATTTGACGGCGTTTTCGGCAATGAAAGGGGGAAGACTGGCGGGGAGTTAGTAAAAAGACCGGTTGACGGTGCTGCATTCCTTCCTAAAGCGGTGGCGGATGGAGGAAAAGGGGGCATGAGGAGTGCCGTCATGTGCCTCAATAGGCCATGGGCCTAGAGTGACTAACATGCCCGGCGCTGAGTGAGAACAAGCGACGGAGGAGAGAAACGCACTCAAGGCCCTTTTCCAGCCCTCTTCCTGCCTGTCTTGCTTGCCTGTTCCTTGGGTGAGACTCAGTGACGGCGCTAATAGAGTTCTCACGATGGGGGAGGTGTGCGCTGTGTGTGTGGCTGTAAGTGTGGCCGCGGAGGCTTCTTATGCACACGCAGAGCCCATCCAAAACGCATCTTCGCCCATTCGGACAGCACTGCCAAAACCGGCTCCCTCCCCACTTACCACCACCCCCTCACTACACATCAACTTGCTCTGCCAGAATCCGCCCTACCTAGCCTCCTTCAAGTCCTCCAACCCTCCACCTCCTAGACCCACGGCCACACTCCAATGCACCTATTCAACTGCACCACAAGGGCATTTTGGGCAATAGACAACCGAAGAAGTAAGCAGTCTCTAGAGACCTACAGAGAAACCCATGGGACCCATGAATGACATTTCCAGAAATGTAGGCTGGCTCCCACGGGAACCAATAAGTGCACAAGATTGTCCAATGAGGTCCCAAGAGATTTACAAGAATAGTGTCTGAGTGAGAGAAAGTGGAAAGAGCAAGAAAAAGTAGGAACCTGCCGAGTTCTTCCAAGATGTCATAGAACTCGTCGAAGGCCTCGGTGCGGAAGGCCAGGCGTTGCTCCGGCTCGCTCACTCCCGGCATCTCCTCCTCCGCTCCTACTTCATCCCCACCCTTCAATCCCCATTCCATCCTTACTACACTGCTCCCCAACACACTACCCCGGAAACACAGCCACCCCTCACATTCGCCGCGCGCCCCAACTTCTCTCGCAAAGGGCAGCCAGCGACACCTACGCGCCTGGTGTGCAGGCCAATCCGCCCCTCCCCTCTACCTCTCTTCTCGGCGTGACGGAAGGGTCCCTCTAGGCCCTGGCTCTGTTTGACCAGTCCGCCTTCACCGACCGACACCGCCTCCCAGAAACCCACCCTCCGCGCCCACACCTGAACGCCAATACCTCCACTCACTCACCCACCAACCTCCCCCCTCCCCCCACTCCCTCCACCCGCCCCCCTCACCTCACCTGCCACGCCCCCTTTTTCGCCCGTTGCCATACCTACCCGCCAAAACACCGTAGCCCGCCGCCCGCTTTGGATGCGCAGACAGGGACTGCCTTGACCGTCTGCAGAGGTGGAGGAGGGTAGTCGGGGAGTCTTTGTCCAGCCCGCCCTCCTCTCCGCATCTTCACGCGCCTCCTTGCCCCACCCTTCGAATCCAGCAACACCCACTACCTCACTAAACACCCACACTCTCTTTCTCTCTCCCTCTACAACCCCTTTGTCCGCCCAGCAGCCAGCCCCAGTCCACTTTTGGCCTCCCATCCCTGCATGGAAGAAGCAGTTAATGTGCGAAGGGCAGATAGAGTGTTCGAGGAAGCTCTCCCAAGGATCACGAGGATCACAGTGTGGCTGTGTGTGTGCGTCTGTGTGTGATGGGGCGAGTGGGTAGGAGGAGAGTTGGTAGTGAGTGAGTGCGTGTGAGTCAAGGTGAAGGCGTGTGCATATGGGCAGGGGGCAGGAGGGAAGGCAGGAAGACACAGGTCAGTCTCAATGCACTGGGAAAGTGGAAGGCGTAGCGGCCCTCCATTCCACCCATCCTTCCTCCACTCTCTCTGCCTCCGCCTAATCGCTCCCCCCACTGCCTCAGCCTACGCCATTCCTCCACGGCCCCTGTCTGCCCTGGCCCCTGAGAGTGAGCCTTGTGTGTGTGGGATGGGTGGTTGGAGTGGGGCTTTGGGTAGGGGTGGGGTGGGAGTAGTGGAGTTGAAGTGGACGTTGGGAGAGGCTAGCTGGGAGCCAGCTTTTTTCCCCGCCTCAACTTTCTCCGATTGCCCTTCGGCTGCATAAGCTTTGGAGGCCGCCTCTGCCAAACATAAACCTTCGCGCATTCCTTTTCACCGCCTACAGCAGCAGCGGGCTTCAAATCCGCATTTTATGCCTGCCTTCTCACCCCACTGCCCTTTTTCCACCGCCTGCATTTCCATCATACTTTCTCGCGCTCCAGCTTTCTATCATATGTTCTCCTTACGTCATCACAATATACTACATCATTCTGTCACAATTTTAGACGCTTTTCATCCAAATTTTTAACCGCGTTGCGCCCAAATAGCAAGTGAAACAATGAATCATGCTTAGGAAGATGTAAAATATGACAAAACTAGTAGGGAATGCAGGAAAGGAGAGATGGTGGGTAGGTGAAAATAGGAGAAGGAAGTGGTGATAAGTATGACGGAGGGTGGGCGGGAGGCGCTGGTGGAGCGCCTCCTGGACTACCGATTCCCATGCAACCTGGACGGCCTGCTGGATGGCATCAGTGCTCTCGTCGGCGACTGCGACCATCCCGCACTCCGCCGCATCAAGAACATCGACAACTTCCTCTCTCGCTGTTCACCCCTCCTCTCAACCCCTTCAATGCTTTTCTTGCTTCTATTCGCCACCACCTTGAGACTCGAAAGCAGTGCGGCAGCTGGAGGAGGCTCGTATGCAGTACAAGGACTTCTCTCTCATCAAAGTTCACTCTAATCCCTGTTTCTTGGCGTCAATGAAAGGCTGCGTTTGTAGGTGATTGGTCGCGGTGCTTTCGGGGAGGTTCAGCTGGTGCGTCACAAGCGTCAGAACAAAGTCTACGCCATGAAACTTCTCAACAAGTTCGAAATGGTCACCTTCTACTTTTCATCGCCTGTTTTAGGATAATGGGGGATTAGCAAATGGTGTTAGATCAAACGCGCGGATTCGGCATTTTTCTGGGAAGAGCGGGACATCATGGCCTACGCGGACTCAGAGTGGATCGTCCGCCTCCACTACGCTTTCCAGGACCCTCGCCACCTCTACATGGTCATGGAGTACTGCCCTGGTTAGCTCCCATCCAATACTGCCAGCATCCACATCACTTGCTTTTCTACTGCAGGCGGCGATTTGGTGAATCTGATGGCCAACTATGATGTATCGGAGAAGTGGGCTCTTTTCTACACTGCCGAAGTTGTCCTTGCCCTGGACACCATACATCGCCTCGGGTTTCCTTCTTTTTCAAATTGTTTTAACTTTTGGACAAACTAAAGGTAGAAAAGTAGAGAACAAAATGATTTTAAACAGTCAACGTTTTGATGTTTAGGCGAACCATACAGAACAACAAATTTTTAAAAAATAAATCTCATTTGGCAGAAAATTCTGAACAATTTGCGACTCTTAAATTGGAAAAATCTGCAAAATAAAATGGAACATTAGTACCTCAAACAAGGTTACGAAGTAATAGAATACAGGAAAGATTGAAGGTACATCCACAGAGACGTCAAGCCGGTTTTTGAAGGTCTCTTTTGAAAACTGCAAATTGATTATTGTGGTCATTATTAGGACAATATGCTTATTTCTGCCGATGGACACGTGAAGCTAGCCGATTTCGGGACTTGCGTTTCTGTGGACAAGGTTCTTTTGTTCCCTCCTATTTCAAACATTTATTCCCAAAACATCAATTATTTTGAGGACGGGTACGTGCGATGCAGCACGGCAGTGGGGACACCGGACTACATCTCTCCCGAAGTGCTCAAAAGCCAAGGCTCCGAAGGCCGCTACGGCCGCGAAGTAGACTGGTGGTCCGTCGGCGTCTTCATCTACGAAATGCTCGTCGGTTTGCTTCCATTCTCTTCCAGCCCATTAAGGAGCCCTTCATGAGAGGGCTTGTCAAATGATAGGTGAAACGCCATTCTACGCGGACTCCCTGGTGGCGACCTACAGCAAGATCATGAACCACCAGAGCAGTCTGGAGTACCCGACGGACGTGGATGTGTCCGCGGAGGCGAAGGACATCATCCGCCGCTTCCTCTCCGACTCCGCCGTCCGTCTCGGCCGCTCCGGCGTCCAGGAGATCATGGACCACCCCTTCTTCGCCAAGGCCGACTGGCACTGGGACTCCATCCGAGACTGTTCTCCTTTTCTTCCCCCCTACTCCCCATCTGAAAGAAAAAGAGGATTCCAGCCACACCGCCGGTGGTGCCGGAGCTGTCGCGGGACGACGACACGCGTAACTTTGAGACGCTGGAGGGGGAGTCGGACCGGGGCACCGTGGAGGCCTTCCAGATCCCGAAGGCCTTCGCCGGCAACCAGCTGCCCTTCATCGGCTTCACCTACAGCCTGGAGCACAGCCCCATCGCCGCCCTTCAGCCCATCACTTCTGCCGCCGCCGCCCCGATGGAGGCCAAGCAGAACGGGCACGCCGACGATGCTCAACTGCGTCAGCTTCAGGCTCAGCTTGCCGACGAGGCCTCGGCTAGGAGCACTCTTGAGGTTCACCCCCTGCTTCTCTCTCTGATTAGCCTGAGAAGATGACGAAGAAGCTGATGCAGGCTCGCTATCGGAAGGAGCTGGCAGCACTCAAGAACCAGCTGGAAGCGATGGCTCAGAGTTCCGATCAAAATCGCGAAACGGAGGTGAGCTCCTTCATTGCAGCGAGTAGTTGGGGGAACAATGGAAGGTGTTGCAGCTGGCGGAGAAAGAAGCGATGGTGAAGTCGCTGCGGGCGGAGGTGAAGGAGGCCGGACAGAAGCTGGACGCCGCGGAGTCTGGACGACGACGGGCTGAGGCAGCTCTGGCCGATGCAGAAGAGAAGGGCAGCGCAGGACCGGATCTAGAGCGCCAACTCAGCTCCCTTCGCCAGACCCTGCAAGCCCACAAGGACTCCGAGGAGCGCCTCAAGCGTCTCAACGCCGAGCTCGCCGACGTTCTCTCCTCCATTCCCAGCTGCCGGCCAAAGCCTGAACTAAAGAGCGATTCCAGAAGCTGAGCTTCGAGGAGGAGCGCTGCGGCCGCTTCCGCGCCCGCTCCGAGGCCCTGGGCGAAGCCAAGGCAGCGCTGGACAAGGAGCTGGCCCTCCTCACCGCCGAGCTGGACCGGGAGCGGCAGACGAGCCTGGAACAGGCCGCAGCCCTGGACGAGCTCCGCTCCAAGGCCGCCCGTCTGGAAGCCGAGCTGGTCGAGGCCGGCCAGCGCTACGCGGAGCTGAAAGCAGCGGAGGCGGCGGCCTCAGGGAGGCGACTGGAGCTGGAGAAGGAGCTGGCGCGGAGCGAGGCGGGGGCGCGGGCGGCGAGGGCGGCCTTCCAGGCGGAGCTGGAGGCGGTGGCGGCGGCGGTGCCCAGCAACAACAACGACAAGAGCGCCATGGAGCTGGAGGCGGCGCTGGCGGGGGCGGAGGAGAGGAGGCTGGAAGCTGCTGGGGCCTTGGCGGAGCTGGAACAGAGGCATTCCTGCCTGGCCCTGGATGCTCAGGCGGCGGCTGAGAATGCTGCTCGGCTGCAGCGGGATCTGGAGACGCTCCGGAGCCAGCACAGCGCACTCACTTCACAGTTTCAGGTCTGCTAGCTATCGCTCACTTTCTCTAGGTAATTAGCTGTAGATATGAACTGAAATAAATCCTCGGATTTGACTCCTCGGATCCTCGAGGACTCTTGGCTATATTCAGATGGGATAGGGAATAGCAATAAAAGAAGGAGATTATAGAAATAAAGCAAGATATAGCTATAGAAGCGCAATGAAACATGAGCGGACTGAGTAGGTTTTGAGGCAGAGCACGAGCGTCGTTTGGCCGCGCAGTCGGAGCTGTCGACGGCGGTACACTCTATGCACGGACTCCGCGCCACCGCCGCCTCCCTGGAGAAGGAGCTGCAGCGCCTGGAGGAGCAGAAGTCCACCCTCGACGCCGCTCTCACTGGCCTTCGCCGCGAGAAGACCTTCGACGCCCTCAACCTACGCGACCTACGCGAACAGCTGGAGAACGAGCAGCACTTTGCCGTCTCTCTCCTTTATCCTCCTCCTCTCGTCAGACTAAGATGATCCTATTTGTAGTCCCTGTACAAGAACCAGACGATGGAGTTGGAGGAGCAGTTGGAGGCACTCCGCGGACACAACCGGTCCTGCTTGCTCTCTTAGATGGAAGAAGGGGTAGATGAGGGAGGAGAGGATGGCTGCAGGCAGACACGCGGCTCAGAGAACCTGCGCAGTGAGGCGGAGGCAGAGCGCCTCGCTCGACGCATCGCCGAGGAGAACCTGGGCGACATGGAGAAAGAGAAGGTCCTGCCTTTTTGCTCTTTAGCCTTTACCCCTTTCTCATCGTCAACATGGCTGCAGGTGATGATGGAGACGGAGTACACGGGCCTCCTCAAGCGCTACTCCGCCGAAACCGCCTCCAAAGACGCCACCATTCGAGCTGTTCCAGCCCTCCCTTTCCATCCCAGTCTCTTCTCAATCCCTTGTTGCCCTGTGCAGCTGCGCGAGGCCCAAGGAGAGGAGGCAGAGCGCTCGGAGACTCTGGCCAGACAGGTGGACAGCCTGTCCGAGGAGCTGCGGCGGCTGGGCGACGAGCTGAAGCGCCGGGACTCCGTCTCCACCGGCAAGGAGGACGAGATGGCCCGTCTCGGTCAACAGCTGCACCGAGAGCAGCAGATGAAAGTTCAGGTCAGCTGTCTCCTTTCTTCCCCTTCTGCCTCCTTCCACCTCCTGCACTGAGGCAGGGTTCCAGCTTATGCAATGTCTGCGCCGCGTTCTCAGCTCTATCAGCGTAACTTGAAGCTTTGGGCCAGGGGCTAAAGAAGGACTATATAGAGAAGAGATGGGTTTGGGAGGATAGAGGATAAGGAGGAGGTAATTGGCAGGCGGTGTCCAAGCTGGAGCAGGTGATGGCGGAGCACGCCAAGGCCCACAAGTTCACGGACAGCAAGAAGAAGGCTCGCCTCATGGAGTTCCAGAAAAAGGAACGCGAGTACAAGAAGCTTCAACAGGATCTTGAGGTTTCGCTCTAGCAAATCATCAGAAGCCAATTCACCTAAACGCTGTTCCTTGGCCACAGGCGGAGAAAACGAAGTTTGACAAGCGAGACCTAGAAAATCGGAATCGGATCTCGGACCTTGAAGCTCTGCTCTACGAGGAAGGACAGGCCAAACTATTCCTGCTGGTCTGTCTCAATGTACTCTAGAACCTTTCTCGCTCCATAAGATCTACGACTTAGAATGAGCTGGAAGCGAAGAACGCAGACATCGAGGCCCTGAGCAGTCGTCTTCAGGCTGCTGTCTCCAACGATAGTCTTAGCGTCGGCTCTAGGTTCACTTCGATTCCGCTACCCTTCTCAGCTGCAGGCAGGAAGTGTTTGGCTTGAGTGAGTTGCCACTGGAAGAGCGGGGACCGATGAAGGCCTGGGTCCAGCTGCATCTGCGTAAAGGCTCCTCCAAGCGCCGCCTATGGCACAAGTACTTCCTCGTCCTCTACCCACACGAACTTCACTTCTATGAGGTTTCTCCCTTTCTCTTCACGCCTTCCTTCTCTCCAGTAAAGGCAAATATATTGATTGCCAGTCGGAAGAGGAGTACAAGATGCACGCGGCGCCTTGGCGAACGATAGAGCTGGAGAAGGTCTACCACGTCCGTCCAGTCACTCTCGCCGACGCTCGCTTCGCCAAGAAGGACGAGATTCCCAAGATATTCCACGTTCTCCCTTTCTGCCACTTCACATGGGCAGAAGGAATATAACTGGTACCATCGGCAAGCCTAAAGTAAAGCTCTTTTCGCCCAAAAATCGACTGTCCCGAGTGTAAAGGCAAGGAAATTTTCCTACTACTAATGGAATCTGCTTGTGGGGCATTTGCATTTTGTTTTCGCGCGCAGTTCCAAGGCTCTTTTCATGCGCGCTCAAACAAAATACAGATGACACAGCAGATTCCATTAGTAGTAGGAAAATTTCCTTGCCTTTACACTCGGGACAGTCGATTTTTGGGCGAAAAGAGCTTTACTTTAGGCTTGCCGATGGTACCAGTTATTTCCTCAACTTTGAACATATAAAAATGAAGATAAAAAATTATGGCAGGAATCGAACTTTGCATTCCTTATGTTGAGCTGAAAGCCTAACCACTACACCAAATCGGCGGCTGCCAATATATGCCACAAAAATTATTAGTAACAAGTGCGCAGTTCTTCATGCACTGGTTTAGCATAGAGACGATTGAATACCTACTATCGTCCATTGAGCAGATGCGGAGGAGAAGAAGGAGAAGGAGAAGAAGAAGGAGTTCGGACAAACATATTTTCAAAAATTTTTCAAAAGTTCTGCAACTTTCAGCTGATTTCTCGCGAGTTTTGGTCAATTCGTGGATGCTCTTTCCAATGCAACAAGAATTAGTGCGATTGGTTGCTCCTAGCGGCATCTGGAACCTTATCAATTTTAAGATCTAGCATTAACCCCAAAAACATACACCTGGGTCGAAAAGAGGGCCTGGGCGCTGACACTTCGCTACGCTCGTTCGCGCCAGGCCAATAATCTTGAACATCTGGTAGGTCCTGTATGCGGGGGAGGGAGAGCTGAGCAAGGACGGAGAGAAGGGTCTGCTGAGTCCGCCTAGTCGCGGCGAGCATCGTGGGAGCAACGGGAGCGCCGCTGGCGGCGACGTGCTGGTGTACAAGAACCACCAGATGATGTCCATCTCCTTCCACATGCCCACCTCCTGCTCCATCTGCCCCAAGGCTCTCTCCGCCGTCGTCCGTCCACCTCCTGCTCTCGAGTGCCAAAGTCAATTCTACTTCCTATCCATCATTCCACACCCCTTTATCACCCAATGTCTTTGCAGCCTGTCACATCAAAATACACAAGGCCCACCTGGAGTCCAAGGACAAGGACGTGGGGCCCTGCACTGGTGAGCAACTCTATTCTCCTCAAATACCTGGCTACAAAATAGTTGGGCATTGCAGTGAACTACGACCCGATGGTGGCGAAGGAGCTGCTGATAATGACGAACCACGGGAAGGCGGAGGGCTGGATCAAGGCCATCAAGAGCAGCATGAGCAGGAGCAGCTCCGCCGGTGGCTCCAGGTACCTTTTCCCTCCTTCATCTGCGCTTGAAGGAGCGGGGAGAGTGAGGGAGAAAAGAAGGAGGAGGAGGAGGTAGATGGTGAGTGAGACTGCAGAGTGGAGGCCCTTCGCTCCTTCTCCTTCGCGGGGAGCCGGGGGGACCCCGCAGGCTTCGGCGGCCTCTCCGCCATGACCCATATGTAGCCTGTAAGCCCTACCCCCACACAACCGCACTAACCCACTGCACCCTTCTCCTCTCTCCAACCTCCTCCGCCAACTCAACCACTAACACTCCAGATTTCTCTAGTCAATCCTCGCTTTCTAGCTGGGGCCTCCTGCACGAGTTGCATCCTTCCAGGGCATTTAGTTTCTGCTGGGAGTAGAAATCCGATTTATTGTTTTTAAGCTGCAATCTGCCTCGCCAAAAAGCTAATTTCAGTCTCACAAACATCTCGGAATGAAACAAATTAGCAAGGCATATTGCAATTCTAAACGAATTCGGATGCTAAACATTGCCTCAGTTGTTTCTGGCGATGATTTCTTCAGGCATCTTCATTTTGTTTCCACCAGAAGAGGTGAGAAAATAGCAATTGGGGCTATTGGAGATCAGACTCGCTGAGACTGCCGTACAAGCCGTACGTGCCGCGCTCCAATACTCTGCCGCCCAGAGCCGCTCCACCCTGAACTTGGCCCACGCCTCACAGCGCCTATCCACATTCACACTCCTATTCCAGCCTTCCTCCTTCCTTGGCCTTGTGCAGAGAAGAGTGATTCACTTTGCCTCATTGCTCCAGTCCCGCCCGCCTTCATTGCTGCTACTAGGTGCTTCCTGCTCTTCCTCTTCATTCAATCCCATTCGCTCCTTTGTACCTATCCATTCTGGCAAGCCTTTTAGCGAAAGAGCTGTTTGATTCACAACTGTGATCGGCAGGGTTCCCAGAGCCAGGCCGTGTAGCGTCAGCGGTAGTTAGTGCATAATGTTCCAGATCAATTTTGTTTCACAATTTGCGCGCTCTGGCTGCCTGTATAAGTGTGCTTGTTATCTTTTTAGAGGGACCAAATGTCTTGCCTCATTTTCTGGCATGCAATTCGCAAAACAGCAATTTCAGTAGGGCAAAAACCCGCTGCGCATTGAACACGAAAAAAGGCTTCCTACGAACAATTTGCATAGCCCATTAGCTTTGCTCGTATGAACTAATTCGATCACAGAAAAATCGGGCAATGACTTCATTTGAAAGGGTCATTGACGATGCCGAGCCCTGGTAGTGGGCGCGAAGGCTGGAAAGCGACTGGTGAATTGTTGCGCTATGGCTGGTGTGATGAGGGTTCGGAGGAAAAGCAGAGCTCCCTTCGCATCCGGGTCGGGGATTGTCTCCGTCACCACTCCTGCATCGTACAGGAAACTCGCCTCTGCACTTCCACTGCCGACCCTCAACCATTTCCAAACTCAAAACCCATCACAACTTCCATGAGGCGGGGAAACCTAAAAACGCGCTCAAAACTGCCCAACGCCTCTTGCAGTCGCAATTCAAGCATGGACACCAGATCGCCCAGCCCTTCTCTGCTCGCACAGGAAACCAGCGCTGCGTCTTTGTCCAAGTTTAGACTGCCCACGTCCCTACAAGTGCGACATTTAGGTCACAATTGGTGTTGGAGGATGTTGAACCGTGAAGCTATGAGGTCTATTTTGTTGCCCACTTCCAGCATGCCTTCCTGTAAGGGTGCGGGGAGGCCAAGCTGGTGCAAGGTGGCCAGGACGTTGTCCTTCTGCGCCAGTGTGTCCGGGTGACTCAGGTCCCGAATGTGCACCAGCAGGTCCTGCAAACCCACCAAAGTTCTTCAGTAGGATGTTTAGGACATGGGGGCAAACGGAAGCAGCAATGTGGTCGATAGTGGCATGGAAGGAGGCGAGGAGATGAGGTGGGAGGTGTGAGATGAAGCCGACGGTGTCGGCGTAGAGGAGTGCCTGGCCGTTGGGGAGGCGCCCCGGGTGCTGGCTCACGTCCAGCGTGGCGAACAGGCGGTCCAAAGGCTGACAGGACAAGTCCTTAGGATGGAAGAAATCGATGAGAGCCGATTAATGAAGGCTTAAAGTACTTTGGTGAGGCATTGGATGAGGCTGGTTTTGCCGGCGTTGGTGTAGCCGAGGATGCTGACGAGTGGGGCGCGGGTGATGCTGCTCTTTTGCTCCTGTGAATAATTATGTTGTATGAGAGTTGGACTAATTGAGCGCATACTTTGAGCTGCTGGTCCCGTCTCAGTCTAATGGCGGCGAGACGTTTCTTGATCTGGCCCTCACGGCGCTGCAGGAGATAGTAGCGATTCTGCCAGAACGTCTCTGCACCGCTCCCACTCCCCGTCCGATCCACCAGTTCCGCGTGACTCTCCTCCATCCATTCGTAGCCCGACTCAATAGACTCTATGCTCTGCCCAAGTGACTGAGGGTAAATGCTTAAACATCGTGCATGGTCTTGAGACGGGCGCGAATGTAGGGTATCTCCGCCAGGGCGATCTGCAGCTTGGCGACTTCGGATCGCGTGTATGTTTTGAAGATCTGCCAAAGTTCTCACTGTCTGTGAGAGTAGTGGAGCAAAAGACAAAGAGGTAAACGTGTAGGATGACGCTATGACGATCGAATACTGGAGCACCCAGAGCTTCAATCAGAGCAGCATGCTGAGTGCCCTTGAGCATGGGGTGGTTGAGGAAGACTGCGGAGTACTTGCCACTGCCCAGTTGCCCAGCCAACTCTTCTAGATTCCCTCAAAGCCCAACAAAGTTTGCCAACCGTCTTAGTTGACAAATGATAAAATGAAATAGACCTGATCCGAAGACGGTGGTGCCGCCGCCACTGCGTTCCACGTTCATGATCACCTCGTCCACCACCTTCCAGTTCGGCAGAGATATAGCCAAAGCTGAGGCTTCCTTCACAATGAGTGCAAAGCCCTTCTGTTAAGAGAAGTTTCAAAAACGACGGAAAAGAACCTGAAGCATGAGATGTTCATTGGTCTGGCCCAGATTCCGCTTGCGGGCCCATTTTATGCGCGGTTGGATAACAAGCAGACGGTGGCCTTTGTTAAGACTGTTTTCTGGTAGAACCTTTAATGTTTATTCTTCTGTACAAAATCTCAAATTTTTCTTCTTCTCACCTGTGAGAAGTTGACGAGTTCCTCCACCTCAGCTTCATTTTTCTCATCTTCCAGGAATGGCTGAGAATCGGACAGTTTTACAAAACGCCTGATCTCCTTATTGATTCCCAATTTCCGAACAGATCTCCATGGTCTGAACAACATGGTCAAATGAATTTCTAGCAAAAAGATGAGCTTCAAGGTAGTGCGTAAAAACTGCGCAGTCCTTGCGATCAGGCGGATGAGGCTATGGGTGCGGAGGCAAGTGAGATAAAGCTGACTTCTCTATAGTACTCATCGGGCAGAGGCAACCCATAGAGGATGATCTTGGAAGAATGTTCCGGAGTGGTTCTGGCCACTGCAAGCTACGATCACACCATCCGCTTCTGGAAGCCATCCACCGGTGCTTGCGTTCTCACCAAACAGCACAACGAGTCACAGGTTCTTTTCCTCCATGAAATATTTATTCGTCGGAATCTAAACAAAGACTGGAGGTGAATGCAATGGCGCTGACCAGCGACAAGGGAATGCTGGGTGTTGCCGGCTATCAGCACATCCGCCTTCACGACCTTCGCAGCACCTCAGACACTGCCCCGCCGCTCTTTGACTACGACGGGCTCTCCAAGAACGTCACCTCCATCGGGTGCTTCCCCTATACCTTCTGTCTGACATTGAAAGGGAGCGAAGAAAAGGCGCAGGTTCAACGCGGACTCCAGATGGATGTTCACAGGGGGCGAGGACTTCTCGGCGCGAGTGTGGGACCTGAGGGTGCCGCAAAGCCGATCCCAGTCACAGCCCTCCTGCCAGCGCATCTTCCAGGTATCCCCCAGAATTACTATTACTATTAGTACCAGTACCAATTTTGTAATTGTCCGTAGGTCTCCACCTCCGTCAACGCTATCTGCCTACACCCCAACCAGACGGAGCTCTTCGTCGGCGACGCCAGTGGCACCATTCATTTGTTCCATCCTTCCCTTCTTCCTGCCCAGCTCACCGCTCCTGTTGAAGATGGGACCTGAGAAATGATCACAACGAGCAGTTTGTGCCGGAGTCCAATGCTTCCGTGCTTCACCTGGATGTGGACTCGGAAGGTTGTGCAAAAGAAGGGAGGTAGGGAGCGAAGAGAAAGGGTTGATGTTGAGGGACGATGCTGGGTGCCGTGAACAACAAAGGCATGGCCTACGTGTGGAACTTGGTGGGGATGCGCCCGGTCGGAACTGACCCCAGCGACCAGCCCACCAACACCAAGCCCGTGCCCAAAATACGCATACCCGTTCACAAACGCTACGCCCTCAAGGTTCACTTTCTGCTGCCAATTGAGAATGACAAAAGAGACTGAGCCAACTAAATGGTGAGAGCATTTCAGTGCCGCTTCAGCCCCGACTCAACTTTGATGGCGACGACCTCGGCTGACCAGACGGCTCGAATTTGGAAGACTGCGGACTTTGCGGAGATGGCCGTCCTTCGAAGAGGCGCCAGTCCTACCATCCCTCCGCCTCCTGGTCAAATCGGACAGGTGAGAAGCCTATGGAGGCTGGTGGTGTTGGGAAGGAAGGGAACTATTTGGAAGGCAAGCAGCTCAAAGGCGGGCTCAGTGAGTGCGGCGATGAGCAGCAGCGCGAGTGGAGGCGCAGTGGACGGGGGAATGAAGTGGGTTTGGGACGCTGCTTTCACCAACGACTCTCAGCACCTCTTCACTGTCAGCTCCGATGGCGTCCTACGACTCTGGCGTTTCTTTCATTTGGCTCATATTTTATGGCATTTTATAAACTGGAATAATGACTTTCTTCCGCAAAACCGTGGGTGTACTTAGCTGAATTCTCAAAGCCTGGATTTAATGAAATTTTAGCAAGAAGGCAAAAATGCAAAAAATGCAAAATGCAAAAATGTTAGTTCTTTCGGAAAAAAAACGTTGTATTTCAGATGTAGGAGGTGGAGAACCAATCAGGCAGTACCAAGGTCATCAGTTGGCTATCACAGCCATGGCCTTTGCTGACTCAACGCCTCCTTCTTGATTCTGAGCTTGTTCATGATTTCATTTCTTTTTCTACCGGAAATTAAAGGGCTGCTGTGTCGTTTTTGTGCCTCATTCTGATGCGATCAAAAATGAGGCGTGTAGTCGAGGCTAGCTTTTGTCAGCGTTCAAAAACATAAAAAAGGCCTATCACCATTTTCGTTTTAAATTGCTAAAATGAGTTTTTGCCTTTTGGCCATAAACTGAAATATTTTTTGGGTTTTTTGGGAGCGTGTTAATTCTGTGCACGCCGAATTTTGCCAGAAAAGATCTTTACTACACAATAAATTTAATATAAAAATGTGTCAAAATTTACTTCTTCGCCTATTGGAATAATGGAAATCCGAAACTGACTCTTTTTTCCTTAAATGTCTTTAATATTGTCAATTTCAAAATTACAAAATTCGTTCATGAGTTCTCAAAAATTGCAAATATGGCAACTTCAACCAGAACGCCTTAACTAGAGACAGCGCAGTCCGTGAATTTCGGGCGACGCCTTCCAGCTTGTCTTGGCGCCATTTGCCCAACAGAGCGTAACGGAACAAGCCCTGGGCAAGAAGTGGCAGGCCTGAAGTTTGGGAAAATTGTTCGGCAAAATTTGTGCATGCAGGAGAACCATTGGTAAGTATGCTATTGCAAAATGCTCGGTTGATTTTGATTTGAACTTTACTCCGAATGACACGGGTTGACAAAAATCCTCATATGAAATGAATTCATTAATTTTTTGTTACTATTACTTAGAGCATTTATTATTTATTAGATTTTTGTGGCAGTCAGATAGCGACTGCATCATATTCAGTTTTTTAAAATCCTTAACTAGCCTCAATTTGCATAATATTTGTAAGTAAAGGCTGCTAAACATAAATGATTTTTGCTTCTCGAACAACTATGCTCTCGAAGAGCACCTCGATAAGCTGGTCTCGTGGTGTAGTTGGTTATCACGTCAGTCTAACACACTGAAGGGCGCTAGTTCGAACCTGGCCGAGATCACTTTTTTTGCCTTTTTTTCTTTTCTTTTTCTATGAACCCCAGTCAAGATTTAACGAAAACTTTTGAATCTTTTTCTGTGAATGCTGTCACTGAAAACAATTTCATTCAGAACAATCCAAGATGAAAACGCTAGGTACAAGTGGCCCTGAAAAGCGAACTGGATGATGCACTCAGGCTGGCAGACTGGCAACTGGGAAGCAGGGGTTGGGATGGAAGAAGTAAAAAGGGGCCGAGGGGAGGCGAGAAGCAGAAAAAGGAGAGGCGTCATCCGATGACAGAGTGTGCGAGGCTGTTGGACTCTGGGGAGTGGAGGCTGTTGTGGTGCCGTCCGTTCTTGTTCCGGTGCACCGCAGTTGTCGTCTCCCGCAATTGTGACGGCGCCTCCTTGCTGGGCACTCAAACTCTCCACTTTCTCCTTCTTCTTCATCTTTTCCAGTAAAAGCAAAGTATACAAAAACTAATTGAGAATGAAAATAAAATAATTATAAACTATAAATTTATTTAATTTTAAATCGAATTTAAGTTAATTCAAATAAATTTTTAAAAAATTATTAGATATAAACTGAGAAAAAATGGCTGACCAGTGGCGGAGGCGGAGTTGAGTCGTTGCGAAACGTCTAGGACGGAGGGGCTGTACATGTCGCACTGGCTACAGCGACGGCCCATGGTGTGCTTCTTCTTGGAGTTGTTGAGACGGACGGCAAAACAGAGCTCCTGTCCCATCTCTCGACACAACGGCTGCTGCAAATGCCTCCAGTAATGTCTTCCTCGAGCTTCATTCTGAAAAGATGTCGGGCCATCGGGCAACTCTGGCATTGGGCTCAAGAGTTCGAGACTGGAAACAAGAGGCAATGTCTGGTGGGCTTGCAGAAGCGCAAGCGGAAATCTGTGAAGCGAGCTGGCATGGAAAGGGAAGTCTGAGTGACAGAGCAGAGCCCTCCCTGGCCACAACAGCTAGAGGAGGAGAACAAACCGGTGGTAGCGAGGCACGCTGAGGCTGGAAGGAACATAGGCCTACCTCCTTTTATCCCCAAATACCCCCATACCATCCTATCGCCCCAAGAGGGTGTAGAAAGAAAGGGGCACCTTGTCGATGCTGGCGTTGTAGCGGCTCTTGATGCAGAATTCGATGATGACGGAGCAGATGGCCAGCAGGATGCCGCCCAAAAGCTAATAAAAGGTATCCATCCGATTGAAGGGAGGTGAAGATAGGAAGGTGGGGGAATAAAAAAGAAACCAGGACGAATAGTCCAGCGACATTCTCCATGCCGAGCGATACGCGATCGGACTTCATGCCGGAGCCAGCGCCACCGGAGCCGCAGACAGCCCCGTACTTGCTCTTCCACCACTTCGTCTTCATCAGCTCGATGATGCCCCGCTCCCCGTAGTCCAGGATCTGGCGCGAGATCCGGTCTGTCCAGTCCGAGTCTGCAAGGCAAGGGGAGTGAACAGGGCTGAGAAGGAGGAGAATAGAAGGAGGGAACGCTTCTTGAGAGCGATGCCATAGCCGCGAGAGCCGAGGACGCCGCCGATCTGAGTGAGGGAGCAGGACTGCTGCACTGCGAACTCCAGCGACGTCGACTCCATCAGGTAGGCGTAGTTCTCTGTCTTTGTCTGTAAATGCCAAGAATCATTGCAGTGTCTGCCTTGGTTTGATTGGAATGACCTTATTTACACCCTCCTCGTTGCTGGCAACGAAAATGTTGCGCTTGGACTCATTCATGGTCTTCCAAATCTTCATATGCGTCTCTATGCGGGATTCCTGCAGAAACAGAGTGGTCTGTGTGGTTGGAGAAAAGAGGTGGGAAGAGTGTGAACGCGAAAGAACTGTGAAGTGGATCCTCCAGCAAGAGCACCATAACCGATGGAAGTCTGGTTGGCCAGATCCTCCAAGCTCTTGATGGGAATGAAGCGCCGGTCCACCGTTAAAACCGCCGCCAGGTTTGCTGCAACGTCGTTTTGAGATGGACTGGGTACTCATTGGTTATGCGATGGAGAGGGACCAGTGTAGGCACTGACGATGACCAAGGTGAAGACCCACCAGATGCCTCCTAGGAGGCGAGTGGAGACCGCCTTGGGTCCGAAATCACAGCCACCCTTCATCAGGGTCGAAGTTATATACCTTTCAACTCTTTTCATCTCACCTGGCCAAAGAAGAATAAATGTAAGGGAGGAAATAAAAAATGGAAGAGGATTGTGGGAATGTGAAAATGTGAAACCAGACAGTGCCGGAGAAGCTGTAGTTGTTGTGGAGCTGGACAGGGGGTGGAGGGGGCGGGGCAGGGCAAGCCGGCTGTGAGTATCGCCCTGCGTACATTGCATCCGTGCTCACCGGGCACCTGTGCCGATTCCCCTCGCACCTCAAAACATCCCTCCCTTCCAACTCGCCCCTACTTCCCTTCGTCTTCACCGACAAACGCACTCTTCTACAGCGGGCTCTTGTATTGGTGGGGAGGAGATAGATGGATTTGATTGCACAAGTGTCTATGAAGTTGGGAGGAGGTGAGGAGGCTGTGGACGGAGGCGTAGAAGAGGCGTGAGAGAGTGCGGAATGCGAGGGGATTGAGCAGGGACGGCGGAAGGGCAGGGCAGGGCAGGGCAGGGCAAGCTAAGGGAGGAGAGGAGAAAAGGCCTCACTGTTGATCGCGGCGTATGCGGTGGATTTCAACGCTGCAGCAGAGGAAGAGGGAGTGAGTGAGGAGGAAAGAGGGAGGCAAGAGAGGGCGAGTACAGTTTCCGCTCAGGGGTCCACTCGTAGGGGCTGATGCGTCCGATGGTGAACATAGCGAGGGTGACGACGACGATGGCGACGCCGAGGTAGATCCAGATGTCCGCCGCCAGCGGATTCATGAACGAGAACAACGACGGCTTCTGTGGGCCCGGGATCTGACAACATTTTTCTTTCACCACTTCTTTACTGGCACAGATGAGCTGTATGGAAGAAAGTCTGGTGGGTTGAAAAGGCATGGTGTAAATGATGGTAAAAGTAACCCGGAAGAGAATGGATATGCCGAGACTGAGGAAAGGTTTGGTGAAGTCGACGACTTCGGAGCGTCGATAGTTGACCGTCAAGGGGGCCACGGCCATATCTGCTCTGTCGTACAGAATCTCCCCAATCATTCCGTTCCAGGTCCCATTCGGCAGCACATTCCCATATTTCTTATCGTCTACCTGCAATCCTGGGATGAAAGATGCAGAAGAGGTTTGGGTGATGCTACAAACAATGTGAATGTTGTAGGTGAAGCCGAGATCGGCGGCCAGCCGCTCCAGCAGATCGATGCAGAAGCCTTCGAAAAACTCTTCGTCCTCATCGTTCAGCCGGGCTTTCACATATGGCAGTGCCTGGGAAAATGCAGCGCATTCAAGAGCATTCAGAGCATTCAAGAGCAAGAAAAGCTCACGGCAATCGTAGTCACGCGAAAATGTGGCTTCTGCAAACTTTGCAGCCTGTGAGTAGAAAACTAGGATGAGAGAATGGGGGACAATGCGTCTGGTGATGTTGATGTGGCGATTCCAGAGCGTTTCGGCGGCGCTGCGATTCATCATGACGCTGTCTGTGGCGTTGCCCTCCCGCCAGTTCCCGATCTTCATTCAGCTTCAGTCCAGAAGAGAAGAGGACTGAGAAGTGGGACCTTGTTGACGAATCCCTCGTGACCGAGCTGCTGGATGGTGAGGGAGATGTTGTAGCGCTCCCCGCCGTTGAACAGCAGCTTTCCCGACATCCCATTCGCGGACTGCGACTAAAATGCTCACTTCATTTAGGCTGATAAATGGACGGGCATTTGGAAGAGAGCATTCCTCATCGACATATATGGCTTGAGAAGAAGTGCTCGGTAGGATGGGCAATGGCAATCGGCAAGGTGTGTCAACCGAAACGAGACTACGGGAAGTCAGCGCAGGGATAAGTGAAAGACAGAGTGATTGTGTCCTGTGGGTATCTGGCAACGCGGAGGAGTGTCGCAATGCGAGAGAGAGGTGGAAAGGGCGGGTGACTAGGAGAGGTGACCAGGCACTCTCTGGCTTACCGGCAAACTCGCCATCTCATAGTCCTAGGCATTCATTCCCCAGGGTGCCAAGAGGAGAAGCTAGGGAGGGAGATGAGGCAAAGAAAAGGAGAAGACTGACGAGGGAGGTGACGTAGTTGTAGAGGGTGGCGCCGCCGGGGTGCGGTCGGGGCACGGCACCCTCCGCACGCTCACCCAAACCGCAATGGCCTCCTCCACCTACACCCCCTCTCCTTCTGTTGAGAGAGAGGGAAAGGAAGCGAAATGGGCCTCACCAGGAGGGGCAGGCTGAGAAACGGGAGCCGAGCGAGTGTGCTGGTAGCCGCGTATGAGCGTGACCACGCTGTCGAAGATCAGCAAACTCTCCGTCTCAAATCACTCCTCTTCTTGCTCTGCAGGACTAGCACAGCAAGTGAGAAGAGGTCGCACCATGGGAAAGAATTGCGGGGGTGCATGTTGCGGGTGCGAGGAGACCCAGAAATGCCGTAGGTGTGCAAGGAAGCGTTGGTGTGCGAGGCGTGACTGTCGGTCGAGAATGTCGAAGCCAATGATGCGAGCGTGGTTGTGCCGGAACATCTCCAGGTTCATCTCCGCTATGTCCTACAACCCAGATGGCTCGCCTAGCACAAACCGAGGGTAGCAGGGAAGGAGTAACCAGTGAAGTGAGCAAATACCAGTGATGAACATCGATAGCACCAACTTGTAGCGCCTGAAGGAGAGGTAGAATTTTGGAAGACGGAGGAGAATGTAGAAGTTTTGTACAGCAAGGAGGAAAGGATGGACATGGCTGGAGTGAAGGTCGAGAATGACCCTTGGCACCGTCTCGGAGCAGGCTCGGTAGGTGGTGACGGTGGAGGGATCGCACTGCTCTGCCAGCTTCATCTATCACCAGCCAATGCTTCAGTTTCACATTCTTTGAGCAAAGGCTGAAACTTCTTTGGCCGCTCTGAGGTAGTCGTCCCCGCTCACCTTGACCACCTGAATGTGCACGTTGTCCAGGCGTCTATCTGTCAGCATCTCGCCGAGTCGAAAGACTCCTCAAATTTGCCTTCATTCTACAGTCAAATCGAATTGGTGCAAAAAATTGGATTTAAGCCAGAAACCCCACGCGCTAGGCTACGGCTGCAAGAAACGGCTGAATCCGATGGTGTGTGTGTGTGGATAAATGGGAAAGATGCAAGCAGCCTTATAGAGAAGGCTGTCAAATGGTTCTTTATTGGACAGTGGGGGAAAGGAGTGGGAAGAAGGCGTGTATTTGAACGTAGCAAAGTTTACCCAGTCCATCCGACACCTCTTCAATGGCCAAGGGGAAACAGACGCAATCTAAGCCATCGGGATTATGGTGCAGAGGAAGCAAAACCTTCATCGTCCTTGTAGACTATCGTGATGGACTGCCAGTCCCAAAACTTGACCAGGTCGATGATGGCATCCACCAACTGCCGTCCAATTCAAGCTCTCCCATTAAGAAGCATAGTTGAAGGAAGAATGAGAACCTCTCGCTCCGGGAACATTTGTACAGAAAGTCCTCTGTGAGACCTGGGCAAGCGACGACCTGGCAGGATGCTGAACATGGGGATATCCAGCTGCAGTAGGCAGTATGGTAAAGGAAGAAGAGAGAGGAGGATAGGGTGACCTGATCGGAGAGCAGCTGGACCTGAGAGACGAGGGAAAGCTCGCGTCCCGTCACCACTCCGTCCACTCCTGCCTCCACCAGGGAACAGACTCAACATTCCACCCTTATGGCAGGAGTGAAAGGGAGGATGGGATGAGTGTTTGCATACAGGCGTGAGTGATCTCTCTGCTGCTGTTCTCCGGGATGATCTTCTCGAGCCAGTCGATGCTGCCGAGGTTGGTGAAGACGTCCAGGTCTCTCAGGTAGGTCACGGCATACTGGAAGGCTTGCCGAAGATGGACATCTCTTCGCTCCCGGAAGATGCCCCCTGAGAACTTCTGCCCCTTTCACCGGGCAGAGGTGAGGAAGGTGGGTGAACCGATGAGGATGCCACGGCTGGGATTGTACACAAAGAGGGGGAATAGGAGGAGCCGGGTGAGGAGGACGGTCATGGCGACTGCAGTGCAGCCACAGTAGTCCGGGCTCTATGTTTGAAGCAGGGGGGCGGGCGGAGGGCTGTGAAGGTCTAGCGACACTTTGCAGCTGTTTTCAGTTCATGGCGGGGGATAGGAGGGGGGATGTGAAGGAGAGGGGGGCGTGGAGGATGAAGGGCGGCGAAGTTCTATCGCCAGTTTTCTGGACCCGCTTCTTTGCTCCAGTTTTGCTGGCCCTGGAAATGGAAAGGCCGTCTCTCTTTTCACGCCTTCGGAAAGGAAGAGCAGCTCATCACAAAAGGGACGCTTGGATGAGGAGGGGCTGAGAGATGGGGGGACTGGGGGTGGGGGTGGAGGAGGCTTTGGGGATGGGGATGGGGGTGGGGTTGGGGGGTGGAAGGGGAGGTGAGAGAGGAGCGGGAGGCATCGGATCCGCGCCGAAATCCAATTGCAAGTTAATCCAGGCTCTGCGGGAAGGCGGATGGAGGCGGAAAGAAAAAATGGGTGGGGGTGGGGGGAAGGAAGACTGGGAGGCGGTGTGTGTGTGTGAGGGATGGAAGCGAGGCGCGAAAAAGGCTCCACAGCTGGTCGATAGCGGCATCAGATTTGCGGGCCCCAAATATGACGAGGCTCTAAGTGCTGCCTGGGATTGCTGGCTGGTGAAAGAGAGACTTGGCGGAGGAGGGGGCGGGCAAGGGAGGAGAAGTAGGGAGAGGGAGAGTGAAAGGCGGCGTAGAACTGGAGCGCCTGGCCCATCCTCAGCCCTTGTCTCGAGGAGTCCACATCCACTCGCCCCCAGTCACCCCCCTCAATTGCTCCTCCCCTTCTCACTACTTCCCAAAGCAGCGCCTAAAGCATCGGCTAGGAACAGAGAGCGCCTCTCCTTGTCTTCACAGCCATCTGCTTGGCAGGGAGCGGTGAAAGGGAATGGGAAATCATTTTTACGGATGCGGTTGGAGGGGGAAAGGAGGGAGGAGGCTGGAATCCCTGGACCGCCTCCCAATCAGTAGTGGCCCAGAAAAGCATCCCCGCCAACCCCTCCCGCTCACAGATTCACTGCCCCCAGAGATTCTCCAAGCCCCCGCCTCCCACTTTCTCAATCCCCACCCCACTTTCCCTTCTATGATGGCCTTTGCACTCTTTCCCTTTTTCTCACCCAATGCTTCTGCTAAAGGCTCCCCCATGCGAATCTGGAAATTGTCCCTCCAAAAGCAGCAACAGAATGTCTATTTGCTGAGAAGCAGGGAAGAAATTAAGGAATAAATTGCAAAAAGGCTTTCGAAATGCTCACCAGCGTTGTATAATTTGAAACATTTCATTTTTCAAGCTTGAAGTTATAATAGTTACTGATGATTAAGAAATATCTATTGCAAAGCTGAAGATATATTGCTTGGCCCTGAAATATATTGCAATCATTAAGCCTATCTGTGACGCGAGATTCCGCCCATTAGCTACAGACGTAGAATAACTACTAAGGTAAGACAATAAAAAGTGGAATTTTTCCGATTTTTCAAATTAGGATAAACTCTGTGTTCTATGCTATGGTCGCATGGGAACTAGGCTTGGAAGGTGAAATTCTGTAAAGGCGATGAAGCTAGGAGTGGTTGTAGGCGGGGCTGAGAGTCAGCGAAGGGGCAAAAATGAGGCTCATCTTTCCGTCCGTCCTTTTTACGCTCCTCCTTGGCGCCCCGACCCGCGCCCAATCGATGCCCAGCCACTCTTAACCCCTTCTTAACCCTCATCCACCCTCTCCTTCTACCCTCCTACTCTTCTCCTCCTTCCACCTGTCCTGCCTTGGAGGCAAGAAGCTGGCAGGTAGTTGAGACAAGGACAAGGGCTGCTCAGTGAAGGATTGGGCGGGGTCGGGATGCTGACAGGGCGCCCAATCACAAATCCAGGCTCTCTGGCCCTCTGGCCTCGTATCGATTTGTTTGGGAGGCAAGAGGGCATGCGAGTGGCTTCCGCTGGGAGGGGCATGCTTATAAGGAGGAGGGGGGAGGGCGTAGTGAGTGAGTAGTGAGTGGTGGTAGGCGCTGATGAGAGGCTGCGGAGGCAAAAAATGCGCCGCCCAAGATCCCATCGATCCAGCGTCCCTGCTTCTTATCGCCCCTCAAACACAGCTGCCAAGACCATCCAACTTTCCAACAATGCCCTCCTCTGACATTTACATCGCCAAATGCTACACCAAATTGCTTCCACTTTTAAGGCAGGCAAGAAAGAGCAGCATGGTTTATGAAAGCGCGTGAAAGCCGAAGTGGTGGACGATGATGGTGATTGGAGAAAATAAGAGGGTAGAAGGATGCGTGGGAGATGGGAGGGAAAGAAGGGGCGTAGTAGAAGCAGGCGGGCGGGTGGAAGAAGGCGGGGAGTGAGCAGCGGGCTACTCGACGCCATTCTGTCCTCTGGCTGGTGAATAAGTGATGGGGAATGGAGGGGGCCGGGAAGGCCTCCTTTAGTCCGCCCTTTTTTCAAACCTAATTGCCTTCCAGCCTTCCTTCCCCGGCCCACAACTCCCTCCTTCAGCCTCCCGCCCGCCCCACCTTCACCGCTGCCCCTTTTACGAGTGAGCTGGCAGGGGCGGCTAATCAACAGAGAGGGAGACTGCAGGGGATTGGGGACGTGCGTGGCGCCATTGAAAAGCAATGGACGGGTGACGCAAGAAAAGGCTGAGGAATGTCTCTGGGGAAGCTTGCCTGAGAAGGAGTGATGCATTTGCCGCGGACACCCCTGGAGAAATGTCCTCTGACACTTTTTTGCCCAACAAGATGGAGCGGCTAAATAATCCAGCTTCCAACTGAGCGGGATTCCAGCAGCACAAGATTGATATGCCGGACCTACGGCTGGCACTGCTCCTCTTAGCGCATACAGAACGTTCTTCTTTTCTAACCCTCAATTCTTGCGGCAGTGGAAAATGAGAGAATTATAAACTTCAAGAAGGACGGCGTATGTTACTAGGCTGATGAGCTGCTGAGGTGAGTTTGAACTGGGCCGAAGTTTAAGCCTGACGCTGGGATTAGTGGGATTAGGTGGAAGAAAAAGGCAGAAGGATTGTGGCGGTTTTTTGCAGGCGGAGGACTACTGATGTAGGTGGCGGAAGCGGAAGGGGATCAGGTTTCATTTCTTACCTCACCAGCTGCTCCACCTGAGTGAGGCCTTAGAAACTTCCACATCTTTTTATCGCTTCCTTTTAAGCTTCCTAAGCCGCGACTTGACAACTGACATACGGTTATTAGAGGAGCACAACGGACTAATCGCATCTATGGGAAAAAGTAGACAAATACTCCTAAAAATTGCCGAGAGCTTGTGGCCCTTCTCTCATTGCTTTTACACCCCTGCTTGCATTTTTTACTCAGATATTGACGAAGATTTAGTTTCTTCAAATGGCAGGCACGCCCCAGTTTTCTGGAATGAATGACTAAAAATTCAAACTTGCGCCAATGCTGGTCTTTCAACGTTTTGCGCACTTTTCTGCAAGCGGTTCTTGGTGCAATAATATTCCGTAAGCGTTGAATGCTCATACTGGAATATCGCAATTCATCAAATGGCCGTGCTGGACAAGAATGCAGAGCTGACAGCTCTAGAGCTGAATAATTGGGTTTTGCGCCGTTTCCACCTCAATGGTCTAGCAAAAGTGAAATTGTAGCTGGTGAAGATGAAGCCAACGGTGCAGCAGGCTCGCTATCGCCTTCGCAAGGAGCTGAAGAAGAAAGCTGCCCTAATTCGGGCACGAAAGTCTAACTCGCCTCCTTTTCCCGAATCTGCCAATAGCAGATGTAGTGATTGCAGAACGTCCAATGAGAAGCAGGAAAAGAGTAACGGAACACGAGCATCTCGACTGGACGAAGAGGCCGACCACCTAAAGGTCTGCTCCCTTCTACAGCAGCTTTATCCGTTTTGAATATTCTGACACGAAAGGAAATGAAAGCGAGAGAAGTGGCAAAGTTTGCGCTGCTGAATGTGGAAAAGACGCCGGAAAAGCTGGGCATTGAGGTATAACTGAGCCGGATATTCTGTGAATGTTCTATGAATGTTGACATGAGCAGGCGAGCACGGGAGTGGAAGAACGGGCGCTGTGGAAACTGGCAGTGCAGAAGCTGGTGCTGCAAGCGGTGGAGGAATTTCGCCAGCGCCACCCCGACTGGCCCACCGCAGCCCCTTTCATTCTACAGCGCCTCGGGGCTCAGTACCGGTTGGAACTTTTAGTTGTTCTTGGTCGCGCAATTTGATTTCGTATGCGAGATCGAGAAGAAGAAGAGTTGCAGGGAGAAGAAGAAGGAGAAGCAGAGCAAAGACGGAGCGATGAAAGCGGCGGAAAGCTCGCCTGCGGAGAAGACCAAAGCTCAGAAAAGAAGCAAGAAATCGAAAATGGAGCTGAAAGGTGCGAAGAATGGCTTGAAAGGTTCCGAAGTACTTTTGTTGTAATGTACGAGCGTAATGCTAGGAAACGCTTGAGGGAAGATGGGGTTGGATGAAACGAAGGAGGGTAGCAGCAGTGGAGAGGCTGTCATCCGCCGAATCGACCTCAACTCCGTCTTCGCTGACGACCTTGAAGAAGCTCTTCAGGATAGGTTCCTTCTCTGCCACTTCGTTTTTCTCTCAATAACAAAGCGCAATTACAGCCAGCCGAAGCAGAAGAAGGCTAAGACTACGGACAAGAAAACTGCTCACAAGTAAAACCTTCATAAACTTCAGCCATTGCTCTAATTGGCAGCGCATAACTCAGGAAACCCAGCAGCTCCTTCTTCGAGGGCGGTGAGTCGTCTGAGGAAGAGCAACCGCCTCCAAAGTTGCCTTCCCTTTGCAACATGTTTCTTTGCTACAGTTATATTGCCATGTTCCAGACAGCCAAAAAAGGAAACGACGAAAGCGCCGCCTCAGACAAAGCGTCCTATGGAAAAGAAGCAGCAGAAAAAATCTCCTGGTATCATTTTTATGGAAACCGGTCTGAATTGATGAAAAAGGCGAATTTGCCAGGAAATGAAGCGGAATCCTTGCACCCTTCCTGGGCAGCCAAACGGAAGGCAAAGGCAGAGATTGAGGCCGCCAAGAAACTTGCCACCCAAATCCAGCGAAAGAGTCAGAAGTTTGTCGATTCAGATTCCGACTAATATTTTCCATATTTCCTCAGTTTCGTCATATAATAATAGTTCGACTGTCCTCAGTGTGCTGCGTTCTCAGATCTGGGTCCACAGATTGCAACAAAGCAGAGAAGGATTGTACCGAGGGTTCAGAAAGCTATAGACTTGAAAGTGGCCAAGGAAAACAATCACTGATACTGAAACGAAAAGAGCAAAGGCAAGTGTCCAAAGCCCAGCACTGCATCAATCCGCATCTCTCCAGAACCCCTTTCTCAACGCACCCATCCTGCCCGCCTCTCCAACGATATGTCATAGCAATTACACCGCCCTATCGCCACCGTCCATAACAAGCTGGAAGTACATCAGAGAAACGTGTCCAACTGACCAGGCTACAACTGCAAGAAGTAATGATGGCTTTAGCTCGATGTTTTGAGTAGAATCAGGAGAAGATAAGGAGACAGGGGATAGGTATGGTCTTTGGAAGAAGAGGTAGGGAGAAAGCGAGGCATGGACAGAGTCACAAAATGGCACACTTCCAGCCGGAGAAGAAGGAGCTGGAGCGGGAAGTCTTGGCAGCGGATGGGATGGGCCGGAAACCGCCTGACTGCGTCGTCGAGTTTTGCTTCAAGAACAATCCCATCAAGAAGGGGCTGTGAAGGGGATGAAGGTGGAGGTGGGAACGAGATTGCGCTCCGTCTTGGCCTTGATGTCGCGGGCGAGGGTGAAGAAGGCGTCCTCCACTCTCACATTGCCCTTCGCTGAGGTCTCCATGAACTTGATCCCGTACTCGATGGCCAACTGAAGCAGTTTGTAAGTTGGCGTTGGCTTGGGGCGGGAAGATGGTTAGAAAAAGGGACCTGCTCCCCGCGTTCCTTGGACACCTGGCGACGGTCGGTGGCATCACATTTGTTGGCCAGGATCATTCGCTCCACATCCTGATATCATCAATTTCCATCTATGTTTACATCCAACACTTTTCCTGAGTCAATTATTACAAAGCATGGACGATGAATGACTCAATGCGAGGTGAATCATCTTTCTCGTCTATGCATAAAAAGTAGGGAATTACATAAGTGTAGGTAAATGCTGGCTGAACTGTAGGTGGAAACCTGGGATGCATGCTCCTCGATGTTGCGAATCCAATTTTTGATGTTGTCGAATGACTTGTCGTTGGTGATGTCATACACGAGCATGATGCCCTGAAAATAGTATGAGTCATTGCGGGTGCCTACAAAACAGGAGGAAGGTAAATAAACCATGGCGCCTCGGTAGTAGGCGGTGGTAATGGTGCGGAATCTCTCCTGTCCCGCCGTATCCCTCAAATACCCACATTCAACAACTAGCATGCCCAAGCACAAATCCACTAGCCATATTTGCAGTTTGATCTTCTTCCCGTCCAACTCGATAGTTCGAATTTTGAAGTCGATGCCAATGGTGGAGATGAAACTGTTATTGAACGAGTCTTCCGCGAATCCTACACCCAGCCAAGCACTAAGTCTTCCACAGTACTAAACCTAGAGAAAAAAGCAAACGAAATAGAAGGCAGGTCTTGCCGACGCCGGAGTCGCCAATGAGGAGGAGCTTGAAGAGGTAGTCATAGGTCTTCGACATACTCTTCTACTCACACTGGCCAGCTCCAAATAAACACCCGGCCTACGTTTTCCCAACTCAGTGTTCAAAAACAAAACCTATGGGGAAGGGGTCTGGGATTTGAGACGGAGTGAGAGCCCGGCCTTGAGGCCGTTGTTTAGTCAGGCGGGTTTCGGCGGTGGCTGGGGGGAGGAATGCGGGCAGGGGGTTGGCCAGAGAGCGGATGACAGTGCGGCAGAGAGAGATCTGCAGCCATCGTAATGCTGCGAGAGAACCGCGCGGGGGCCAGGGCTGAGGGGCGGGCCTGTCATCGGTTACCGTAGTCGGCTGTGGGCCCCAACCCAATCGCAAAAGGGCGGGCTAGCCGCGCCTTGGCCGCCTGCCCACACAGGACGCCTGCCCCCCTTTTTTCAAACGCCCCCCTCTCATCCCACTCCCTGCTCAGCGATGACCTCCGAAGCTGCCGCCGCCGCTGCCGCCCAGGAACCCAGCGGCGTCCCCATCGTATCCTCCTCCTTCTCTTAGTTCCCTGGAAGAGGAGCAAGGAAGTTGCAGGAGAACGGGGACGCAGAGTCCACGGAGCCCAGCAAGGCGGACGCACAGTCACCTACCAAGTCCGATCTGGAGACCACTGCCGCCGACGACGACAACCAGCCGCCCACACTTCAGCCTCAAGTAAGCACCGCATCTACCAAACCCATATTCCATGAGTAGAACCTCAGTATGCGCAGTGAGCATCAATTGGTAAAATGAAAGAACTAAATGAAAGGGCTGAGTGTATTTGAGGAGGCGAGCTCAGAAGGGAGCGGTGATGAGGTGGAAGGGAAAGACTCGGAGGCAGCGGAGGCCGTAGAGCCGACGGCGGAGGACGAGCGAGAGGAGGAGGAGAAGGAGGAGGAGAAAGAGGCGGAGGGCGAGGGAGGCGAAGAGGAGAAGGTGGAAGAGAAAATGGAGGAGGAGGAGGAGCCAGAGCAGGAGCCGCCGGCCGAGGAAGAAGCCAAGGAGGAGGCGAAGGAAGAAGAGGAAGCCAAACCCACCAAGGCCAAGGTAGCCAAGGCCTCGCCCAAGAAGACGGAAAAAGCCAAACGACCTGCTCGCAGCCCCGCCAAGCCCCAGCCTACTCCCCCTGCCTCACCCTCCAAGAAAACTGACAAGCCACTCCGTAAGTTTTCCTATACTCAGCACAGCAGGGATTTAGAGATGGTTTTGTGACCAATTTTTGACTTCAATCTTCCATCGCTATTCTCTGTCAAAGCGGAGAGCTCTCTTTCTTGGCATTTACTTCGTCCTCTGTAGGTAGAGCAATGTAAATCTGTTGTATTTGGTAGCGGCTCTGGAAGCTCCGCTGGTGGTGGAGGGTAAGCGGCAGCGAGGTCAGGTGGAGCGCTTCGCAGAGTCCGTCACCCGCCCCACCGCCACCGACTTCCACATTCCCAATGGCCGCGGCGTCAAACTCGGCGACATCGAATTCGGTTCCCCCTTTCACCCCTTCCTTCTACCCTCCACCCAACCTCTCCCTCTCTCTGCAGTGGAGCACCAGATCAGCAAGTCCAACCCAGAGGATCTGAAGGCCCTGCACCGCATCTGCTTCGGCAACCCCGGCAAGGTTGTCACTGCCACTCTGGAGGCATTGAAAGGGAAGAAATGGGGTGGGTGGATTAAGGCGACGGTTGTGCGTAAGCATCTGCGGGGCTTCTGCGGGTGGGAGTTCGCGGCGGGCTCAGAGGAGGCGGGGAAGAAGCAGGCGGTGATGGAGCGGTGGACGATGGCCAACGCGAAGGCCGTCGCCGGCATCCTCGGCCTCGAGAAGGGCAGCAAGAAGGAGGAGCTCGCCGCTCGCATCCTCCACTTCCTCCTCAAGCCTGTCGACAGCGGCAAGAAGACCCCCAAGAAGCCAGCCAAGAGAAAGCCTTCTTCTGGTATACTAACCCTGTGCCTTTTTCAATCGATAAAGGCTCTATGGACTTAAGGTGGAAAGAAGACTGGGAAGAAGGCGAAGACGGAGGAGGAAGTGGAGAGCGATGAAGACGAGGAGGAAGAGGAGAAGGAGGAGGAGAAAAAGGAGGAGAAGAAAGAAGAGGAGGAGAAGGAGAAAGAGTCAGAAGATGAAGAAGAGCCGGCGGCGAAGAAGAAGCGAGTGAGTCCGAAGAAGACGCCCAGCAAAACGGAGAAGAAGACGCCGGCCAAAGGGCAGAGAGCCAGCGCCAGGAAGCCGAAACTCCCCACCGTTTCATTCCCTTCATTCATTTTGATCGCTTGAATTTAGGAAGAAAGTTATTTTGAGGATGGAGACCTTCGCACTGCCGTGAAGAAACTGCTCAAGGGCATCGACCTAGAGTCTGTCACCATGAAGGAGATGTGCAACAAGGTTACCAACCGCTCCATCTGCCTCAAATATTCACGGAAACTAGGGAAGGAATTAATTGACATGGAAAATTGAACCTGAATCATGAGTAAGGGGCGGAGAAAAGGGAGTTGAAGGTTTACGAGAACTTCCCCGGCGTGGATTTGGTGAGCAAAAAGGACTTCATCAAGGCCACCGTGAAAGAACTCATCTCTGCCGGCGAATAAAAAACAACTCAAACCTCATCTCTCACTATGCCTCTGCGATATACCCGCCCTATCCCACATCTACTTGCTGTACCACAAACGTTTTTATCAGGTTTCATACATTGGCTGCTTTATCCATTTTATCCCATGTTTTGTCCATTCTTGTTGTGTTGATTGGGAATTGATTGAGAACGTGTACAAGAACGGCAGACATGGATTGTCGCTGATTGTTAGGGCTTCTTAATCGAAATTCATGCTAGAACTTTTCCCTTTCGTTCTGCTTGTGAGTTAACGAGTTGCGCTTGTTTGCTCTTGTCCTGCAATAACTTAACAAAATGCCACAAAACCATAAACATGTGCAAATCAATTTACACACAGGGTAGAAAAAGGACACACGAACACTAGGTTGTTCCTGAGCTCGGAAGGTAAAGACAGGGACCTTCCACCCACTGCAACTTTGCCCACTAATTGATTGATAGAGAAATAGAAAAGAGAGGAACATTAAGAAGAGCGTGGTGTTGTGAGGCCTTGGCTCGTTCGACGTCCTTGGCGAGACGAGCGGAGTAGGTGGCCTCCACATTGCCCGCCTCCTCCCCCTTCTTTCGCTCCTCGCACAACAGGTACACTTCTGCAATGCCCTGTCTTCCTTCGCCGCTTCCCCTCGGCTTCAGCTCAAGGGCTACCTTTGAGGATCTGGGTGGCCCAAATCTGGAGAGAGAGATCAGGGATGCGATTGGCCAGCTCCAAAGCCGGCTGCAGCATGGAGGAACAATCCTGGCACGAAATTGTTGCTTAGAGCAAAGAAGCCGGATTGCAAGGATGAATGAGGCAGGCATACAGATACGTTCTGGAATCGCAAGCAGATGTTGGCTAGTAGGACGAGGGCGGAGGCAGAGAGGCGACTTAGATCCTCCTCGTTGCTGATCGCCAGACAGTCTTTCAGATATCGCCTTCAATTCGCTCCACCATTTTTCAAACCAAAGAGTTGAACCGCGGAGACAGTATGAAAAAATTAATGGAGAAAGAAAAATAGAGACTTGGCTTCTTGGTGTCGGTTGTGCATGAAGGACTGGAGACCGCGAATGAAGTAGGAGGCAGCCTGGAGGGCACGGGAACTGGCAACGGTGTGAATAGTTGGGATGTGAGGAGGCGATTGTGGAAAAGGGACATACTTGGAAGGGAGACGGTCGGGGTTGATGCGTTCTAGCATGGAGTAGAACTCCTGATCCCTGCCCTCCTGCAGGAACATCATGGCCATGTTCAGGTTCACCAGGCACCACAGATCCACGTCCTTCGCCACCTAACATCAGCCTTCACCTCCCAACGGCCCCCAAGGGACACAGCAGAAGCCGACCTTGAGAGCAGTGTTGAACTGGCGGACGGCGGTGTCTGTCTCTTTCAAGGTCATGGCGTACATGCCCTGAAGTAAGAGCAGTGTGGGTGGGAGGTTGAGAGTAGAGTAGAAGAGAGGACGAGGAGAGTATGCGCTTGAGCCTCGTGGGCGGCAAAGAGGGTGGAGTTGGAGGCGGCGAGGGAGCAGATGGAGGCGATGTCGCGCACGGCTACGGATGGCTGGCCCAGGATGAGGCGCTGCATGGCGGAGTTCTCCAGCAGCAGGATCTGGAAGCCTCCCAGCAGCTCCGCATCCCCGCACCCGCGCAGCTTCTCCAGCTACAATCTCCGCACCTTCGGCTAACTCCACCGTTAAGCAGCAATAAAAATGGCACGAAGCAGAACTTGGTCATAAATTTTCAGATTTTCATTATATTCAGCTTCTACTTTTCCGACAACAATTCAGTTTTTGTCATAAATTATAGCAAGTTAACAGCCAATTAATAATTACCTATTTGATTAACTAATTTTGGTTTATCGATTTACGAAAAGTGAGAAAACCAAAAGCAGAGCCGAGAAATCAGCAAAAGACGAAACTGGAAAGATGTCTATTGCTGCTGCTGAATGCATGGCTACTGAGTGTGCTGTAAGTAAGCTTCAAATGCAACTTGTGAACCAGGACAACTGACACGGCTTTTTCCTTGCCAACCATCCCAAACACCGCCGCCTGCAGCAAGCACTACCCGAGTCCCATGGGAACCTTCGACAATTTCTACACCTTCAACGCCCTTGCCGCTTATACCCCGGCTACAACGGAGACACTGTCGGTCTGCTGGAGCATCAGAACCTCGTCCACACCACTTGCTATGTTACAAAATTAACCAAAACATTATGTCAACGTGATTTTGATTTAATTAATGTTTTTATGTATGGCTGCTGGATGAATGGCGATTGAACGATTGGTACTAACAAATTGGTACCAACATTGGTGCAAATGAACTAACAAGATCAAACATATGTCTATGTTGATGCGTCTGCCAACCTTCTACAGTGTGAATGTGCTTCATCGTCCGCCAAACTTCTACAGTCTAAGGTTTAAATTTTTTTTAATTCTCACAATCTATCTTAACTTTAGCCATGTACACCTATCTCTGCCTGGTTCGGTTGAGTTTGGCTCCCATACCTCCCTAGCTCCCCTCACAGCAATGATTACATGAACATTATGCTAAAATTTACAAAAATGTCTCAATTTGTTTTAAGTTAATGATGACAATTTTTCATGTATGGCTGCTTGATGAATGGCGATGAAACGATTGATACAAACAGTAGAAGCAACGTGTCAAGAACTAATATGGATTGTTTGATTATGCACATTATTATGCTAATCTAAGCTGGTATCCCCAATTTGTAAGCTCCCATTAATTAACATTTGGAAAAAGGTTGTTGCCACTTGTAAGAAAATTGCCACTTTACTGGGCCAACCAACAACTGTGAACTTTGGCCCACCTTTACGAAAACTGGGCCAACCAACAACTGTGGACTTTGGTCCACCTTTACGACAACTGGGCCAACCAACTTCTGTGGACGTTGGCCACCTTTACGACAACTGGGCCAACAATTTTGGACTTTGGCCCACCTTTACGACAACTGGGCCAACAACTTTGGACTTTGGCCCACCTTTACGACAACTGGACCTGGACCAACAAATTTGGACTTTGACCCACCTTTACGACAACTGGACCAACAAATTTGGACTTTGGCCCACCTTTACGACAACTGGGCCAACAAATTTGGACTTTGGCCCACCTTTACGACAACTGGGCCAACAAATTTGGACTTTGGCCCACCTTTACGACAACTGGACCAACAAATTTGGACTTTGGCCCACCTTTACGACAACTGGGCCAACAAATTTGGACTTTGGCCCACCTTTACGACAACTGGGCCAACAACTTTGGACTTTAGCAGAGGCAAAGCCAAACAAAGGCCTTTATGGCCCAACACAAGGCCTTTATGGCCAAATGAAATAGTGAAACTTCTAAGTTGAATAAAAATGGAGTTTCTTGAGATGAGTCCAGGTTCAGGGTCGTTGGTGAAGGTGAAGCTACTCGGGCTGGGTTGGCCTCGTTTCGCGAAGACTCAGTCTTGTCACCAGCGATGAAGATCGTCCTCCCCCGAAGCCAGTTGCAAACGTTTGGAATATTAGGCTCAAGTCAAGAGATGGCAAAAATGAAGTGAAAAAATAGACAAGGGGGGAAAGTGCGCCTAGCAGGCGTGCCAAGTTGGTAGCCGCAGCCATAGCAAGTGATTGACACCATCATCAATGCAGAGGACCCGGAATTGGTCGTGATCAGATCCTCCCGTACCGGCATCGGAGGCACGCTCAGTTGACTTCATTGCGTGACTTACACCGTTCACCTCCCCTTTGACCCGACGCACAGGAACTTCCCTACCCCCCAATTTTCCTCCCCTCAATCGAAAGTTTGCACCCCCCTCCATCTCAAAAAGAGAGATAGATAAACGGGTATGCAAAATACCCCCTTGAATTTTAATTCCCCCAATTTTGTTGGGCAATGGAGATCCCTAAGTATGAGCCTAAGGTTAAATGAAATGGTCACCTGTTGTGGGCAGCGATGGAAGCTTGAGGACTGCTCTGGACACCGAACGCCACATGTTCCCCAGTGCCGGCCAATCTTAAAAGGCCCCGTCACACTGGGGCCAGGGTCGTTGGCGGCGATGTTGAGGCTTGAACTTCTTCTTTTTCTTCTCCAATTCTGCCAACTGATGGTCTGAGCAGCTTTTATAGGCGGCGCTGCTCAGCAGGGGGTAACGCACCCAAAATAATCCCATCGCACACAAGATTTTTATCTGACATGCGCATGTCCAGCTGAACAGCTCAGCGGGGGCCTGATTACCAGCAAGGGAAAAAATTAAAATAGGATTGATTAATTTAGAGACTACTTTGGGCAGCCAGTGTTCTTGCATTTAAGGATTTTCTTAGGGCAAAGATTAAAGGCACAATGCAAGCTTTGATTTTAGGTAAAATAACCATGAAATAAATAAAAAGGTAAAATCGGCTATTGCCAATAGATGCGCGGCCTTGAAATTTACCAGGTTGTCTAAATGTTGATGTGTTGGGCTTCATTTTCTGCAAATTTTCTAGTTTTAGGTCGAATTTTTTTTACTATTTTCACATTTTATTTTAATTTTTCCCATTTACAGCTATCTCTTACTGGCCAGGTTGAGTTTTGCTCCCATACCTCCCTAATGGGGTGAGCATTATCTTGGTCACTAGTGGGAGATCACAGCAATGGTTACATGAAAATTATGCTAAAATTTACAAAAATGTCTTAATTGGTTTTAAGTTAATGATGGCAATTTTTTCATGTATGGATGCTTGATGAATGGCGATGAAACGATTGGTACTAGCAGTAGAAGCAACGTGCCAAGAACTAATATGGATTGTTTGATTATGCACATTATTATGCTAATCTGAGCTGGTATCCCCAATTTGAAAGCTTCAAAGTTGTATTCTTTATGTGACGCAGTGAATTTAGTAATTAAATATATATCTCTTTCTTGGTCCATTGCCGTTTGTTTAAGCTTAAAGTTTTTCGATAAACTAATGCAAATTATTTCATCCTGGTGTAACTGAAAATTGCATCAAATTCGTAGTAAAAACGTTTGATATTAGCCTTCAGCTGAAAAATCACCTTTAAACCTGCATAATTTCCGCAACTATTAAGATTTGCACAAAAGAAGTAAAATAATAAAATTTTGACAGCCTGCAAACTAAAATTGATATTCATGATCCGAAAACGAAGTTCTTTTGTTAGATTAGAGAACTTCACCATGGGCTTTTTAGTATTTTCTGCATTAATTGCCGGTCTATTCACTGAGGCTGGAGTATATAGACAGCTATAAGTTTGTTGGTGTACCTGTGAGAGGCCTTTGTCGGTATACTTGGCGGCTTTCTCCATCTGACCCGCTTGCATGGCATGGACGACAGAGACAATGTAGACGAAGATGCACAGGGCGTCCTTGCTCAGCCACTCGAAGCTCTCCAAGCTCTTCTCCTCCACTCCCTCCACTTCTGCAGCCCCCTTCATATTTACCCTCAGAAATCCTCTCCAGCTAAGTCTTACCAGAGGGCGACGAAGAAATGGTCTGAAAGCAGGATTGCAGGAGTTTCAGACACTCCTTCGCATCCTTCACCTTTCCGAACATCAGCATGTGGCATACCTAGTGTCGAATGAAGGCAATCAAGGTTGACAAAGCCTATGAATGAGAGAGTATACCTGGACAGCAAGAAAGAAGGCCTTGAGGGCGGCCTTGCGAACGGGGGTGGATTGGAGGACGTCGATGAGGCTCTTCACTTTCTGGCAAATGCGATGGACCTCCTCTATCGCGTTCCGCTCTTGCATCAGCAACTCCAATAGCAAACTCTCTTCCTGCACTTCCAGGTAGGAGTGAAGAAGAAATACCATGGCTTTGGAGAGCCTGAAAAGGGCCTCGGTGTAGAGAGCCTGTGAGGTGGCCGCATATTCAGCGCCCGCTTCCAGCAATGTTCCTGCGGCTCCCTTGTCCCCCTCCAGGACGTAGGCTTCCTGCAGCATTGCTGAGCATTCATCAGATCCCTTGACGTCAGTAAGGATGGGAAGAGAACAGCAGATTGGAAGAGAAGCCGGGAGTGCCAGTAGGGGAAGACTCGCGAGGTTTCCAGCACACCGCGCAGCGTCTCTTTGCAGTACGCCACTTGTTTCTGTCAAAGCTTGAATTGTGGGTGCAAAGTGAAAGTGGCGATGAAAAGATGACTTGTTCCGCATAGATTTGGGCTAGGAGGCTGGCGATTTGAAGTCGCATTTCCTCAAAGCCCGTTGGAAGAGTGGTCACGAGTTGATTCTATAAAATGAATGTTTTGCTTTATCCTTTACCATGACAGAATAGAATGCTGAATTGACCGCTTGCTCGAGGTGCGCTCTGGCAAGGTCCACATTCCGCGTGTACTGATGCAGCACTTTGCCCAGCTGGTATCGCGCTATCACCTGCAATTATAAGCATATTAATATTACTAAACCAAAAACCTATATAGCTTTCATGATCACAATTGGCCTTTTTGAGCCAGCTCTATCTAGCCAAAAGAAAAGGGGTGATGGTAGACCTGAAGATTTGGAGTGAGTGGCAGCTGGAAGAGTGCGTTGAGGCTTTGGATGCATAGGCGGATGGCCGGGGGCTGCTGGCTGCGGAAGGATTCGGCAATGCCGAGCAGAGCGATAAAGTAGTTGTCCGTCTGAGACATATCACCTGGCCCCTCACCCTCGTTCTCCCCTCCCGCCCCAGCAGTCTATCTCATCTCCCACTCTCTGCTCACCACTCTGCAACTCAACTTCCAACACTTCTTCCTACTTCATGCCTAATTGGGGCCTAAAAGACCGCTGCTCATTTGGCACAGACTCAAATGAGAGCGAAGGCTGGGTACATGTGTGAATACGTAGGTGCTCAGAGCAGTGGCGGTCGATGGTGCGGGGGGCGGGGGCTTGGCCAGTCCTGATTCAGGGTCTCCTTCACCTCGTCCGTCGCCTACGCACCAGCTCGCCTCACGCCCTCCTCCTCTGCTTCACTTCCGCCAAGCCCTCTAGGCACAGAGCCTCACCCCCACCCCGCATTTGACGCACCATCTCCCCTCTCCTTCCTTTCCACAGCTCACTTGTCCGCCGCCCTCTAACTACTCCTTCACCTACGATCAGCAACCTTAGCCCTCCACGTCCTCGGCTTAGGCTCCACTTTTCAGACTCCTTTTTCAGCTTACCTCAAGCCGAAGCAATCCCCTTATTTTTATGCGCCTTTTTACGAGTCCTGGGCGCTTTCTACTTCATAGTCACTCGCTTGATTAGTTTCTTCCTCAAATGGATCCATTCTAACTCTGTCTCTGAGGCGAAAAATTGACCAAAGTATTAGGCAAATGATAGAATATAGCAGCAAGTGGAGAAGCTTTAGGAAAGAGGATGATTTAGGGCTTTCTTGATGAAGGAAGACCGTGAGGGGCTGGGTGAGAAATCGCATGCGTGGCTAAGAGGCCGGGGCTCTGTTTTTGTGCATGGTTCGGGGGAGTGCACAGCGGGACACGAGGCCCAACATCTGCTCTCACTTTACATCCCATCCCAGCCCTTCTCCAATCCTCTCTCTCTCTCCACTCTCTCTTTTCCACATTTTCCCCAGTTCTTGTCTAAGCAAGGCGACGTAGGGCTGTTTGACGGACGTATGAGAGACGAATGAATGCGAGCGGTTGGAAGTGGACTCGTTTTTGATGGTTGATAAAAGTTGTAGAACTTCGTATAATCATTTGAAAATTTCGATACATATCTAGATTGTCTTGCCCGAATTGAATTGATGCCGGAGAAAGCAAAATGCTATAAATTCGAAGATTTTGTAATTACGCGCATCTAATTACACGCAAAAATATCGGTATTCAAATATTTCTCTTTGAGTATGGAAAGTAAATCTTCATCCAAATTCTTATTTTTCCCTTCTAAACCTTATGAAATGTTTTTTGAGAGCAGTTCAAATTTAGCCGCAATTTTTCATGACTATTAAACAAGCGTTTTTCACTTTATTTCATATTTTTTCATATCATTTCTCAATGCCACCAAACATTTACGAACGAACAATTTTCCCCTAATGCCCGTCAATTGCTTGTTTCGGTCACAAATTGTTTTTCATGAGACTAAAGTCCAAATGTCATAATTGCATGGATGCATGATTGCCGAGCAAAGGCTGGAAGGGCATTTGAAATGGGTTTGATGGAAAGCGGTTAGCCCAGAGCAACCCCACTTTCCTCCCTCCCCCTCCGTTCCCTCCGATAAAGCGCTCTGGCCTAGACTGCCTCCATTGATTGGGCCCGGAAAACTCCCCGCCGCTTCTTTCTCAGTCGGCGGATCTTTCGTGCCCAAAACCCACTCTCCGAAAGACAAGACATTCCCCCCGGTCTCTCTCCCCTTTCGCTAGAAAAGGAAGGGGGCGGGTGTGAGTGAGGCGGAGTGAGTTTGAGTATCGACGGAGGGGGGAGGATAGAGCCCCCATGAGCCGCAGTCCGCACCAGCGGGCCTGTCCCCCAAAGGCCTAACCCTGCCCATGCCCTCTCGCCCTCACTACTCCTAGAGCATACGTAGGAGACGCCAGGTTCAGGCCTGCATCCTCCTCACCCCGCCAGGCCAGGCCCTCCAAGGGAATTATGGCCAGCTTATGCCCTGATCCACCTGCCAGCCCCCGCCTCCTCCATCCACCAGCCTCTTTCTTCCCTGCTTCACTGCGCCTCAGCTCCCCTAGCCCCCTCTGCGGACAACAATTCCATTACCCCCACAGCGTCTGTCTCTTGGTTTGGCGCCCATCCTGCCTTCCATTTGCCCTCCCTCTCCCTCCTGCCCCTTCTTCTGACCCTGCCCCCTTGCCCTCCCGCACATTCATCGCCCCTCCCCACCCCCCTCAGCAGAGAGAGGCTTTTAAGCACCTCCCACGGGCATCCATCACCCTGGAAGCCCATAATAGGCCCAGAGAAGGTCCCGCCTACAAATCAAATGCGCAGTCCCAGGCGTAGTTGCGAGGCGCTGGTGGGAAGAGGGGCTGGGGGTGGGGGGTTTGAGGAGGGCTTGCTTCTGTCCACAACTCTTAGTGGCGCTGTTCCCAGGGCTCTTTTTCCCCTCGCAGATTAGGGCGGCGGGGAAAAGGGGCTGCGGAAAAGGAAGGAGGCTGGGATGTTGAGGCGGGGTTCGAAGGAGGATGCGGGAAGGAGGCGTGGAATGGAGGTAGTGACGGTCATCCACCCGCCCGCCTATGGCTCGGTAACCTAAAGCTGCCGAGTGTAGCTGTGCCGAGGTGCGTGACTGATGTGTGGGGTGGGGGAGAGAGTGTTTGTGTCTGAGTTGTAGTGTGCCGGTGCTTGCTTGCCTCGCCTTATCTTCTTTCCTTCCTCAGCCTACCACAGATTGACAGTCTCAAAGTCTCTCTATCCGTGCCTGTGAAAAAAACCAAACATTTCTTTGTGAGCTTCGTTTTTGACCAATATTGCGAAATGTTTTTAGAAGTTCGGTTTGAAATCTAAGTGGAAAAGCTTGAGAGGCAAACAGTCTTGGCCAGTAGCGATTTCCTCAACGAGCAGTAAGGTTCTTTGAAAGTAGTCCAATCAAGCGAAGACTCAGTCTCGCGTGGCTCATCCTATCTTAGCGGATGGCTTTGGCGATAGTCTTTTTCATCCTCTTCAAAACATGTCGTTTACTTTGCCAAAGCCCTCGCTCTTTCGCATTTGCTCTTGGCCTCAAAGACGGATGAGGCGACGAGGCGGAAAAAATGGCGCAAGAGGGAGGGCATGACATTAGGGATTCAGTGAATTGGGAATGCAAGAGCATGAGGCAGCTACATTTTTCATGCCCTCCCGACTGCCTCTAGGCCTCCTGACTCTGATCAAAGCTCCACGCCCATTTCTGCCTCCTCCCAGCATTAGCCTCCCCCTTTTCTCCCCCCCTCTCCCACTCCAAGCTCACTTCAGGCTGAAAAGGAAGGCGGGAAGGGTTTCCAGAGGCCGCAGCGACGACGCAGCTTCCGCCGCCTTCCGCCGGCCATGAGCCAGGCTGAGACTCTCTCTGAGCCTACACAACGTTCTTGGCATCTCATCACCTATCATCATTCTAAGCCTAACTTTCTGGTCTTCCAGAAGCCGAGGCGAGCAGCAGTCTGGAGACGAGTCTGAACGGACTGCAGGAGGAACTCATCGCCAAGCTCAGCTTCCGAGCCGCCGATCATGTCACCGAGCCTTCCGGTCCCACCCGCCTCCCTTCCCTCTACCTGCAGAGGACTGAAATGAGGAGTGCAGAGTCGGAGGAGGCCGGAGGCAGTGCCTCGGGCGGCAGCAGCATCGACCTGGATCGCCCCGACTCCGACGCTTCACCGCCACCTCCTCCCCCAGATAAAGGCCCCGAAACTTCGCCCCCTGCCCAGCCAGAGCCACCAGCAGTAGCAACAGAAGAGACAGCCCCGGCTGAGAGCCCAGCCCCACAGCCCTCCGCCCCCTCTACTCAACCGGCAGCTAGTCCAGCCCCAGCCCCTGCGGCAGGCACACCTCAACCTGCTCCCTTCCCTCCGCTCATCACCAACCCATTCATCGCTCCCTACATGCCGCAGGCCAACCCGGTATCTTCTTATCTTACTCTTCTTTTGGTAGATGACTCATATGCTTCCAAGACGAACCTAAGCGTCTCAATCAGTCTTTGCAAGCAATGGAGACTCATTGAAACTGTCAGGGCATGATGATGGGCGGGGAGATGAATGGCGCAGGGGCGGAGGCAGGCGCTGAAGGCAGCGGCGTCCGTTTCAACCCCTACACCGGCGGCTATTTCCTCACTCCCACCCAGTACCAGGTCCTCATCATTACCCATCCACCTCTTTACCATCTTCATAGTCTCCGTCCACTGCAGGAGATGGTGGGCCAATACTTCCGCAGTCTGATGGGCGGCATGGTGCCGCCGCCTCAGGCTGGCGCTGAGGGCACGGAGGCGGGTGGGATGCCGACAGCCCCTTGGTTGGGCCAGGGCCCCTTTCAGGCATGCATTGGGAAACGAAAGAGGTTTGACAGGCTGGGAGCCTTTGCGGGAGCCGCCCAGGCCCCCTTCTTCCCCCCACCAGCGCCCTTCTGGCAACCACCGCACCAGCTTCTTATCAACCAGCCCCATTCCGACAGTCCTCAGCCCTCCGCTCACCTATCACCTCCACAGCCTAGTCCACAGCAGGTTCCTTTACACTGTCTTCACTTGCCTGTCCATATTTGAAAGCAAATGCTCATCTTGTGCTGACTTAGAATAGTTAAGATCAGGCATATTTCAACCTAGCTCATAAATCAAAGCTAGTTTGTCGAATAATAAATCAGAGCTAGTTTTTGTAATATTTTGAAAAGAGAACAGCTCTTTACCTAAATAAAGGTCTGGTGAAAAAGAAAGTCAGAAGTGAGTGCGAAAGCAATTGGTGAAAATTGTGGATATTGGATTTCCTTATAAGAGTTGACTGGACTGCAGACGACGGGTGCAGAGGCGGCGCCTACGGAAGCCCCCATTCCAAGCCAAGGTCACAACGGAGCCCCTCTACAAGGTTACCCGCTGCACTGCCCCATTCCCAGAACAACTGACACTGAACGCTACTTCAGAGCCATCAGACACAGCTGCGGACCAAAACCCGACATCTCCAGAGCAACCACAGGTACGCCAACCATTCAACTGTCAGCATTCTACTGTCAGCTGAATGCTAGTAGTTTGTGGGGTAATAGGATTGGATTGAATGCAGAGATCAGCAGCAGAGCGGCAAACGCTAGCGGAAAGCCTGATCCAGAAACAGATGTCGGAGATCGAAAAGCAGAACCTCCGCCGCAGCGCCAACCAGCAAGTGAAGCAGGTTCCTCCTTCTCCTCCTTCTTCCCCTCCTTCCACCTACTCTTCCACCTTCACTGCCAGCGCGCACCCTTTCTATAGCTACTAACGGGCAAAGGGCAAAAGGGTCTGCTATTGGGTGCTGGGCGCTTTTGACAGATGGAGCCGCGGGAGGTGGAGGACTTCTTGGCCGAGCAGCGGAAAGCCGCCGCCGCCGCCTCCCTCCTATCCGACGCCGACCTCGGCTGGGACCAGCCCCCTGCCCAGCCTCCGGTACCCTCCTTCCCTTCTCATCCTCTATCCTTCCTTTCTCCTGCTTTGGGCCCACTAACCCCCTGCTAACCTCCCGCACACAACCCCCGCCTCCCCTATCATTGGAGATGCTCTGCCCTTCCGAGATTCCCAGCGCTCCAGCGGAAGGCATGGGCGAATTGACGTTTAAGGCTGGCGTTCCCTGGGGCTCAGCAGCCAGCGGCGTGGCGGCGGCATTCCAACCGCCACCAGACAGTCGCTCCCTCGCCGAACTCCGCTCTGCGGCGCCCCCCTCCGCCGCTCCCAACGCCCCGCACCTCTTCCGCCCTCACTTCCCCCAGGTATACTCCTGCCCTACACACCTCCCCTGTGGCTTCCGCCTCCTCTCCACTCCGCTTGACCCCCTCTGCAGGCGAGTATGGGCGGTGGGGAAGCAGTCCAGCCTGGACAGCCCCCGCTGGCTCAAGTTCGTCCCTCCTTCCAGCCTCAGACCTACGCCCCTCCTCAGCAGGTAGGCAAAGAGTGGTGAATGGAAGAGAGGGAAGAGGAGTGAGCTGGCTGCAGGCCGTGGGGGCAGTCTACGCCCAGCCCTACAGCCCCTACCCAGCCTACCAGCCCGGCCAGCAGAGCTTCCCTCAGCAGCCCTACACCGTCGCCCCTCCTGTCCAGCACTACGCTCAGCCCCCTCCAGTTCATCCACCTCTTTCTTCTTTCATCAACTCATCAAATGAGGTTGAGGCTGCGGTCACCTCCCCACCCAGTGTCGCAGTGGCTCCACAGCCGCAGCAGGCACCACAGCAAGCCTCGCCCTCGGTACATCATTCTCTCATGCTGATGATGATGAGCATGAGGCGATATGTTTGGAGGAGGGCTGGGGCAGCCCTGCCAAAGCCGTGGGTGAGCGGAGCGAGGAGCTGGGTCGGATCCCACCTCCTCCGGGCGAGGAGGAGCCAGTGTGGGTGATGCGGGAGTCCTACCGACAGAAGAAGGCCCGTGAGGAGGCTCGCCAGGCCAAGGCTGCCCAGGTCACCGCTGAGGCCGTCGCCAGAGAAAGTTTCTCCCCTCTTCCCCCAGATCTAGAGGCGGTGAAGGGAAATGGGAGGTGTACTCAGAGTGGGCAGAGGAGTCGGGTGAGGTGGAGACGGACACGCTGCTGCCGGACGGCGAGGGCAAGTCGAAGACGGAGCCAGCGGGGGAAGCCAGCCCTGCCAAGACTGGGAAGAAGAAGGAAGGTGCGCAGCTCCTCAACTATATTCTCCCTCCTATCGCACTATGCTCACCCCCACCAGTTAACACGCCCCCACAATGCAACACAGGGCCTGAGCAAGGGGCCCAGGTGGAGGCCTTCTAGGACAGATGTGAGGGCCTCGTTTTGTTTATCCCACAAGCCTCCTCTCACCACCACCACCTCTCCCTTTCTAGCCGCCTTTGCATAACCATGCTGCTAAACTCCGCCCCTCTGCCCCTCACACTCACTCACTCTGCCCCCTCCTTCCTATCCGCTTCACTCTCTCTCGCCTGCCCTCCTCCTCCCCAGCATCGGCCAAATTTCCTTCCTAAGAGTTGAGTTCCCAAAAGTTGCAAAAGCTGTAAGGAAGAGTGCCTTCCCCCGCCTCTCCCCTGACTCCCTACACCCCTTCCCGTCAGCCCCAGTCCCCTGCCCCCCCCAGAAAAGGCTGGTGCTGGGGAAAAGAGAGCGTTAATTTGTTCCAACCTGGTGGACGGGTCGGGTGGAGAGGCGCTCCCCATGCGCTCTGCCAAGCTTGTTAACCGCGGTAAGTCCCTCATTCTCTACTCCCACTTATGCGCCAGCCACACTGCCTCCTCCTCCTACCCTTCTTCTCCTCTCTCTCCGTGCCCTCTTCCACACCTGTCCAGCCCCAGCCCATTCCTCTCCTGCTTGTGCCTCGTTTGCGTTGCGCTGTCCTTTGCCTTCCTCATTTCTCACCCAAACTCTAGCGGCCCGTTCCGTCCCCTTCGTTGTCGGCGCCAACTCAATTAACCCACGCAGTCCCCAATGTCTGGCCCCCTCCCCCGCCCCAATCCTCTGGCCTTGGTTTTGGTTGCGCTTAGCTGCATGGCAATGGAAGCCTTCCTAGCGCCTCCCAGAGAGAGAGAGAGAGCTTCGAGCAAGAACTCCCCTTTGGGCCTAGTCCTTTAGGCGGCCTCCTTCTCTTCTTTTGGCCGTGTGGACATATTCTTAGGCACTCACTTATAGCCCGCCTACTGGAATATGGACTGGAGGAAGTGAGAGGAAGATGGGTTGCAGTAATGGTGCACGAGCCTGCAGTGCTGATCGAGGGAGTGCTCTTCCGAGCGCGCTATCTGGGCTCCACCCAACTCTGCTCCGACGGACGACCCTCCAAGACCACGCGCATGAGCCAAGCACAGGAGGCCGTCAACCGCATCAAGGCACCATTCATTACCCTCCACCATCCATCATCCTACTCTCATTTACATTTGAGGTGCCTGATGGCGAGCAACAGCCGGGAACCGACGTCGACCTCTTCATCTCCACGGAGAAGATCATGGTCCTGAACACGGACCTACAGGTGAGCCTCCTTCTTCATCACCTCTTCCCAGTCCACTAAGCTTGAGGTAGTGAGTGGTCCTTGATTAGCCTGCCCAGTCTTGATCGCTTTGGAAGAGTGTGGAATGGGCCTAGATTTTCTCTCCCTCAATCCCAGTCCTCCCCCAAACTCTCACTCCTTTCGCATCCTGTCTGCTATTCAGCGCCTTAGTTACACTATCTATGATACAATGTCCCACAAAAAAACGCAGCCCCACCCCCGCCCCCGCTAGCTTCAAATATTTTTCAGTTCATTCAGACAGCAGAACTGAATGCAGAAGTTCTGGCTAACGGAATGAGTGTGCCAGCAAATATCTAGCGTCCTAGTTTCCCAGAGAGGCTGTAAAGAGTGTAAATGTGAAGCTGACGTCTCCAGCCCCGATGCTTCTCTGTGCCAAAGTCCGCCTGTATTGCAGCGCATTTCGGACACCGACGTTCGACAGGTAACCGCCAACCACAATCCCTCCAAGCACTCTCACCCGCCTCCCTCCCTCCGCCCTTCCTTTCCTATTCCTACCCAGCCTCAGTCTCCTCAGTTCTCTGCACCCCAAATTTCTCTATTTTTCTCTTTCATCGTGTGTTCGTATCCCTTGGAGCCAGCCTTCCTCCTTCCCTTTTCTTTTAAAAACTCTTAGCGGCCTAGGCGTTTGCAGAGGTACAAGTTTCACCGGAGTGCCATTCTAGCGCAGAGTCTAGAGCTAGCCACTGTCACCCTTCACTCCATCCTCCCGCCCGACCCTGAAGAAGGCCAAACCAGGGTCCGCCCCCTTTGCCAACCCCCTCTCTACAAAACACTAACCCCCCAGATCCTGGTGCTGGCAAAAAAGTAGAGAGCCTTTTCCACTAATCAAGCAGGCCGAGAATGGGCGGCCTTGAGCGCATTAACGGCATGGGGGCCCAGGGCAGACAAGCACAATTAACCCCCCCTGCCTCCTCCTTTCCATCCTCCTGCTCCATCTCCTCCTTTTGCCTGCTCGTCTTCCTTGCCCTCCAAGCCTCTTTTTCTGTCCACCATTGTGCCTAGACTTTTCGTTCCTCTCACACTCTCTCTCGGTGCTTGGTGATTAACGAAGCACTTCGCAGATGGGATTAGTGTCCTAAGTGCTGGCGATAAGAGGGAGAAAGAGCAGGCTTTGCAGGACATCATGATGGACCACCCATTACGCACCATCTCCTACATTGCTGACATCGGGGATATCGTCGTCCTTATGGCCAGAAGAGTTTCTCAGGTTCCGTCGATATTCCTCACTACATCTTTATTTTTCAGTCAGTTTGCTTTTTATAGGCCTCCTCTCCCGGAGATACAGACGAATGCGGGCTGAAAAAACCACCGAAAATCATCTGCCACGTCTTCGAATCGGAAGAGGTTGCGGGGGAGAAAGTACGAGGCGTTGCAGAGGATGAGAAAGATTGGTTTGAGGCTGGCTTCATCGCTCAGTCGATAGGGCAGGCCTTCCAAGTGGCCTATCTTGAGTTCCTTCGCGCAAACGGCATCGAAGACCCTCGTCAGGCCGCTGCTTTCGACTATGAAGAGGTTGCTAGCACCATCTTTCTTGCTTTCCTCATAAGTCGACTATCACCTGCAGGTTCTCAACTCGCAGGAGATCTTTGGGGATGAGCTGGAGATGTTTGCGCAGAAAGAGAACCAGAAAGATGTGAGAGGAAAGCCCTGCTGAGGATTGGGCTGCTGATAAGCTAGTGACTGCAGGTGATAATTCCGAAGGGGAAAGGAGAGGTGCTGGGCATAGTGGTGGTGGAGTCGGGGTGGGGGAGCATGGTGCCCACTGTCGTGGTTGCCAACCTAGCGCCCGGAGGTTGACCAGCCTACATTCTCAATAACCACTCAGAGCAGAGATTGGTTGAGGACCGGCGAGTAGGTGCAACCAGCTGAATATCGGGGACCAAATCACCGTCTGCAACGGCATCTCTCTCGTCGGCCTCCCACTCGCCGCTGCTCAGTCTCAGATTAAGGTACTACCCCTTTTTCATCCAACAACCCATTTTGTAATTACTTGAAAACTTCCAAATTTATCTTTTTTTTCAAAATATAGAATAGCCAAATGTAGAATGAAAGATGGTTGAAAAGTTGGGATTTGGATTTGAGGCAGTGAAGAATTTGACGGCGGTGAAGCTGACGGTGGTGCACACGCCGCCGGTGGTGGAGGTGAGGATCAAGCGCCCCGACACCAAATACCAGCTCGGCTTCTCCGTTCAGAACGGCGTCGTTTGCTCTTTTCTTCCTCACCTTTCGCATCCTCCCTTCTACAGCAACAATGCCCACCCAGATCTGCTCCCTGCTGAGAGGCGGGATCGCGGAGCGCGGCGGGGTACGAGTGGGGCACAGAATCATCGAAATCAATCACGCCTCCGTTGTCGCCGTCCCGCACGAGAGAATCGTCAACATGCTCGCCAGCGCCGCCGGAGAGGTTGCTTAGCTCTTTTACAGCATTCTCATTTAGTACCACGCTGCCTAACGAATCCACTTTTGATTGATTGGTTTCTTTGCAGATCCAGATGAAGACGATGCCGACGTCAATGTTCAGGCTGCTGACGGGTCAGGAAACGCCCGTGTACATTTGACTCCTCTCCCAGCCCCGTCCCGTGTCTTCCAACCCTCTTCATTGTGTCATGCGACTCTCATTCTTTGCGTCTAGTCTCTTTCTACAATGGCCGCGGCAATTTGTGATGACCCCGCCAGAAGGCATCGATTGTTTCGATGTGACAGCTACACAAATATTCTCTTCTCGCTGGAAGTTTATTCTTGGAATTTTTCCAAAGCGGCGCTTAGCGTTTTCAAGATGGGTGTATGTTGGTTTACAGCATACAGAAAGCTGAAGTTGTGTCATTGGCTTCACAAATTTGTGCCCAGAAAACGAGTTTACTGACTTTGAACGTACCGAGGCATGATTGCGATGTTACCAAGTTATTCTCCAATTCTGCTGGTTTGTGCTCAATAAAGCAAGATTAAGTACCGACCATCATCAGCAAAGAAACAAATGCAGAGTGTTTTAACTTTTTAAAATTTTGTTTTTCTCGCATTGATGGGCTGTTTTCTAAAATTGCAACGTTTTGGGTCACTGTAAAACAGTAGCTATTTTTCTTTAGAATGACAAGATATTACAAAGATGCATTTCAGCGAGCTCTTTTCCAACTTATTAGACCCTTTCAAATCAGCTAAATCCTTCAGCGCCTTCAGCCAAATAATTCTTTTGCGCACACTCCACAGGTGGCAGGCCTGGCTTGCGCGCAACAGAAGGCCTTTTTGTTCCGGGAGCCCCTGGGGGAAAAAAAACCAAATGCCTTTTTTTTATCCCTTCCCCAGCGATAGGTTTTTTTTTTTTCCCCCCACAAACAAATATTTTTTCTCCCCCCCAAAGGGGGGCGGGCCCCGCGCGGGAGGAGAGAGAGCAAAACACCACCCCCCCACCCAAGGAAGAAAAACAACCATAAGAAGGGAAAAGAGGGGGCGCCGGAGCACCCCCCGGCCGCGGGGCAAGGCCCCCGCCCCCGCCCCCCCCCCCCCCCCCCTCCCCCCCCCCCCCCCCCCCCCCCCACCCCCCCCCCCCCCCCCCCCCCCCCTCCTTCAACCTCCCCCCCCCCCCTTCATAGTGTATAGGGGGTATATTAGGTGCCGCCCACCAAGGGAAGCCAGCAACAACCAACAAAAAACCCCTGGCGGCCACCCCCCCCCCCCCCACAGCGCCGCCGGCGCCCCCCCCCCCCCCCCCCCCCCCCCCCCCCCACACCCCCCCCCCCCCCCCCCCCCCCCCCCCCCCCACCACCCCACCCCCCCCCCCTCGCCCCCCCCCCCCCCCCCCCCCCCCCGCGGCCGCCCGCGGCCCCCCGCGCCCGGCCGCAGAAGAGGCCTTCGTCTGTCTTGGCAGTTGTTTTGCCTGTAGTGGTAGGCGAGGGCGGGGAAGGTGAGTGTGGACTGTCAGTGTGCTTCCACAAGGAGGGCGCTCAGCTCCTGCTGCTTAAAAGCAGGCCGTCCGAGCAGAACCTGCCCACCAGTCGTCTGTACATCATCCCTTTGCGAGGAGCCGAGACTGGCCAGATGAAGGAGCTCATTCTCCAAGGCCCACAACCCTCAGTTGCCGACATGGTCCTACAAACTTTCCAGCATTCCTGTCAGTAGTAGATGAAAGAATGGGAATGGCAGGCCATGGTGAGTGTTGGTGAGTCGGAGTTTTGTGCCATCCTGAGCCTGGTCGACAAAAATTGCATGGGGGTCTTCCGAGTGCACCTGTAAGCACCTTTTCCATCTAGACTAGCGGAGGATACGGAAGCGAGCAAGGCTTGAGAAAAGGAGTAGAGGGGCGGATGGTGGGGGAGTGGTGTGAGATAGGCGGCAGCCAGCTGTGCAAGTGGCGTTACGGTCATCAAACTCTGCTGCACCAGGGGCGCATTTTGCTCTTTGGCGGACGCTGTGACGGGAGCGCGTCCTGCTTTGCCTTTCGTCACGTATTCACCACTTTTGCCTACACAGAGCCAGCAATAGAAGAAAACATCAGATACCAGCAATGGACAAAGGCAGGCTTGAAATAGGCTGGAAGGCGTGAGTGGATTGCAGCTGGACGCTGTGGAGGTGAGTAGTGGGGAGTGGGTGCGTGTTAGGATGCTGGGTGATCCGAGCGTGAGTGAAAACGATGGCTTTCCCCAAGCGCGCAGTCACCCCTGCCTTCTCTGCCACAAGAACCTCGTCTACCTCATCGCCGGCGTCGGCGGAGATTTGCGGTCAGATTTTAGCATTCCCTCTAACAGCTAAAGCATTGCAGAGTAGCAGCTGACCCCAAAAACCACAAAATTTGTCACCACAAAAAGGCCTGTATTCCTGAAGCAGCAAAGATAATCTGAGCTGTTGTTGAGGATCAGCTACCGCGAAGTGTGGAGCCTGGACCTGAGCTTGGGGGAGCCGTACCAGTGGAGCCTGTGCCCCTTCACCCTGCCAAAGGCTCACTTCTATCAAGAAGCCGCCATTACACCCGTTTTGTCCAATCGCTTCCTCAGCTTCACAATTCTCTCTCCACTGACGGGGGAAACGTTTTCGGGGCCGGATGTCTCTACGTCATCACGCCGAATGAGAATGAGGAATCAGAAGTCTATCGCCTCTGGCTGGAGCCGCCTAGCCTTGAGCAAATGGCGCTCCGAGTACTTCTCAAGAGCCAGCCCAAGCTCCTCTCCTGGTTCCTTCCTCTCCACCTATCTGCTATATACTAATCGGGTACTAGTTTGAGGCGGAAAGAGGAGCTGCACCAATTAGGCATCTCCTCCTCTTTGTACTGGCTCAAAGAGCCATACCAGTTTGCCTAACAAAGAACTATCTTGCCTTCATTTGTGCTGCCAAAGACTTCCTGCTGCTTAGTTTTGCCTGCTTGGTTTTGCCATTCTTGCCGTTTTATAATGTTTTGATACTGCACTGATTGATAGTGATTCACTGATGTTGACAGGAGAAGAAAAAGAATCGCAAACAGCACGAAGCAGAAATGATAAAACCTTACAGAACTAATAATGGAGACATTGAGTAAATGAATACAGGATCCTATGTTTGGCACTGTGACAAGAAACTAAGGCTTTTGTGTTGTTTTTCATTTTGAGTTAGAAAAGAAATGGTCTAAACAATTTCAAAAAGTCTGTTCATTTGCAGAACAATAATGAAGTTCTAAGTACTTGTCATTTTTCTTTTTTTGTTATAGATAGGCGTGCTTTTAGAATAGAATTAAACTTTGGCAAATCTCATCTCTGGTTTTCCGACTTTCGTCAACGAAAATATTTCGCTGATAAAAACGGAAAGAAATGAAGGGCGAAAAAGGCTTTGACTTGCTTGAATGGTATGGTTAGGCGTGTGGATGGGGGGGCATTGGTTGGGCTGGAATAAAGCGAGCCTCAAAAGAGGGAACGGAGCGCTGACAGAAGGCAAGGCAAGATACACACTCATTCGCCTGACCATTCCTCTTTCAATCCTTTTCATCGCTCTCTTTTGTGAATTATCGAAAGCGGTGCTTAACAAATGTCGATGTAGGTAGAATGGCCTCCTTCCCCTTTTTGAGGTTGTTCTCATAATGGATTTTAGAGTGAAGAGAAAAAGGCAAGAGTGAAAAGATGTCTTGGTCGGCGACGGATCCGCACTTTGACATCCACACGTTCCTGGAGCATGCCAGAGCCACCAAGCCGCCCTACTCCTGTCCCTTCCCCGAGTGCGAGGGCAAGGTCTACAAATCTCTCTCGTTTGCCCCCTCTTTCTCCTCCCTCAAAGCCTCTCCAAAGCATCCTCTCCTCCAGAGGCATGCAGAGCCATCTGAACCGCAACCACAGCGAGGCCATGCAAGCCGCTGAGGAGCCTGCAGCCGCCAACCTCCCTCCAAACAGTCCCAATGACGATCCAGGCATTGCCCAGCGCGGCCTCCCCTGGAACAGCACTCACACCCTCGTTGAGGTCGCTCTCTTTCTTCTACTCCTCCTCCTCAAACACCCAGAGAGCAACGGAGCAAAGAGGATCAACTACTGATAGGTGGACCACGGAGGCAATGTGTGGCGCCTGAAGATCGACGAAGAGCTGGGCGTGGAGGAGGTTCGAGACGCCGATCTCCCACCACACTCCCGCAGCGCTGCCATCGAGGCCGACTATCGACAAGCTCATCGGTTCCACTTCCCTGCCCCATTCTTTTCAGACCACCATCACACCCTGCCTCTCCCTGCTGCAGGGTAGATCTATCGGATCTGCCGAAGACAGAGTTTCGAGAGCTGCCGTCTGTGGCACCTCCGGAGTCCCCCGCTTCTCCCCTCCCCGCCGCCTATCTACGCTACGTGGAGCGCTCTCCTTCCGAACTGGATAAGGCTTGCCTTTCTGCCTGCTGAGGGAAGATTAGAGTAGAATGAAAGAAGAGTGCAGGAGGTGGAGTACGACATGGACGAGGAGGACTACGCGTGGCTGGCGGCCTTCAACGCGCGGCGCGGGGAGGAGGGAGGGCAGCTGTCGGAGGGGACGCTGGAGAAGGTGATGGACCGGCTGGAGAAGGAGAGTCTGTGGGAGACGGGGAAGGGCGGCGGGCGGGCGCTGGTGGACGAGGACGCCGTCTGCTGCGTCTGCCAGGACGGCGAAGGCCACAACGCCAACGTCATCATCTTCTGCGACATGTGCAATCTGGCAGTTCACCAGGAGTGCTATGGTCCTTTCTCCTCTCTGACTGGGTGTGTAAGGAGTAGATGGGTGTATTTGAGGCGTGCCCTACGTGCCAGAGGGTCAATGGTTGTGCCGGCGGTGTCAGCTGTCGCCGTCGGTGGCGGTGGAGTGTTCGCTCTGCCCCAACAAGGGCGGTGCTTTCAAGCAGACTGCCGAAGGTTTGCTTTGCATTGCTGTCCATTGTTATGGAGAGAGAGAAGATTGGCTTGGCAGGGAAGTGGGTGCATGTGATCTGCGCCATCTGGGTACCCGAAGTACACTTTGCAAACGTATGTCTTGGATCGTGAGGGAAAGGGCATGTGAGAATGGGTGCCTTGCAGACGGTGTTTCTGGAACCGGTGGAAGGGTTGGAAACAGTGCCGGCAGCCAGATGGAAGCTCAAGTGCATCGTTTGCAATCAAAGGCTTCCTCTTTTCCCTGCTCCAAACAAATATGAGTAGACTCTTGCTTTGCAGAGGCCTTGGAGCCTGCATCCAGTGCAACAAGCCGAGTTGCTACACCCCTTTCCATGTCACTTGCGCTCAGTCTGCTGGCGTTTACATGAAGGTGGCCATAGACCTCTATTGGCCTCTAGAAGATAGTGATAAGATAAGGGTTGTTAGGTGGAGCCGGTGAGCGGGATGAAGAGCCCGGGCGGTGGCCCGTGCGGGGTCCGGAAGTTCATCTTCTGCGACATTCACGCACCCGCGCCCATCTCTCCCAGGGTTCTCCTCCGCCTCATTCCTCCTAAGCAAAGTAGGAGGGGGTTGGATTCTCAGAAGGACAGCGGAGTGTGGATGAGCCGTGGGCTGTCGGATGTGGGTCGGACGCCGGGCGCAGAGGAGCTGGCCGTTCGCAAACAGCTCTCGCAGCAGAAAATCCGCAAGGCGCGCAAACTGCTCGCCGCCTCTCGCACCTTTGCACCCCGCAACATCGCCGTACCCGCCATACCCCTCAAAACGTCCTGCTCTTATAACTTCCTTCTCCTAACTCACAGTCATACTACTCCGTCTTGGAGGTTGGAGAAGATTGGGAACCTCATCCCCCTGGACGGAGCAGAGGAGGTGATTGCCCGAGTCTTTGCCTATTGGCGACTGAAGCGAGAGTCTCGTTTCGGCGTCCCACTGCTTCGTCGGTTCTTTTCCCAGCTCCATCTTTCTGGCCATCCCTTGAGGCTGCCCTGACTTGAGGCTGCAATGCCAGAAGAGCAAGCTGGTGGCTGGCGGGGGTTTGGGAGGGGGGCTGGGCGGAGGCGGGGAGAGCTCGGCGGAGGAGGGCGGGCTGGGAGGGCTGGGCGTGGAGGGTGAGCTGGGGGAGGAGGAGAGAGAGGAGCTGCGTCGCGTCATGCGACTTTGGCGTCGCCTCCGGCAGGACCTGGAGCGGGTGCGCATTCTCTGCGAGCTCATCCGCAAGCGGGAGAAGCTCAAGGTTCGTGCACTGCCTATGCTCATTCCAAAATCCTAAGATGTCCTGGTGTGGAGGAATAGATAAAAGGAAATAGTGCAGTTGGAGCATATAGCACTGGCAGAGGAGCTGGTGGAGCGTTTGTGGCGTCCCACGGGACGAGCCTTTGTGGACTGTGTCGAGAAGATGATGGAGAAAGACCGCTTCGAGGTTTGGCAAAAACTCAAATTTATGGAATGGAAAGGTAAAAAGTGATTATTGAGATATTCTCAAAGCCGGTGAGCGAAGAAGATGTCCCGGGCTACCACGCAATCATTTCTAAGCCAATGGATTTGGGTACGATGCTGGAGAAAGCCAGAAAGGGTCAGTCTTTTTTCTGCAGTGCTCTCACATTCTTTATTGCATCAACAGCGTGGCCATTGAGGTGTCTATAAATCCTGGGCCGAGCTGCACGAGGACTTCAAGCTGATGATCACCAACTGCTGCGAGTTCAACAAGAACAATGCCACCTTCTACAAAGCCGGCCTCAGGATGAAACGACTGGTCCATTCTTCTTCTGCGCTTCCAGCAGTTCAGAAGAATAATGTGACTATGCCAGGGCATGGGTGTGATCAAGGCGTGCACGGAGGGCCAGGCCTCCGGCTCTTCCTCCACCGAGGCTCGCGCCACCGGACTCGCTTCCCTCAACGATATTCCCATCGCCCTACCCGCCGACCCTTTCCCAACCAACACCACCTCCCACTCCAAAACTCTCGCCTCCACCCGACCTCTCTCCCCCGTCTCCCCGCCACCCTTCCTCTCCCCACCTCCGGAGCAGGCTCCGCCCAAGCGAAAAGGCAGAAAAAGTATCTTTCCTCTTCCCAGTTTTGGGTGAATGTGCATGGTGGAATGTTTGAGGTGCTACAGCGAGTGAGGCTAGAGAGGAGGGGAGGAAGGCGGGCGTTTCAGTTGCCAGAAAAGGCGCCCTCTGCGCCCCTTCTCCACCCAAGAAAGCCAAGACGCAGCCAGCCTTCCAAGACTTTCGAGCTCTTGGTAGCTTTCCTTCAGCTGGTTTTGCTGTCTGCGCTCATTTAGCATGGATTGATTGAAGCCAAAAGCCCAGAGCTGAGCTCGGCAGCGTCCAGTGAGGAGATCGGGAGTGATGCGGAGTTGGTGCCGAAAGCACTGCGGGTGGAGGAGGGGGAAGGAGGCGGGGGGCACCAGTCCCCTTCACAAGAAGAGGAGGAGGGCTGTGAGGATGGCTTCCTGGTGGAGCATCCTCGGCCCCTGGACATGGTCTGGGCCCCCTTCGACCTCCCACCCACCCCAGCCTCCAGACGCAGCGCCAAGGTCTATCTACCAGCAATCGTCATCGACAAGGAAATGCCGCCTGAAGGAATCATCGTCGAAGGTTGCCCTCCTGAATCCTCCTCTTTCCTTCGCCTTCCAAATCTCACCTGGTCCCAGGCACTGAGCTGGAAGCGCCGCCGGAGAACATCAAGGCTCGCGACCCCAACTCCGAGATCACGGACGAGTGCTGCTTTCATCATTCCAAAAGGATTTCATTGGGAAGAGTGATATTTTGAGGTGCGAGATCCGGATTCTGGTCCGCTTCTTCAACAAGGAGCTGAGCTGGTTCGTGACTGAAACTGGTGGTTGGGGAGTGGGGGATGATAAAATGGCTTGGATTGAAGGGAGTGGGTGCGTTTCATCGAGCTGGTCCATTTCGTAGGCGACGACAGCATCGACCGTAAACGGTTGGAGGAGCCCAAGAAGCCCTCCGACAAGGCCGCCGTCCAGTTTGCCTTTGACCGCGCCAAAGTTTTCTGGTTCTCTCATCTTCCAACTTCTCCTGCTCATTTTATTCTTCCGCTGGCCATTCTTTCAGGTGTGCCATGAAGAAAGTTGCGGTACCTGAGGAGGTCTCGCAGCGTCTTTCGTCTGGCAGTCGAGGCAGATGCACGCTTTCCTGAATCTCTTCTCCTTTCTGTTCCGTCCATATTTTGTTCCATCTTTTCTATACCTCCCGAAGAGGGCAAAGTTCGTATTCCTATTCATTCGTGCAAATGTGTAGATTCATGATCCAAGTGATTGATATGTTATGCTTGCTGCGATCTGTTGCAAGAGATGGTTGAAAGAGCAATGATTAGGGCGTGAAGTGAAATGCCAGGCGAATTGAAAAAGCCAAGCGACGAAATTACTTCTGGGATTGTCATAGTGAGCATGAGTCGATGAAATGAGATTTGCGACACAACACAGTGATTTTCGATGCAGCGTCACCCGCCATGCCCTTTTAGCATTGAATAACTCCAGCAATCCCGTTATGTCATGTTTCCTTGCTTATGGCAATCCTATCGTCATTCTTTAGGCTCACAAAATCCCTCACATTTAGTCCTAAAAAGTACAATCTTTGTGCCAATTTTGAGCGATGTTTACCAATTAAGCGAAGATTATGCCTGGCTGCCTTTTGACCCAGTCATTGGATCAGTCCAAAAAATAAAACTGCTCAAAGACTGACCATGCAAAAACAGTTTTTGTTGAATAATTTGATTTGTAACTGATCTTTTTCTTACATGTCTGTCCCAGTGGAATACTGTGAATTTTTTTCTGCCGTTGAAAACTAGGAGAAGCGAGAAGAAATGAATCCGAATTCCTAAGCAAATTTTACCACGAAGACTCAGCGCAAAGACCACTGAAATTTTACCACTGAGATTGGTCGCAAAGACTGTGCTAAGAGAAAAAGCAATGCAGCGACTGGGGAAATAAAGCAACGCACATGTGAATCCGTACAAACCAAGGCAAGGCAACGAAAGACGCTTAGAGATAAGCCCTTGAGAGAAAAAGAAAAAATGTCCGGGGTGCATGTGGGCAGAAGGAAGAAAATAAGGAAGGCAGGTTAGCCGTAGAGATCCTCGTCATCCTGAGGAGGAGCGTTGGAGGGAGCGCCGCCGGAGCCACTGCCTCCCTGCTGCCCGGGGAACCTACACCAAGCCTCATTTTCAATTTCCCTCTCCTCCAGCCTCAGGAAGTAGCCGTACTTGAAGTTGGAGCCGAAGCCGCGCTGCTGCTGCAGGGTCTGGGCGAACATCTCGTACTTCCGGATGTCATTGTCCGTCACACTGCGCCGCGCAAACTTCATCGCCTCCTACAAATGAGCCCAAGAGCTGAGGGGTGAAAGAGTGGTGAGAGGAGGAGAAGGATGACCTCGAAGTGAACGCGAGTGATCTCCGGGACAGGGTCAGGCTGGTCGTCCTCATCCATCAGCTGTTCGCCGGCGGCCTGTCGGCTCTGACGCTCCTTCTCAGCGGCGATGTCCTTCTCGATGGACTCTCGGATGGCGAGTTTGCAGGCGCGCTGGCAGATCTCGGTGAGGTCGGCGCCGCTGAAGCCGTGGAGGGTCTTGGCCATGAAGTCCAGGTCCACGTCCTTGGCCACCGGGGTCTTGCGGAGGTTGGCCTTCAGGATCTGCACGCGGCTCTTCTCGTCCGGCAGGGGGATGTAGATCAGCTGGTCCAGGCGTCCGGGCCGCATGATGGCCGAGTCCACGATGTCGGGGCGGTTGGTGGCCCCGATGATGAAGACGTTCTTCTTCGCCGTCATCCCGTCCATCTCGGTGAGGATCTGGTTGATGACGCGGTCCGCGGCGCCGCCGGCATCCCCGACGTTGCCGCCCCGGGCCTTGGCGATGGAGTCCAGTTCGTCGAAGAAGAGGACGCAGGGGGCAGCGGCTCTGGCCTTGTCGAAGACGTCCCGCACATTGGCCTCTGACTCGCCGAACCACATGGTGAGTAGCTCGGGGCCCTTGATGGAGATGAAGTTTGCCTGGCACTCGTGGGCGATGGCCTTGGCGAGGAGGGTCTTGCCGCAGCCGGGCGGTCCGTAGAAGAGGACGCCTCTGGAGGGCTGCATGCCGAACTTGAGGTACTTCTCGGGGTGCTCCACGGGGTACTGGACGAGCTCCTGCAGCTCCCGCTTCACGTTGGCCAGGCCCCCGATGTCGTCCCAGCTGATGTTCGGCGTCTCCACCACCGTCTCCCGCAGCGCCGACGGAGAGCTCTTCCCCATGGCGAACCGGAAGTTCTCCATCGTCACCGCCAGACTGTCCAGCACCTCCGCGTCGATCGTGTCCTCCTCCAGGTCGATCAGCTCCATTTTCTCAAACACACCATTCATTGTCGCCTCATAGCTGGTGGGGATGGGGAAGAAGTTGAAAGAACCTCTCGAATCTGCTGGAGCGCAGCCTCGGAGCAGAGGGAGGCAAGGTCGGCGCCGACGTAGCCGTGGCACTCGTTGGCAATGACCTCGAGGTCCACGTCTTCGGCGAGCTTCATCTTCTTGGTGTGGATGCGGAGGACTTCCAGGCGTCCGATGGCGTCGGGGATGCCGATGTCGATCTCTCGGTCGAAGCGTCCGAAGCGGCGGAGTGCGGCGTCGATGGAGTTGGGGCGGTTGGTGGCGGCGATGACGACAACGTGGGAGCGCTGCTTCAGGCCGTCCATCAGCGTCAGCATCTGGCTCACGATCCGTCGCTCCACCTCCCCGTGCGTCTTCTCCCGCTTCGGGGCGATGGAGTCGATCTCGTCGATGAAGAGGATGGCCGGACTGTTCTTCTCGCACTCCTCGAACGCCTTCCGCAGGTTAGACTCCGACTCACCCGCCATCTTCGACATGATCTCCGGCCCGTTCAGCAGGAAGAAGAAGGCCCCGGTCTCGTTGGCCACCGCCCGGGCAATCATTGTCTTGCCGCAGCCTTCAATGGAGCAGGAAGGCTTAGAAAGAGGGAGAAGGAGGAGGAAGAGAAAAGGGAGACCGGGAGGGCCGAAGAGGAGGATGCCGCGCGGGGGTTTGATGCCGATGCTTTTGAAGAGCTGGGGATGGCGAAGTGGGAGCTCGACCATCTCCTTGATCTGGGCCAGCTGCTTGCGGCAGCCGCCGATGTCGTCGTAGCCGACGTCGTGCATGCCCTCCTCCTCCTCCTCCCGCTTGATGGGCTCCCCTTCGCAGTGGATCACGGTGTCCGGAGCCACGATGCAGTACGGCGTAGGATCCGTCTCCACCACCTCAATTGCTCATCCCATTGATGAGGAGAAGAGGGGGTAAAGGAGGAAGGAAAACCTTGAACTCGACGGTGCGCATGGCCCCCTTGACGCCGAAGATGTCACCCTTGCGAACCGGGCGGTAGGCCTCCTGGAAGTAGGGCTTGAGGAAGACTTCGAACAGGTTTCCCGTCAGCCCCTCGATGGTGTCATCGATGGGCAGGACATGAATCCGCTTTCCGTACTTCACGTCTCCGCAGGAGGTAATGCTGCAAACACATCCTGTACTTCTTTCGTCAACTTTCTCCAACTGAAAGAAGCGCACCTGACAACGTCGCCAAGACGGAGGCGAAGGTTGTGGCGGATGACGCGGTTCATGCGGATTTTGTCGTTGGGGCAGGTATCGTCCTGCAAGGCTGGGCATTGGGAAGAGGTGAAGGGAAGGAAAGAGGAGAAGTGAACGCTGAGAACGATGCAGATGGTGTCCCGACGCTTCTTGCCTTTCACCATCACTGTGTCGCCGCGGAACAGCTGCAGCTCGTCCATTTTTACCTCAAACACCATTTATTGCTCAAATTGTAAGACTGCAATTCAGCGTTTGTTCTTAGCGTTTGTTTCTTTTTTAATTTTGATTAATTCTAATTTTAATTCTTACCAATTTTGACAAAATTTGAACCTCAATATCTCTAGCCTCTGATGTCAACACTACCCCTAACCAATCTTTTCTGAACATCTCCAATGCCCATTTCAAAGACCCATCACACCCTCGGACCCCCTTGGATCCCTTTTAGGGGGGATTTGGTAGGGAACATCCATCCCGGGCCCCCTAAACCACCAAAGCTATCTAAAACAATCAAAGCCCCCTCCAAATCACCCTAAATCCCAAACTGATGGATCACGGACGGACGCTATTTTGAAAAGGTTTTGGGCTGTAAGTCATATTTTGGACGAACTTTTTTAGAAGAAAGCCTTGCGTTTACTAGATCATCTTTTCCTATTGATTCGGGGCTAAGCTCGCATGGTCCCAATTCGACTTGATATGTTAGCTTTTCACATTCGGATTTGAATTTTATCGACTCGAGAGATTGAAAAATCTACTTATTCATTTACTCTAGAATGATAGATCTAGAGATTTGGAGAGTTTCTGGGCTCTTTTGGCTCTGTTGCAGGGTGCTTCTTTGACTACACAATTTCATCATAAAAATAAAATGCTGAAAGTTTATTCACTAGCTAGCACGTTAGCTAGCCTGAGAGCAAAGAAGACCAAGAAGCAAAAACTTCTGATATAAATGAAGAAATCGAAATTTATAATTTTTTTCGTAAAGCGGTGGTTTAGTCTGTGTTTTTCACATCTTAGGCAACGCAATTATTTCTATATAAAGATGAAATAAAAATTTAAATTTTTAGTTCACCTTCTATTTTTCGTAGTGATATTTTAGCATTAAGTTTCTAACATATTATGTGATAGGTTTAGATAAGTTTTGCATAATATTCTTTTGATCATCTTCTTTGGTTTGGTTGACATATATTACATTTGGCCTCATTCTCCGCTTAGCATAATTTTTCAAAGAGAGTTGAAGAAAAGGAAAGACCTGAGAGATGGCGAGGACGGAGTTGTCGTCGTTGACGGCTTCGTCAACGGTGAGTCGATTGGGCTTTTTCTTTGCATCCATGATGGCCATGGAGACGTCCTTCTTCTTCTCTCCATCCGTCCTGTATCATTCCTTTTCATCTTTCTTCTCAATGAAAGAAAAAGAGGCGAGGGAACCCTTTAGACATGTCGTAGGAGGAGAGATAGACTTTGGTCAGGCCTGGTCTCTGAGAAGAGGCTAAAGGCTGGTCTCTGAGAAAAGGCGATTGGAAATGGAAGTGAGGCTGGACGAATGAAATGGGAGGCGGGCAGAACGTTTGTGATGACTTTGCTTTTCGTGCTGAGAGCCATGCCCATAGCCCTTCTCCTACTCCACGCGCAGCATTTCATTTTCCTACTCCCATTCACGTGCTCTCGATCTTTTCACCTCATTTTTTTAAGTACAAGTCTGCTCTTCGTTTTCCAATACATCCTAGATACACCAATTGTGCTCCACTGGGACTGCTGGGACTGACGGACGCTGTGGAAGATGTGAGTGCGCAGAATGGCAGCTGGTCAATTGAGCTAGGCTGCGCCACTGCGTCTGAGCTAGACGTCCAGTGCAACGTCACGATGTAGAGGCTTACGGTCACAAATATTATTGCGCAGATTGTGTGGCGCTCTTTTCGCACTAATTAGATTTACTATACCTCCCTACTTCTTCTATAAAACGGCAAAAAAAGCCATGCATTCGAAAAATACGCAAATTACATTTATCGAAATAGCTGCAATCGCCATTCCGCCTGTATTAACTAGGCAAACCTGAAAAACCGAAACTAAGCACAAATGGAAATTTTTAATGGTGTGCGAGTAGTCAAACCTTGAAATGTCACCTAAAAGTTTGGAAAACGATCAATTTTTCAAACGGCCATAATTTTCGGCCAAATAATCACTACGACTAAATTGACCAAAACTAATATTTTAAAATAGTCAATTTAATGAAAATCACGGCTAAAAATCATGACAATTTATGGCTGATGTCTGGAGCCCCCCCCCAAAGGTTTCACCCCCCCCCCCAAAGGGGTTTCACCCCTCCCCCAAGAGTTTCACCCCTCCCCCAAAAGTTTCACCCCTCACCCAAAGGTTTCACCCCCCCCCCCAAAGGGTATATATTGAAAACATTTTTATTAGCTTAAAATGCTTCTCTTTACATATCTCGAAATTTAAACTCAAGGAGTTTTTTTCTAAACAACTAAATACCTACTTTTTTACTGAGTCTTTACCTAGTTAGTCTATACCGTGTTCGTCATGCTACTAGTTAGTCTATACCGCTATATAGGGCGTAGCCAACACAAAAACTAAAAGGCTCGTCCTTTTACTGTGGCAGTACCTACTAGTTAGTCCTTACCGAGTTGAGCACTTTAAAACATCAATGAACTCGGTAAGGACTTACTATGTTTAAGGACTAACTATGTCCCTCGCGAGCCTTTAAAAAAGTCAGGTGGCTACGCCCTATATTGCGGTATAGACAAACTAGTAGCATGTCGACCTCGGTATAGACTGACTATGTTTCAAAAAAAAGTAGGTATTTAATCATCTACAAAAAAATTCCGTGAGTTTAAATTTCGAGATATGTACAGAAGAGTATTTTAAGCTATTAAAAATTTTTCAATATACTACCCTTTGGGGGGGGGGGTGAAACTCATGGGGGAGGGGTGAAACTCTTGGGGGGGGGGGGGTGAAACTTTGGGGGAGGGGTGAAACCTTTGGGGGGGGGGGGCTCCAGACATCAGCCCAATTTATAACCAGTTTTCCAAAAATTTGGCTCTGTGACTGTCCATCTAGGCAGTTTCAAAATGAAGACAAAACTCAAGCACTTATAGAATTCTCTAAATAATTATTCTCTTATAAAAGTATAATCCTTTTAGAATATTGGAATAAAATCTGAATTCTCAAAAGTATATATTAAAATCGTAATAAAATCTGTTCATTTCTCATCTTACAGAATGCTATGGACTTTAGATTTTGAGAATACAGAATAAAATATTTAATTATTGGGCTGGCCCGAGGGAGTGAAGCGAACAGTCACCGCCCAGCCCCTCTTTTCGACCCAGGTGTACGTTTTAGGGGTTATTGCTAGATCTCAATTTTGATAAGGGTGCTGCTCGTCACAGAAAGCTCCAATAGATTAATTTCTTTTTGCAATGGAAAGAGCATCATCGAATTTGCAATCTAACTCATTTCAGAGCAGTTTCATGCATTGATATGGCTTGCAGTAATTCATTAGGAACAGAAGCATTAGAGTGGGTTGGTTTCCATCCTGGGAGTAAATCCTTCTTCTGAAGATAACTTGGTAGCTAATCCCTGCCAGCTCTCTTGTTTGAGGAAACCAGCTAAGGGCTCGGTGAGGTTACGCTTAGGGCGGCCGAACCAATGCATCGTTTGTTCCCCCAGGGGTGGGGGTGGTGGGGGAGTGCCCTCACCACCCAAAAAGCAATACGTGATGCGTATTTGAAACCCAACCAAATCTTGAAACAAATAAGAAGCAAGCTGCAAGCTTGCTCTTTAGGCCTCCTACTGTTGCTCTGTGTTCATTAGTTTGATTGAAAGCTTTCATGAGAAGGAAGGAAGTGGAGAGGTCGGCTAAGCAAAGAAAGAGCAGAAAGGCCCAAGCTTTCGAAAGAAACAGCTGGCCTACAGTGCTGCCCTGTCTACATTATTTTCTCCTATGCTATAACATAGGCAGTGTTGTAGGATTGGGAAAAAGAATGTCATAGTTCCCTCATGTAAACATCATAAATTGGGTTAAAAACCACCTAGCAAGACGGATACAGGTCCAACGCATTTTTTCAAAACAAAAAATTGCAATGTTGAGACAAAATTTTTTTGGCCTAATTTTTTTACAAATAGCTCAGCTGCACTTGATCGTAGAGAGTTGGTCAACAAAAATAAAATATTATTCTCGTCAAGTCGGTTCGAATGGTGGTAGAATCATTAATATTGGTTGAGAAAAAACTGAGTTATGGGCGGTTAAAATTTTGGTCATTTTTGAGACTTCAAAAATTTGGCAAAAATTGAATTTCAAGTTTTGCACGCTCTTAGGCCGCCAAAAGTCTTAGATTTGTGTCTTGTTTCGAAAAAAAATATAAAAAAGGGGAGTCAAAATTTTTGGGCAACCACTTTTCTGAGAAATTTGAACTTCTCAGTAAAGCTCTCTTAAAACCCATATTTTGAATATTTTATCAGCAATTCTGAGCGAAAAATATACTGAATTGACCTTGCAAAATTTAATCGACTAAATTATGTAAAATTTTTTGTCAGTAACTTATTTTAGAAAATCCTTAGCTTCGTTGGGTACAATGAGGTGGAATATTATTTCGATTTATCAATGATCGGATGGATGTGATATAAGGGAGGGGTTTGGGAAATAGAAAGCTAAAGCATATTTATAAAATGTAGTGTTATAATAATAGCCAAAACGGAATTATTGCATGTTTCATTTCAACACGTACAAAAGTAGTGAACAGCAGAGAAGAACAGGATTTCTAGCATTGGCTAGGCTGCCTGCAATGCAGCACAAGAAGGGCAGAGAGAGGTGGTTAGTATTTGCATAAGCGGGGTGTTTTTCTAGCCGCAGTGGAAGTATGGAAGGGCAGAGTAGTGTTGGAAGGGAGGCTAGGGCAGGGCTGAGCAGAGAGCACTTGAATAGGTGCGAAGACTCCAGGCTCACCTTTACACCCCCTCCTACTAGGTTGTGCTCCACATGCCTCATTGTCCCCTTCCTGCCCTCCCTCCCTCAGCCTGAATGGCTGGCACAGTGTGTGTGCGCGCCCTGCCTGTAAGGCAATACAGGAAAGGAGAGCCTGGGAATGGTGGGCGGGCGCAATCGGCGACGGCGCTTGATGTCAGTTGGCTGCAGACGCGGCTAAATATTTGCCTTCCCCTCCCCCCCTACAGAGCCAGGCAAACAGAGACATGGGGCGGGGTAGTGGAGAGTGGATGGATAGGTTGTGGTCGCGTAGTAGGCTGGGCGGGCCTTGTGACGGAATCACCTTTTCACCCCTCCCTTCATTCTTTACTCTCACACCGCCTGGCCGCCCCATCTGGAACGCTTGTCATTCCGCTCGGAGAAAGTCCTCTCAGCTTCCACTCTTGTCACTAGAGGCAGGGCAGGAGAAGAGGGGTGAGGGTGCGAGCCGAAGACTCCTTCACCTCTCCTTTCCTTCCAGTCCGCTTTCCCTCACATTCCAACCGGTGGTGGCCAGAGGCAGGAGGGATGGGAGTGGAGCAGATCTCTCTCTCTCTCTCTCTGCTGGTGCTCCAACCGGTGGGAGCACTTGAGGCCCTTCCGAGCTCCAATCGCCCTCCCGGCCAATCCTCCGGCCTCGCCCACTTTGTCCACCCACACATTCCCCAGCCACACTCCCTCATTCTTCCTCCGGGCCAATGGGCCGTGTCTGGCCGCCCGCGCCAGCGCTAAGCTCTTTTTCTGCCCTCTTCAGCTCTCCCAATCGCCCACTTCCCACCCCTCCTCTGCAATGCCCTCCCACTCTCTCTCTCCCGGTCAAGGCAGGGGGCCCTGGGCATTTGTGCGGCGGGCGCTGGCAAAGACGTGTGGGAGGAGAGTGAGGTAGGGAAGGAGGGAGGGAGAGAGTGGAAATCCCTTTGTCCACTCAGGCGTATGTGTGGCCAAGGGCGATGCTGCACAAAATGTTGCCCGCCCCCCATTCTCCCCTCGGTCCCCTGCCATTTCCCCCGCTATTTTATGCGCCCCCCAGAGACTCAGACACCTAGTTGGCCTTGCCTAAAACACCTCCGCCTCCCCACCACAAGATGGGCCCTTTTTTGGCCTCAATCTCCTGAGCCAATCCCATTGCCTGGTCCACTTTCCTCCATCCTTTCCCATCCCAGACCTGGCGGCGACGGAAGGGGAAGGAGAGACAGAAGTGGAGGTGAGCCTGAGTCCTTCTACCTCCCGCAGGGCCTCAGCAGCTGTCACGCGAGGTCACACACCCAGCCTGCTTCTAGACGGAGAATACCTGTGCCAGCCAGCCCACCCCCCGCAGCTCAGGAAGCCTTTAGCCTCCAACAGCTTTGCCTTCACAAAAGCTCACAAAGTCCCTCTCCTGTATGCTCAAAGTGAGTGAAAGGCACTCTGAGTGAGGCTGGGTTTTTCGGCGATGACTTGAGCTAGGGCGTGCGGGGGAGGCTGTGTGTGAGTAAGTAGTGAGTGTGTGTGTGTGGACAGTGGAGGAGAGGGTTGGTGGAGGGGGGGGGGGGGGTTGTCCGGCCTCCTTCCCTGGCCCGCGCGCGCTTCCCCCCCCCCCCCCCCCCCCCCCCCCCCCCCCCCCCCCCCCCCCCCCCCCCCCCGCCCCCCCCCCCCCCCCCCCCCCCCCCCCCCCCCCCCCCCCCCCCCCCCCCCCCCCCCCCCCCCCCACCCCCCCCCCCCCCGCCCCACCCACCCCCCCCCCCCCCCCCCAAAAAAAAAATATATTTTTTTTTTTTTTCTTTTTTTTTTTTTTCTTCTCCCCCCCCCCCCCCCCCTTTCTTTTTCCCCCCACCCCCCCCCCCCCCCCCCCCCCCCCCCCCCCCACACCCCCCCCCCCCCCCCCCCCCACCACACACCCCCCCCCCCACCCCCCCAGGCCGCCCCCCCCCCCCCCCCCCCCCCCCCAAAGAAACACAGCCACCCAACAGAACCCACCGGCCCCCCCCCCCCCCCCCCCCCCCCCCCCCCCCCCCCCCCCCCCCCCCCACCCCCCCCCCCCCCCCCCCCCTCCCCCCCCCCTTCCCTTCTGGCATGGGGGTGAAAAGAGGCCGTGATGCATAATGCATGAGCTGGGCGCTGGTTTGGGAAGGAAGGCGGTGTGTGGGCGAGCTTTGGGGGTTGTGTGAGTGTGCTGGCCAGTGGGGCCTAGGTTGAAATGTGCACCATTGGGAAGGGGGCAGACTGGTTCAGGAGGAAGGAACGTCAAATATGCAGACGGCAGGAAGGACGGCTCTCATCTGCCACCTCCGCTCATTTTCTAACCTTCGCGAATTAGATGTTCAGGCCATATTTGATCTGTTCATGTTTTGGGCCAGGTTAGGTACTCAGAAAAGTTTGAAGTCAGAAAAGAATTTTTATTTTTCGTTTTTTAGATTTAGATCTAATGCTAGTTTCTACAGGTGCGCAATTGGTTTAACATAAATTTTGGTTAGTTTAAGAATTTCAAAAACAATTTTTGAAAAAATTGCGTAGTAATAGGAAGCGGGAAAAACGGTAGAATGCAAAATGAGCTTTTACTGATCCAAGGTTTTCACACCTAAATTTTATTGGCTCAAGGCCAAATTTTTTAATTTTTCATTATTAGCCAAGGCTGGCTCAAGGCAAAATATATTGCTACATTGCCCAGACCTCTAATTGTTTAAATTTGTTCTGCTACCAAAATTTAATTGGTTGATGTTGTGATTCTGCTTGTTTGATTTTAGTTCACAAATGAGCTCTCAATATTTTGCGATTCAACTTTTTTTTTCTTTATTGATATAGAAAGGGAATGGATAAAGAAAATGAGGAGTTAAATTTGGTTGAAGGTAGGAGTGAGCTATGCGGAGCTCGCAAACGATCCATCGGCAGCGGTAGAAAGTGGGGCATTCATGGACAAAGTTCGAGCCTTCCAAGCTTCCACTGCTCATCCTTACGCTCGACAAAACGTCCTCGTCTCTCAGGTCTTTTCCCAATCCCGCCCTTTGCATGCTTTTATCGGGGATTTACTCAGCAGCGAAGTTGAAGTAGGAGGAAGTGGGAGCGAGAGCTTTCCAGTACTCGCGGCCCACTCGTGCACTTGGGGCAGTGAAGATGGAGCGATTTATGCGGGCTGGATTGATGGCCCTCACTTTCCTCTCCCTCCCTCTATGCCTCATTTCCCGGTCCCCTCCTATTTGTGTCCCCAGGACGGGGGGAGGGGCAATAAGAGCGGCAATGCGGGACTGCTGAAGGGCGGGCATTGGTCAGAGAGAGAGGGGACAAGAGGCTGCGTGAAGGAGCATAATGGAGGCAGCTCTTGCTCATCCAGGCAAGCAGACGCGGGGCCATTAGCGAGGGCTGGGCGAGGGGGAGGCTGAGGAGAAGTTGGGGGGTGGGAGGTAGCGGAGGGGGGCGATGAGGGGCTGCCGCTGTACGGCCTAGGCGCTTTCGATTTCACCAACGACTGAGTCCTGCTTTTTTCGCCGCCAGCCTCTGTTCAATACATATCCCCACCAAACACCTTTTTCCGCATCAATGCCTCTTTTCCTTCCCGATTCCTCCCCCATGTTGCCGCGAAGGGAATGGGAGCTGGGCGCTTGTGAACAGGGAAAGCAATTGTCTCCCAGCCTGATGGAGAGTTCTTTGAATGGCGGGTGTCAGCTGGGCTTAGGGAGTGATTGAATGAGGACAGGGAGGGGCGAGGCGCTAATCGCATTTGGACGCATCCTTTTCATCTGCTGCTCCTTTCATGGGGCTTGTTGGGGCTGTGGAGAAAGGAGAGCTGGTGTTGCAGCGCCTGGCCAGTGAGGGAGGAACGAAGGGCCTCGCCGGCGCCGCCTTGGATGACGCGAAGCGACGTCAGCGTATCTCCAAAGAAGAGGTCGCTTAAAAACCTCTGCTTATCATCATGTAGACTAGAGAAGCACTGCAGGTGACGGCGCTGACAGCGGCAGTGCGGGCCAGCAGTCGACCCACCAATCCCTGGGCCTCTGAACAGCTCCCGCCTCCCGAAGGTTCTCTTCCCCTTCCCTTCCTTGCCGGCTAATTAGCTCAGGCGCGGCCTCCATTCCGCCCCCCTTCACCTCCTTTTCCGCCGCAGACACTCAAATTGCTGTCAATTTAGCCAGCCTCTGAATTGCGATGGAAAGGCGATGTTGGATTGAGGCCGTAACTACGTGCTGCCAGAGTCGGTGATGGTGTCGCCGGGCGGCGGGGCGCAGTCCTCCTCCTCCGCCTACTCATCCTACTCTTCCTCCCTCGGCGATCACACACACACCCCTTCCATTCCACCTCCACCTCCACCTCCTCCACCTCCACCGCCTCCTTCCGCTGCCGCCGCTCAGCCCATCAGATTGAAAACCAAGGATATGTCCACCTCACCTCAACTTCTCCAACTGCCGCCATCCACCAGTCCGCTCAAAGGTGCCCAACCTCCGGCATTGCTCGACCTTGGTTGAAAAGGCGGATTTGCAGAAAACCAATTGCCACCCACACCGCCTGCCAGTGCAGATGAACCGGGAGGAGTGAAGAGTGGCATAGCGCAGAACCGCCATCTACAGCCACTGTCAGTGGATGTCCATCGGTGAGCAGGCCTCATTTCCTTCCCATAGCCAATCTGGCATGCACATTAGTGCAGGCAAAAGGCGGGCCCAATAAAGCAGAGCAAATATGCGCAGGTCTAGCCAGCTGTCTGCCGCAATAGGCTCATTGATGCTAGGCTGCCTGCAAAGCCAGAAGGAGGCCTGTGGCTTGCATTCTCAGCCGCAGAGTTGTGCTTGAAAGCATTTGCCAGCTTGCTCTCTGCTTAAAAATGCTCGGCATAGGGAATGAGCGCCTCTCTGCCCCCTTCCCCTTGCCTCTCTCCGCAGTCCCTCTTTTTCTGCAGAGTGGCAGGCGTTTTCTTCCCCCTCCCCTCCTCTACTGCCACTTCAAGTGCAGCCTGTGGCCGGTCGCATCCTGCCTTTGATGTATTCGCCTCCTCACACTTTCAGACTTACCCTCGAAAGCCCGCAGGCCGCTAGATTGATGAGTTTCGCTTTCACCTTTCTTGCACTGACTGGGAAGGCCAGCTCTGATTGGGTCCGTGAGGAGTTGAGCTGGAGCATTAGGAGTAGTGGCGGCGCATAGCTGGAAAGGCGAAAGGAAGCGCAACTAACTCATTTAGCACGGCCTCGGCTGCAATGAATGTCCATCCATTTTAGAAATGGGTCGCGCCGGCTAACAGAGCCCTTGTAGAGCAAACAATTGCTCTTATCAGCAGCAGGCCTGCCATGCTAGACGGCGGGCAGGAAGGAGGAGTGTGGTTGAGGCGGAGCGGAGAGGCCTACGCGGAGTTCCTGGCCGAGTTCGACCAGTCCAGTCGGGAGATGGCCGCTAGACGAGGGGAACCGGGAAGAGAGAGGCAGCTACCGGCACAGGCTCAACCTACTACTCCCAATCCACTGCTTAGCCCAGCAAGCTTGCCTTCCACGCCCTTCTCGCCTAGGTTCTTGCGCATTCATCATATTCTGCTCTTCTAAATAAGCTTGCCAAGCCAGTTAGTTCATTATTCATGCATGAAATAGAGGCAAAAAGGGATGTCTGGACCAATATTAGGAAAGAATAATTGAATATGAATGCTCATGAAAAAATATTTCTGCCAGTGACGAAGTGGATAAAAATAGTCAATAACTATTATGATGGTTTTGCTGAATTTTAGAAGAAATTCGGACTCGTCTTCTTAATTCGAGCTGTAAGGTGAATAGGAGATAAAGAGAGAAAAATGAGGGTGGGAAAGAAGACAGAAGATAATTGAGCAGAAGCGTGGGGAGTGGACGTCAGTGCTCGATGGAGTCGGAGTGGGAGTGGGGGCGAGAGACGGAGCGGAGGGAGGAGGGCAGGAGAGAAGAGGCGAGGAGGGATGAGAGGAGGCCGCCACTGCCGCCGCCCAGCAAGCACTACAAAGCAGCTGCCGACCTTCGCTACAAGCATGGGCCACGCATCAGCGCCAAATGGTCCCCCACTCTACCGCCCCGTCGCCCTAACACCACCTCGCCCGTCAGAAAGGTACGCTTCCTCATTTTTTCTTCACTTCCCCATCTTCGCATGCCAATTAGCAATGTCTGGCCTAATTACCCTCATTGCATATGTCTGGCCAATGATTTGCCATTAGCAAGGACTTTGGTTTGACAAAGAAATAAAATGGATTGGAGTAGTTGGTTGGATAATGCAATAAAATGGTGGCAGAAGTGGGCTTTGTAAAGCGGGGGGCCATTAGTGGGAGTCGTGTGTCGGTGAAGAGGCATGGAGGGTTGAGTGATGGGCGGTAGAGGAGTGTGGAGAGGAGGTCGGCGGGGCGAGTGGGCTGGGCATTCAGTGTCAAGGGCAACAGTCCCCAATTCTTCGCCGCCCTTAGCCTCTTTCTGTCGCTGCATTGAACCATTGAACTGGATTGGACGTTGAACTGAGCCTGAGTCCAGCCAGAGCTCAGGTGTGCGCCAGGCCAATCAATAACTTGGAGTGTGAAGGAGAGAGTGCCTTAGCCTGCTTCCTATTAGCGGCTTCAAAAGCTCGTTAGTTGTCTCCTAGCCCCTTTTTTCCATCCCTCCCTTCCACCCTGCCCCTTTCCTGCTTCAGGAGACAATGAGCCTTGCACCTGCTGCACTAAAGCTTCATCCTCTCCTCCACCCTTCCTTATCCCTAACCTACCCATTAGCATTTATCACTTGCCTACGACGGATCAATCTTAAACCAACTGCTCGTGTGGACATATTATGCTGAATGCTAAGGAAAGGCGGCATAGAAAGGTTCTGCATTCTATCTTACCTTATAGCACCTTGTGATTACATTTCTTCATAAGCCGCTAACTCGCAAAACAGTCAGCTAAATTTAATTTTTCAATGGACATTTCAAACTATAGCAAACTAGTTTTCTAATGCAGCAGGAACCCAGATGAGGGCTTAATTTTCGGAAGCAGAAAGGTGCTAAGAAGCGACAAGGTTTGATCTCTTTACTCCTTAGCGCAGCTCAGCGAAGGGTAGGGGAAATCAAATCTCTCATCGGGCCAAATGACATAGGGCTGGAGAAGGGCGGAGGGGGTGAGTGGGTGAGGTTGGGGGAGGGGCGGAGGTTGATCGAGGAAGGAGAGAGGGAGTGGGGGTTGGAATCCGTAAGTGGTGGGCTTGTCGGGCCGGAGAGCAAACAGAGGGAGCGGCAGGCTTTTGGCCCCTCCTCCTCCCTCCTCCCTCTTCCTCCTCCCATCCCCGCCCTCCTCATCCACCACTCCCCTCCCTTGCATAGCCGATCCCATGCGGCGCTGGCTGGAGTGGAGCGGGCTCCTGTCGCCTAGACAGGTTATACACCCCTTCCCTTCTCCCCTTCCCTCTTCCACCTCTCCCCCTCTCACCCCCTCCTCCCTCTCCTCTACCCCTTCCCCCTCACCCCTAGCAGCAGCACTCCGCTGATGAAGAAAGGAAAGGTGAGCGGATGGCGGCAGTGTTACAGGCGCAGGCGGTGGTGGATGAGCGAGGGCCGAAGGAAGCCCCGCGTCCAGCCAGCACCTCTGCTCACATCTTGCAGCCTCATCAGCTCCAGTCCGCTTTCGACGACCTGCAAACTACTCTCGCCGCTGCCATGCGACAGGTTCTTCTTTCTCTTCTACTTTTCATCCTCTAAGTGAGCTTGGAATTGAGCAGGGAGTGTTGCAGAATTCAGTGTCCACGTCATCTCCTGCGTCCACAGTTTCGCCGAGGGTAGTGCGAAGCGCGGGGACGGGCTCTGTGGCATTTGACTTCCCGCCGAAGCCAAGGCGACGCGACATCATCCTCGATCGCATTCCCCCGCAGGACATGCACATACCCACTCCTCCACTACTTCGCTCCACCAAACCTCCACATATGACGCATCCCCCTGTTTGCCTTTCATGCCCAGGGCGACTTTTGATGAGCACATAAGATGTGTTCAGACGACCTCCGGCGCTCCGACTCGAAGTAGTGGGAATGGGGAATCGGTCTACGCCCGCCCTCCTTCCTCCTCTTCCTCCTCCACCCTCTCTTCTAACAATGTCCCCTTTCGACCCACTTTAGGTGCCTTTTGCCTTTCCACCCTATTAAGAGGGAAAGAGAACAGCCATCATCTGTTGCAGGGAAGAAAGCTGCTGAAGCTCAGGAAAGCCGATATGAGGCATTGACCCGGCAACTGTCCAACGAGTTTCATGTCAGCGAAAAGAACCAGCCTTCCATCGGTCCCCTCTTTTCCAAAGTCTAGGCTTTGGCAATGAATGATGGGCCACAGGACGATGCGATGTGTGCCAGTGTGAGGTGAAGGTGAGTGAGGAGAGCGTGGGGCGGGAGGGGCAGTTGTTCCACAGTCGCTGCTTCACCTGCTCCACCTGTGCCCGTCCACTCAAGGTCCCACACCTCCACCCTTCATCCATCGTCCCAACCGCAACCATGGTAGATGTTGAGGGCAAGAAGTTCTACGAAGCCGAGGGCGGGGGGCGGCTGTACTGCGAAGAGGACTTCCTCTACGCCGGCTTCCAGGAGAGCACTCAGAGGTGCGCCGTCTGCGGCCACTTCATCCTGGACATGGTTCCATCCTACTCTCTGTTAGTTGAAGTATGGAGGTGACACTGGGCCTTTGCAGATCCTGCAAGCGCTGGGGAAGTCCTTCCACCCGGCGTGCTTCCGGTGTCGAGCTTGCGGGGAGGCGCTGGACGGGGTCCCCTTCACGGTGGACGAGGCCAACGGGGACGTCTACTGCGTACCCGACTACCATCGCCTATTCGCACCCAAATGCGCCGCCTGCTCCCAGCCCATCACCCCGCAGCCAGTACTCCCCTTCACCTAGCCCTATCTCCCAGTTCCCAATCCTCACCTGTCTGCCAGGGGACGCAGGAGACCGTCCGCGTGGTGGCCATGAACAAGGACTACCACGTGGACTGCTACGTGTGTGAGGTTGGCTGAGTGGGGGAGTAAGGTGGGAGGTGAGGAGGAATGTGGAGGTGGTTGAGGGTTGCGGTCTGGCACTGACGGACGAGGAGGAGAAGCGGTGCTTCCCGCTGGGTTCCCATCTCCTCTGTCGGCACTGCCACCTGGTCTGGGCCCGCACCCAGCCTACGCCCATCACCGACTTATGATCTTCACCACCGCCCCAACCCAACCCTTGCCTTTCTCGCCCTTATTCTTTGTAGTCTTCTAGGGGTGCCAAGCTAAGTGTTCTGAGATTTTTAGTCACCGTGATTATCTGGCTTTTTGATGAGTTATACTCCAGTAAACTGAATAGAAACTACATCACTTTTAAAAAACAATAATTTAAGATTTTGTATTTCAATGCATAGAGTAAACAACATACAATTTTGGATTCGACACAAGAAATCGTAAATTATTGCTAAAATTATCACTATCAAAATTAAAAGCCTCTATCATTTTCGAAGCTGCAAGCGAAAGCAAAAATTTATTCTTTCGGCAGATGCTGCGATTCGTCAAATTGTGCAAATATATAAAAAAAATTCCACCATAAAAAAAATAATTTTTTAATTTTTTAAAAAAACGCAGAACAAACGTTAAAAAAATACCGCTGTTGCCAAAATTGGAGTTTCGATGATTTCAAACAACAGGATTGGCTATTTATTGGCGGGTTCATTCAAACCACTAACCATTACCAATAACAATATATCAAAAACAATGCTAAAATAGACCCTTAATCTCAACATGTCAGACTCCTTAATAAAATTTAATTTTAATTTTTTTCTAAAAATTATCAATTTCGCATATTTCCAACTGAGTCAATACCTAAGAAGCCTATCGATTTTATCGTAATTCAAGAGTAATCTGTGTGTAACAGTTGGCAACAAGAGACGCCGACCATTGGGAATAAAAAGTGTGTTGGATCTGAGAAGACAAGACAGGCAGAGTAGGCTGGAGAAAAGGGCTGGTAAAAGAAGGCCATAACTGGATAAAAGAGCAATTAGGGCCATAGCAGGAGACGAAGAGGGGGGCGGCGGCGGAAGTTGGCAAGACCCGCTTCCCCTCCATCCTCTCCCTCTTCTCCCCCCTCCTCCCCTCTTCTCCCTCCATCCTCCTCCTTTCCCCCTCCCTCCATCCCCAGGCCGTCGCATCTAAGCGGGGCCAGCTGCCAGGCCTCCTTTCCGCCCCGCTCCATGCATGCTTGACACTGCTTCCACATCTCTCATTCATGGCCTCTTTCCTCCGCTTGCCCTTTTTTGCCTGCACCCAGTTGCCGGACTTCTTACTTAGTCCACTGCTTTCGCATGAGATAGGGAACGCGATAGAGCTGCAGTTTCTGTCAATAGGATGAGGGGAGGGGCCAGTTCGATAGAAGTAATAGCGGGGCGGTGAAAAGAGGGAAGGCATTAGGGAGATTGGTGAGGCAGGTGGTTATGTAAGCGTAGTTGAGTCTGTCCTGCGCTCGGTGGACTGCCCCCGCGTGACAAGTAGAGTAGAATAGGAGGTGGAGATTGGAGGGGTTGCCGGGGGACAGGATCGATGTCCTCATAGCAGCCGCTGCCCTTCATCAGCCTCCATCCATCCAGCGCCAGCCCCAGTTGTCCTTCACTTTCCCCACCCTGCTTCCAAGGTAGCAAAAAGTGTCCGCCCAAGCACAGGATGGCAGTGGGCATTATTTGCCTTCGCCCAAGCTCTCGTTTCTGGACCCCTTTAGCTTCAGCCCCCATCCCCTTCCACCTCCTCTCCCCCCAGCCCCTGCTGCACGCCTCTAGCCCCTTCCTCCCACTTTGGCCAGGCCGAACAGTCTGCCCCAACTTTTCCCAAAGCGGCCAACTTCCCGCCTGCCTTTTTGCGCCGCAGACGGGCCTCGGCTTCCGAATCTAGGGAGAATCAATTTTGGGAGGTCAGGCTTCTTTTTTGAGACCTCGAAAATGGTCTGGCAGTCCGCCACTCCCACTTCATCTCCTGTGAGCAGTTGGAATGGGGGGTGGGCTGGGAAATGAAAAGGGAAAGGTAATGTGGCTTGAGGGAGGTAAGGAGGAGGGGACAGAATGGGATGGAATGCCTGGTTTTGACGCCTGCGGGGAAGTGTGGGGTGGGAAGAGGGCCATAAATGCTCGATGTGAGTGAGGCCGCAGTTGGGGTTGCTAAAAGTCTTCGCCTCTGCTCTCATTTCATCAATTAATCACCTCATTTGCTCCAGCCTTTTCTCCAAACACACTTAGTTTTCACTCTGCAAATGTTCACACACCGACACCATTAGCACCCTTTTAGACCAAAAGACCTTTCTCATCTTAGCTTCATTGCGCAAAAGAGGTTTCAGAAATGTTCTATAGTAAAACAGCTTAGAAGCCGTAAGCTAAAAAGAAATAAAAAAGAGAAAAAGTGAATTGCGCGTAGCTCGAAGAAAAGTGATGAGGAAGTTGAATGAGGCAGGGAACAGGAATCAAGTTACCAGTCGAAGCGTATTTCATTTGCTTCTCCTCCACCGTAGCCATTTCTTTTGCTGCTAAACTCTTGCTCCTTTTCAGGTGCAAAAAGCCAAGAAATGGCACAGTTGTTTCGGTTCACGAGTTTTGCGGGGGACGCGGTGACTTTGACTTTTCTTTTGCCACCCCAGCTGGCCTGGAAAGATGGGCCGCCCGAAATTCTCTCTCGCGATTTTCTCTACGCTGGACTCCGCTGGCGATTGGCCTTCTCCAAGGTGCACTATTCTCTTGAGTTTCCCGGGCATGGAAGAACATTAAAGGCCTCATAAATTGAGCATACATCGTTTAATAAAACATTCCACATGAAAATAACTGACGCATCGAAATTAGTAAAAAAAAACATTAAAAGTGAAAATTTTTCCATAAAGAAAACTTGCAAATCAATAAATGAGGAGTGTGTATTGCAGAGAGACGGTATGCACATTAGTCCGTACCTTCAATTGCGCTCCACAGGTCTCACATGTCGCCTGGACTATGCTTTCCAGCTACTGAACAAGGCATTCTCTCCTACCTACTCCTCTACTCCAATGACGGCCTATGGACAGGAAGCGTTCACGGAGAACGAGCGCTTCTGCGAGAAAGGGCGGGAGTTCAGCGAAAGCTCGCCCAAGCACGGCAAGCGCACTTTCATCTCCCTGGTGGACCTTGTGAAGCGCAAAGGATTCCCCACTGCTCAGCATGAATTCCTCTTCGAGCTCACGCTCCAGGTCAGTCACCTGGCCAGCATTGACTGGGAGATTGCAAGGGAAGGCATTGAAGCGGGCCAGAGTTCGCCTAGAGTCCTCCTTCCCCCTGGAACGCCCCTCCACCAGCCAGCACCAGCGCCCCACCGACCCAGACTACCGCCAGTACGACACTGCTCCCTTCCAGGTTGCACCCCTTTTTTGTTCTCCACACCCACTTACACTCCACCTCCTTCAATTGAGTACGGGGACGAAGAGTGGCAGCTGAGCTTCTGCCCCAACATGGAGACTGCCGAAGGCTGTCGCCATCTCTTCCAGCTCCAGCGCACTGCTCAGTCCCAGCACCTGCATCGACTCCGCTACAAACTTCACCTTGGTCTCTGCCTCTTGGCCCCCTGTGGGGGATTCTGATGTTCGAGGTGTCACAGGACCACCACCGGAGGCCCGTCAGTGGTCCAGCGGGGTGCAGGAGGAAACGATGGGCTTCAACGGACTCGGCGAGGGTCTCTACCTCAGCGACGACTACCGCTACTACACCTGCACCGACACTGGACACCTTCACTTCACCCTGGACCTTCTATACGTCGGTGTTCTCAGCCAGGTTCTCTTGAGTGGCATGAGGATGGGAGGCTGAGCAGAGGCAGTGTAGATCCGCCTGGGCATGGTGGCGGGGCTGGACGGTCTGTCGTCGTCGGCGAGTTTGGTGGACAAGGACAAGCAGGGCTGGAGCGTGCGCCCGAAGGGTGGGGACTTCTTCTCCCTCCTAATTCACTACACCGACCTTCCCAACGTTCCTGCCGGATATCTGCGCTATGTTTCATTCTCCGCCCGCCTATTGCCCTCACTCAGGTCATCAATCCTCCTCTTCTTCCTCCAGCTATGCTCTATCTCCTCCCACTCTCTTGGTGTCAGGGCACCGAGGTGTCTGAAGCCGATGAGCCCTCCCGACATGCCGTTCGAGAACTACTACTCCTATCGAGGCATCGCGGATCCCGGACACCGCATCCGCTTCCCGCTGCGCATGAACGAGGTGCTGGCAGCGGAGAGTCCTTGGCTGGACGCTGACGGGAGCAAGTGCGTGACGCTGGAGCTGGACTGGCTCGCCTCTCACCTCCTCATCCTCCCCGTCTACACCATCCACGACGCCACCCTCGCCAAGCACGTCAATCAGATGCGGTCCCTTTATTATTCCTCACTACTTCTGTGAGAGAACCTTTTGGGCTTAGGCGGGAGGTTGCGGCACTGCAAGCAGAGAACGAGGCACTGGAGAAGGAGATGCACCGCTACCAAGTTTCTATTTCACACAAATGCTCCTCCCCACTCCCCAACGGGCTGGAGTCCCCTCGACCCGCCTCCCTCAATCCCTCTCCGCACCCCAGCCCCCGCCTATGATATAGACCTTCTACTATTTCATGTTCGGGGCCAAAGCTCTTTGATCTCAATATATGCATGCATAGATAAAAGTCATATGAAAATGTCTGCTTGACGATGCAAAGGTTTTTATTTGCATTTCGATTAAAGACAGATCCTTTGATGTTCAACTGTGATCTTCATTCCAATGTCGATGATATGCTGCTTCTTTTGCTGCTGGCCTTCAGAGCTATGGGGCAGCTAAGGGAATCCTCCAGACAAGCACCATGTTTCAACGGCAACAAATTTTGCTTATGTGACAAGGGTTAACCAAAAATGTTTTCATTTGATTCAACATTATAAAAAAACCGCAGAATTTACTTGGCGCTACAAAGAAGGCCTTTTTAATAACATTAAGCCTCTGCACTATGACATCCACTTATTTCCGGACATTGATCGCAATTTCTTCAGCGGAAGCGTGAACATTAGTGTAAGTGATTGTGCCTAGTTGAATTTACCTGCCTGCAAATGCTGTTCGGACAGATAACACTGGTGGAGGAAAGTCGTTACATTATTCTCCACTCCATCGGCTTACATTTAGACGAAGCCAGCTCGCACGGATGGGTAACCCAGAATATGGAGCCGATTCCAATCCGCCGTATCCTGGTTCTCCTTACGTTCATTGCTTAGATAGGAATGATTGACATTGGTGGCCTGCAGCACTGCGAGGATCAAGAACAGATCCTCATCCTGCTCCACCGCCCGCTCCAGCCCGGCCCTGCCTACATCGCCATCCCCTTTCACCGACCCACCGGCAGCCTACTTTTCGGATTCATGCCCCAGGATAAGCCTGGCCTTCTAATCCACCAGTTTCAGAAGCTGGACGCAGAGTTGGCCTCATTCATCTCTTTTTCACATACCTCTCATTCCCTGTGACTTGAGCTATGCCCTTGCACTCTCTTACGACGGCAATGCCCATCGCATTTTCCCCTGCTTCAACGACAGGCGCTTCAAGACCACCTACCGACTTACACTTCAGCACTCATCTGTTCCGCTTTTCCCTGTCATTTCTGCTGCTAAACTTGCAGACATTGAGGAGCATTCCGTATATTTCTCCACTGAAGTTGAGGCCACGGAGATCAGGGACTACTGGCAGTATACCCGCTTCTTCATCAGCGATAAAGTTCTTTCAATGAGCAGGGCAGAATAGGGCAGAATGAAAGCTCATTCCCAGATGGAAGCGAATTCGTTCACATTCGCAGTGCTGCGCAACTTTAAGAGTTCTATTCAAGACTTGAAAGACAAAGATCCTTCCGCGCCATTCGTTCCACCTTCTAACTTTGGCGGAATGACAAAGGTTAGCAGAGCAGATGAAAAATGAGATAATGTAATTGAAGCGACAAGAGCTACAGGTCAGCTGTTTGGAGGTGGATGAACAGCTGGGAGGCTGTCAGTTTGCCACACAAGTAGTCATGGAGCACCTAAATGAGCTCAATCGCATTCTTCTACCTCGATATCCACTGCAAAAGTTTCGCCTCATCCTTGGCATCTATATGGCCACGCCTATTGCGCCCCACTATGGCACCGTCTATCTTTCGTAGCATTTTAACTTACCTGTATATTGCATCTTTCTCTTTCACCACTACCACTACAGGCATGCTCTGATGCCGCTTTTGAATGCGACCGATAAAGCGGGACGTCTGATGCGCTATTTGCTACGATGGGCTGTAACCTACACTGTACCTTTTCCACCTAAGCTGGGCGTAGATGAGGCATTGTTAGAAGAATGATGAAATTGAGTGGACCGGAAGTCTGGTGTCCTCCAACGAAGGCTTGGAACACCCACTCCTCACCGCTGCCATCACTCACTTCTTCTTTAATCAACCCACCAAAGAGAATATTCATGCACACTTGCCCTCAAGCTTGTGAAGCGTGGCTAGGAAGCAAGGATTGAGGATATGACGGAGTTGTGGACGCCGGACGAAGGAATTGCTGCCAACGAATACATCACCAAACTCATGGACAACCTCCACAGCCTCCCGCCCATATTTCACAACGATGCTGGTCTCCTACGCGTTCCCCAACATCCTCTCATTCGTCGCATCAAGGCTCGCCTGCCCCTTTCACCTTTCACCACCCGCCCTTTACCTCACCTTCACCCTGCTCAGGGGCCGGCTGTCCTACAAATGCTGCTCACCGCTCTGCCCGTACATATCAATAAAGTTTATAACGTCAAGGCCAACAACAAATTTGTTTCATAGCTCTAGATTATGGGTAGTTCCTAAAGCCAGGCATGAGAGGCTACAGAATAAGGAGCATGTGCTGGAAATGCTGGCCACATCCGGCAGTTTTCACTTCCGCCGACAACTCTTCGGCTACACCCAGCCTGCTCAACTGCTCAACCACCTCAGCAGTGCTGCCGTTCGCCGCTAAACCCCTCTCATAAGAACCATTCTCATTCTCATTCCTACTTACATTTCTGCCAACGACCTGCTGCCTCTGTCTAATAGGGAAGTGAGTGCAGAGCGAGCGAACTGAGCGGGAAAGCTTCTTAACCTGGGCGGAGGAATTGGGGCAGGAGTCGAGAATGCTGACGGTGGAGGTGGATCAGCAGGGGTCGAGCCTTCGTGCCAAAGTCCCTCGTCCTCAGCCAAACCTGGGCCAAAAACCGACAGGCTTTAGCTAAGCTGGCCAGATGGGAAATCGGTCGCCTCCAAATTCCCCGTCTTTTTCAAATACCACCTCCTGCCATCCGGAAACAAAGACCACTTCATTCACCTCCTTGAGCTCAGCCAGTCCTACACGGAGATCGGTTGGCAAAGGCCCAGCAGCTGGCTTGGTTGAAGAAAAGAGTGAGTTGCAGTGAAGTTTAGTTCCGCGCAGCAAGCACAGTCCTATGGCCTGGCCAAAGGACCTACTGCCTGGCTCCTCGTTCATAACACCGATGATCAGTACCAGCACCTTAAACAAGTTTCATTCCACTAACCCAGTCACACCCGTCTTTTTCCTCCCTTTCAGCCTGGAGGCATCAGCATTGCTTAATCACATCAAAATCACTGGTGTTTTCTGGTCAGAGTTGTGGAAATTGGTTGAGAAAGGAAAAGGAGGATGACAATGAGTTTAAGATTGGTACGAAGCTGGAAGCTTCGGCGAGTGATTGGTCTGTGCTGGTTGGCAGCGAGTTAATTCGAGCCATTTTACGTAAGCCGAACTCATTGACTAGAGCCTTCCAATACCTACACATCATTCAATCCAGCCCAGCTTCGTCTAAAGCAAGAGTTAGAAAGCAAGAAAGCGAAACAATTGCTACATAACTATTAGCGAAACAAAATAACACTTGCTAGACCAGCTTCAACCTTCGCCCGCTCTACTTCATAGTCGACGAACTTCTCTTACAAATACTGAGAAACGAAACAAATAATGATGCCCTCCATAGTTACTTGGTACTCACGGGATATTAATGCTGTATTTGATTTTATCACCGGACTACAGAGTTTGCGGAACAAAATGATATCAGCTTTGGGCTGGAACACCAACGACCTATTTGACAAGACTAAATGGCCTTACAATGTTAGTCTTTTGACGGAGCTAGCAAATATTTTTAAATTTACTTTAATGCAAATTCATTACAGGATAAAATGGATGTATCAAAGGTGGAAGAGTATCAAAAGGCACTACTTCATTTTTACCTAAATCCAGACAAAGCGTTTGATTATATTCCCTGAAAAATTTGTTCCAAAATGACATTTTTTAGAGATTCAAATGACATGTGGAATGAACTGGCCAAAGATATTTTGATGAACACCAAAAAATATGAAGACGTTACCAATGAACTTCAAAAGCTATTTTGCATACAAAAAGCATTAGCAGCAAATCCAGACCAAAAATATGGCAGTTAAGTCTATTTTATCGTCACAACTCCCACACATTGTATTCATTTTAGGATTGAGCTTGCTAAAAGCGTTAAAGTTAACAAAGCATCTGCAAAAAACAGGCTTAACATACCTCAAAAGGTGGTTGTAAACACTACTAACCGTTGTCAGTAATTTTCCCATTTGAGGTTGATGATCAATCAACTTTGCGAGCTAGTGATGACGACGAGTGTTCAAGATCGAAATCTAACAACTCTTCCCTGGGTGGAGTGGAAATATATATCAAATGACCTGGATCAATTAGAGAAAAGCGAGGGCGGGCAAACTTTGAAAGCCTGCCGTAGTGTTTACAAAGTATAGTGCTACATTCTACTGCCGCTTTATTTTACTTTCAATGCTTTCAGGCGAGAGAGGCGTTTCTGGAGGACGCGGCTATGAAAAAAGAAGCAGAGGACATGGTAGAGGCGGAGTGCAATGCGGCCTGTCGCCAGGCGGACTCTAAGAAATATGACGGATGGAATTTCCCGCTTCGCTTCCTCGTCAAAACCGAAACCAACCCCTTATACTTGGAGCGCTACTTGCACTACCTCTTCAATCAGTCGTGATACTGCGCACCCACTCATAGCCCCATCGCTTCTCACTACAAGGAGTTTAATCATATGCCTCATTCACTTGGGCGATGGGGACTTTATTATCACTACATATAGCCTTGTAGTGAGAAGCGATGGGGAGTTTAATGTTTTGAAAAACCTATTGTGTTTATAAGTTAATACATTTTTCGGGAATAATGGAAAGGCATGCAAAATATGGCCAGAGCAAGAGTTGCAGATAAAAGATTTCCTGCACAGTCCTCGTTTTTTTACACAATAATACCCGAATCCATCTATAAACTGTTTGCCTACTATTTTTGTAAGCTGCAAAACAAGCGTTTCCACAATTTGCATCGACAAAGTTCGCAAATCCGAAAAATCTAGTTTATATTTATGAATTCAAATAGCATGCAACAGAAAAGGCAACTAGCGTGCTCATAAATAATCTACTAGATTGACTGGCCTTGCTTTTGGCAAATCGCTCGCCATCCAGCGATTCTGCAACCGAACCTCATAAATATTCGACAATCCTATTGTGAGACAAAAACAGAAAATAAATTAAAACTTACCAAGATATTGCGCAGCGCAGGTTCCGGACTCCCCGTTGACGTCCGCCAGAGCGCAGAATAGGAAGTGATGGTAGGCAGCATCCGCTGGCGACTCCGAATCACTTCTGGCTGTCTCCATCGACTCCCAGGCCAAACTGCCGCAGTCTGCCTTGCCAACACCTTTGCCTCACGCACCAAAAGAGCTATTTGAAGGGTTGCACGGATTCCATTCAGCTCCTTGCACTTGAAAAACGCTTCGTTGCCCTGCCGTACGATCTCCAGCTGACTGGCAGAGAAACCGCAGGCGTTGTCCACCAACCCCGCCAGCCTTTCCAGCTTGCCCAACACTTTGTCTGCTTCTTCCCGCTTCTCCACGTTCGGCCCCAGTGGATGCTGCAGATGAAGGCATAGAAGGCTTCCCTGAAGAAGAGGCAGGGAGGAGATACAGATCTGTGGTAGAGAGCGAGTCGAGCGGCCGCAGTGCAGTGGTCCAAGCGAGTCACTTGAGAGGCATTGAAGCCGCCCCCTTCATAGGCAGCCGCCGACGCCTTGTTGCAGTAGGGGTCCTCTTGGCCCTTTTTACTCTCGCCTCAATACATTGCTTATAATTGTGATGCAATTCTTCAGCTCAACTGCCACCGATGCGAAGTGAGCAGTTGAGTCTGGCCAGCCAAGCCTGGCAGCTGGCAGCAATGAAGGCATCGCTGACAGAGCAAGTGGCAATGGCCCCATCACCAGCCATCTTCAGCTCATCATAGTGCCGCACGTGCTCTCAATTCAATCATATTCGCCTCCCAAGATGAGCCAGGGAGAGAGGAAACCCTCAGTCTCCCTCTCAAAGGAGAGGCTGTGGAGCAGACGTTGGTCCTGCTGGGAGCTGAACACAGCGGCCGAGGAGGCAAGGAAAAGGATGAGAAGCATGCGTCTAGCGTCCACCTCCACTGCCCATGATGTCCCTGCAGATGCACTGTGGGCGACGGGGGTGAGGAACGAGTTTGCATTTTGAAGGGGGGCATTGAACGGAAGTGTGGGCATATGTATGCCGCAATTGGCTGCATATTCCAGTGCCCCTTTCTCCCTCTCGCCAGCCTCTCTGGTCGTCGCTCTCTCGCCTTCCCTTCTAGCCGCCTTGAGAGAACCTGTTCCCCCTCTCCCCAACACTCTTCAACCCTATTCCCTGCCCTGCCTGCATCCTCCATGCACTGCATCAGGAGTGTGACGATGTCTTTCTCTCCCTTTCTTGTCCCGCTTCATTGCCCGTTCTAAACGCCTGTCTCGGCTTTCTTGGCGGCTCTTCAGTTTGCCGGGACCTACTTTTACAAACAGCGTCCATTGTAGAGGAAAAAGCAGACACAAAATGGCGTGTTTGGGAATGCAAACAGTGGCTGTCAACCGTGCGCAGATGCCCAACCTCAGCCGTTTGAAGCCGAAGAGATTGTCTCGAAATATTATCCTTCTATTCATTCTGGTGACACTGAAAAAGGTTTTGCACAATTCACAACCAAAGTGGATGTAGTATCATGTCACTGAGTTTTGCAAGGCTGAATGATGCTAGACGCAGACGCAGATTTCACCTGTCTATCATGCGGTCAATCCTGCTACAACCAAAGTTTTTGACCGCGGAGCGGCCCGAAGGGCCGCTCCGCGGTCTATAGAGGTTACTAAACTTTTGTCCTGATATGTATATATATATATATATATATCTGGAAATGCTGGTCCTCACCGAATTCTCAACGGATTGGGACACACTTTTTTTTTCCTGAAAGGTAATGCAATTTTAGGAAGATCTGGAGGGGTGGAACCGGTTTCCGAGCATTTGAAACATTACTGATTTGGGTAGAAAGGCTTGAAAATTGCAATATACAGTTTTTGCGCTGTAGCTCCTGTAATCTTGAGAATTGCACAGAAGACTTGAGTTTTTTTGTTCACAAGTCGTATATAACAATTCCAAATCTGTGCTTACTTTTGAAAATGGTTGAGAAACCACAGACTTACTTTCTTGAGTGACAAACTTTCACGTGCAGCAATGTCATCAATAATTAGTAACAGCTGAACGGCTAAGAATCGCACAGAAGACTTGAGTTTTTTTGTTCACAAGTTGTATATAGCAATTCCAAATCTGTGCTTACTTTTGAAAATGGTTGAGAAACCACAGACTTACTTTCTTGAGTGACAAACTTTCATGCACGGCAATGTCATCAATAATCAGTAACAGCTGAACGGCTAAGAATTGCACAGAAGACTTGAGTTTTTTTGTTCACAAGTCGTATATAGCAATTCAAAATCAGTGTTTACTTTTAAAAATGGTTGAGAAACCACAGACTTCCTTTCTTGAGTGACAAACTTTCATGCACAGCAATGTCATCAATAATCAGTAACATCTGAACGGCTAAGAATTGAACAGAGGACTTGAGTTTTTTTGTTCACAAGTCATATATAGCGATTCCAAATTTGTGCTTACTTTCGAAAATGGTTGAGAAACCACAGACTTGCTCTTAGCAGTGACAAAATTCCATGCATTCATAGTGTAAGCTGGAAGGTGGTGCGCTCCGCGGTCACCTATTGCGCTTTGCGCCATATACTTGTTCTTTATATTGAACTCATTCATGTTGTTATTTGATTTTAGTGGTCACCTCCACACATTCAAATTCTTTAGTATATTTCTATCATAATTCTTCAATCAGCAAGAATCACTAGAAGTAAGCAAGCAGTGGAAAGGAAGTGGCTAAGAAGAGGCTGGAGTTGCAGAGACGGGAGGTGGAGCATGCTCGGGATGCAGGAAGCTGGCGGAACTGATGAGTGAGTTGGTGGAGCCGAGTGGTTTGGAGCTGGCGTCCGCGTTGGCCAAGACGGCGCTGGCCATGCTCCTCATCCTTTGCCTCGGATGGATCGCCCTGCTCGACATACGCGGCGACCTGGGAGATGATGAACGATCCGAGCTTTAGTGCCTGCCCTCCATTTCTTTGCAGGTTTCTTGTACACATTCCTCCTTCAATCAGTGTCCTTTGCACTTATGGCTGTGATTCATTGCTTTTCACTGCGACTTACGCGTCATTGATAATTCTGAATGGGCATAATGGTGCATTGTTTGATTACCTTAGCTGGTGCGTGCCGTTTCATTATTCTATGTTTACGGCATTCAATTTCTTTGACGTCGATCCTTTGATAATTGTCAAGAAACTGTCATTGTCATTCCGTTAATATAGTCAAGCAATTGCTCAAGTGGGGTGCTAAAAAACTCGCTTGTGATAAGAATTCTAATTCTAGCCTTAAGTTTTTCTTACACGTTAGCGATTTGCTGATTCTTAACACTTCACGAACAGTCAATTAGCATAAAACTTTTTTATATTTCATAGTTGATATCGTTAAAAAGAAGCAAAACCAGCTTAAGGCAAGGACAAAGAAAGCGATTACTCGTGCCTAGATCGAAAGAAAGAGGTAGCTGCAGAGAGTAAATTGTTGAGAGTGGAGATGCCGGAATCCCTTTCGCCCTCACTGGGCAAGTCTGCCAGGGTGTCTTCGATCTCTTCCCATTCATCGTCCGCCTCTGCTGCAACTACTTCCCTTACCACAAAATCCTCATAGCCAGCACACTATTGCACGCCTCTATCCAGATAATATACGGCCTCAGCCCAAAGCAAACAGGGTACCAGGGCGATCGTTGAAGACGGGCTCCGGGCTGGCGGGCTCAGCCCATCGATTGGGCGCTGGTACGGCCGCTTCCAGCTCCGCGCAGAGGCTGGACGAGGGTCGGAACGTTTGGCTCTCAGCACCCAGCAGGCTGATGCTCTGGCTCACCAGCTCCAGGTTGCCCAGCGGCTGTCTCACTGGCAATGGCTGCAACCTCCATTCATGACAAAAGGACCACAAAGATTAAAAGGTAACGCACTGCAATGGACTGTTTGGCGAGGAGGAAGGCAATGTTGGCCTGAAGCTGGTAGAGGAGGGTGATGAGCCTGGGCTCAGAAAGACCCAGGGCGCAGAGCATGTGACGCAGCGGCAACCGGTGCGGCAGCGGCGTGTCCAGCAGCCTTTCCAGGCTCCAGACCAGCTGGCCAGACAGCGCGATGCCCGCTAGGCTTCCTGGCAATCCTCTTTCTCAGGCTCCGTCAAGCTGGGCCCAGTCAAGATGACTTGAGGCAGAGGGAGTGATGGCTGCGCTGTTGGCGTGGCGAAAGAGCCAGTTGCGCAGCTCCTCTGCGTCCCAGAGCTCGCCCAGCTCCTGCGCACTGCCGATGGAGTAGCGCCGCAGCTCTTCCCTATCCTCTGCAAAGACCAGGGCATGAGCGAGGAGGGTTGGGAAGTAGGGAAGGCGACCTCGATGCTGCCATCGTCCGTGGGCAAAGGTGAGGCGAGCGGCGTCGGCAAGCTCGGAGGCCAGAGCGCTGGAAGGGCCGACCTCCTGGCTGCGGGAGATGGGGAATATGATGCCCATCAGCTCTTTGATGGTCCCCTGCCTGTACTGCCCTGTTTCAGCACTGGTAAGCGATGATAGACACAAAATGTGGACCGGGCCAGTTTGAGCTCTCCGTGGCGCAGCTGAAGCCTTTGCGCCAGCTCAGTGCAGGCTGTCTGGTGGCGGGCCAGGAACTCTTGCCGAGCCTTCTCCGTCTTGGATAGTTTGGATACCTGAGTGATTGATGGAATGAGGATGAGTAGTGGGGGATGGGTAGGGATACCTTTTCCTGGGCAGCAATGCGGCGCTCTCGCAGCTGCATAAGTTGACGTCGTTTGTCGGCCAGTCGATCGCGACGCAGACGAACGGCCAGTCGGCCAGCTTCCAGCTTCTGTCTGCCCAGCAGGCTTCTGTAGGACTCCGCCTCTCCGCTTCCACCGCCACAGTCCAGAGCCCGCTCCACTGCTCGTCTCAAACACCAGCCAGTCTTTTTTTGGGCCAAGGATTTGTGAGGCCATTACCCATAGTCGGCCCGGAGGAGGAGGAGGTGAGACTGGCGGCCCATCTTCTCGTCCAGCGAGCCTGGGGAGGAGATTGGGTTTGGGGGGCTGGAAAAATGGTTGGAGGGTACAATGGAGGGTGGCGCAAGCGGCGCAATTCCAGCGCTCCTGCTTCCTAAGGCAGAGCCAGCAGCGCAGGCGCGGCGCCGGCGGCAGCAGCAACGTCGCATTGGAACTCAAATCAAACACCATTTCATTCCCTCTCCTGCCTGTCCACTTCTGTCCACCTGGCCAGGGAGTCATCGGTGTTGGAGTGGGGCCGCTGAAGCTCCACGGGCTCATCTTGGCTGGTGCTGCTCGACTGGGCCGCTCCATCAGCGGCATCCATGCCCTGTCTGCTCCTCCTAAACCAGTGCATCTTTCACCAGCCTCTTTCTCCCCCGCTCCATGCCCCAGCCACCCTGCCTTTTGTCCCCCTTGCCCTCCAAGGGAAAAAGAGGAGTGGGCATGACTCAGCTGAAGTGCGGGTAACGCGGACAACCCCGACGCCGCTCAAGGCAGCAGAAGCCTCGCGTGGGAAAGTGCGCAGTTGAGATCACGAGTAGGCTTGGAGGAGTAGAAGCTTTTGCGCAGAACTGCTGGCATGTCAAGCAAGCAAGCAGGCGACCTCTTGCAGCAGAGGAATGAGAGAGAATCGGTGAGAAAGGGAAGCGGGATGGGGCTGATGAACAAGGCCATCCTCACGGCCGCCAAACTCGGCATCGTCGCCGGCGCCGTCAAAGTCTCCGTAGATCAAGTGAATACTTAGCCTGGGAGCCATTCTAGCGAAATCATACAGTATGGTTTAAGGGCATATGGGATTCGGACCCAGAGAAAGGCAGCGAGCTATTATACCGGGCCAAAAGCCAGCTGCTACCCGGCACCATCGTCTATCCTCAAAGAGTGGAATGAACTAGGGAAAATGCGGGAAAAGAAGAAGGAAGTTTGAGATGCCGTCGGTGGAGGCAACAGTGGCGTCGGCGGAGCGAACGTGGAACGGCGGCGTCCAAGGCGCCTTCCAAGCCCTGGAGTCCAGCCCTGCCTCCTTCAACAGCGCTGTCGATTCCATTGTCAAAGCTGCCTTTTAGCTTTTGCATCCTATTCTTTTAGGCATTCGTCAAGACTTTAGACACAGCCTAGCCTTCTTGTCCATTGCCTATTTTCTACCGATTGCTGAAAATATTTCCAAAGAAGTCTGAGTTCCAAGAAAAGAAAGGTCAAGGAAGGAAATGTATGGGTTTGAAGCGTTGGACGTTAGTGGAAACTCTTGAGTTTCTTTCGAAACTGATTTTTAAATTGATAATAAACAGGCAAGTGAAAAAGGTCGATGGGAATAATTAGCTAAACATTTTTGCTGCCCGCCTAATCTTAACAGGGGAAGGAAAGCTTATTTTTACTCTGCGCTAACGATGCATAAATTTGCGAACAAAATTCTTAAGCAATTCTATTCTTCTACGTTTTTTAGCCCTTCCCCGATCATACAAAGTTAAACGATAAAAGAGAAGAGCAAAAAATGGGTGGCGGGAAAGTGCAAAGCGCCCCCAAAGAAGCGTAAATAAGGAGATCGCTTTGCGTGAGTGGCCCAAGAATCGTACAATTTCATCAGCATTCATTCATGCATTGACATGGCTATACGCCTTTAGGCACAAATTGGTTAATCAACAATAAATTTGAAAGAAGAAAGAAAGTCCCAATTTTGGTGAGTCCAGTGGTCGGTAACTACTGTGCAAACTTTATAAAAATTTGCTGTATCTAACTCAGTCTCATGATTGAGGCGTTTTGTCAAAGAACGCTCAAATCCTACTGGCCAGACTGTAGGGCGGGAATAGTATTGTTGTCTAGCCGTTAAATTTGAATTCGACGGGATAGGGTAGGGTTTGCAGACAGCGGGTAGAAGGTAGAAGAGGCCGAAATGTGGATGTAGGTAGTTTTGTTTTGACCAGGAATGAGAGGCCGTCGGCCGTGGTTTTGTCTGCCGAAAGTGATGTGTCTGAGCGGGAAGCATTGTGTGTGCCCAATCCCCCCTCCCCTCCCTTCCCTGCCTTTTCGCCTCCACACTCAGTTGCTCAATCACCCTTTCCTCGCCCCGTCGCTATTCTCCTGTTTCTATGTTCTTTACAAATCAAGACCCACGTTCGTAATCGCAACCGGTTTGGTTCTCGGCGATTTGCAGGATCGTTCCTGGCTAATATTGATTGAATAGATATGTAGGAATGAGTCTGTTGAGGAATGTCGAGCCGAGCGAGCTCCGACGACGAGAAGATCGTCAAAATTTCCATCATGCAGCGTCTGAAGGGGCGTGTCTGCACTACACCAACCAACCGACTTTGACCCTGAAAAACCCGACCGCGGAGTAGACAAGGCTAAAACCAACCAACCCTGGGGTGGGGGTTCCATTGTAAATAGGGACCCGCCTGGTCTGCAGGTCTTCATCCAAGTCAACTTGTTGGTTAGCCTTCTCTCCCAACTTCGTTTCTCCTGCGAATTACAGCCTGGGTCACAGGATATCAAGATGTTGTCGTTCAAGAAGGAGAAGATCCACGTCGCCATGGAGGCGTACCCTCTGCTGATCTTCAGCCAGGACAGCTTCGTCAAGCACAACCTCCACTTCCACGTCCTAAAAAAAGACGCCAAGGCACATCGTTTCCTCCGTTAGCCTCCTCTTCCAACTTTCTTTCTCCTGCCAATTAGAGCCTGGGTCACAGGACGTCAAGCTCCTCTCCTTCAAGAAGGAGAAGATTCACATCGCGATGGAGGCGCACTCTCCTCGTCTCGAGCCAGGAGAAGTTCGCGAAGGAGAACATCGTCTTCTACACCTTCAAGAAAGGCGGCAAGGCCTACATGGCATTCAAGGTTCCTCGCTCCTCCATCAACCAATCAACCTCAAATTAGAGCAAAAGATGGAAATCGCAGTACTTCGAGCTGGAGGAAGCGGAGCCGGGCGACGAGCTCCCGGCCATCGCTTGCCAATTGGGCAAGACAGTCTCCATCTTCCAGGAGATCAAACTCTCGTCCTCCGCCCTCCACTTCCTTAAAGTCATTGAGGACAAGAACGACATCCTCGTCTACGTAGTGCTCATCGAGCAGGTCTCTTTTCCTAGCACTTTTCTTGTTTCTCTTTCTCAATTCGTTTCATGCAATTGAATCAAGCTTTGATTTCAGATCAGAGGATAAAAGAAGACTGAGATGATGTTCAAAAACGGCGTTGATGAGTTCAACATCTAAGAGCTCCACCCCAGTAGGTAGGTAGAAAGATAGGCAGCCTTTTACAGCCTCAGACGGCCATTTAAACAGAGGATGCGAGAGGCTTTTTCTTCGCTCCTTTGAACAAGGCCAGGGCCTTTTTCACGGCCTGCCAGGCAGCGCTCAGCCAGCCTCTCCCCTCCTCAAGTGGGAGAAAGAGGACGCGTACCTGGACGACTTTGTTCGCTCTTTCTCATCCAGCCTTTCTCTCTTGACGGGGGGAACTGGTGGTTGAAGGACCTGGCCATCTTCCTCGTCAGGCTAAAGTCATGGTGCCCCGAGCTCGACACCATGGACCCGCTGGCCCCGAAGGCCTTCGGACTGGACGGCTTCCGCCTCCTCAAGGCCCAGTCCGGCAGCAGCCGCAAGCCGTGCTCCGCCCACGTACTTTTCTCATCGCCTCTCTCATCATCCCCATCCTCACCACCACCCTTCAGATCCTCACCACCACCTGCCAGCGGAGAAGACAGTGCTGGTGGCGGACTCCCTGCCGTAGTGCACCTACGGGAAGGCGAGGGAGAGCGACAGCGAGAAAGAGAAGGAGAGCCGCCGTGTCCGCGCCAGCAATGCCATGGAGCTCATCCGGAAGGTGATCAGTGCCCATTTCGCCCGCTAAGGCGAGAGCAAAAGGCTTGGATTGAAGGCAGCGGCAGCAGTGGCCAGGGCGGAGGAGTGGGCGGAGTGGGAGGAGTTGAAGATTCGTCGCGTGTGCGTCATCCGCCAGTCCGAGAACGAATGCGGGTTTTGGGCGGCACTGTACGTGCTCGCAGCAGTGCTGGAGGTGAGCTGGGAGGGCTGGGTCCAGCCAAACTTCGCCGACCGGCCCAAGCTCGCCCCACACCTCCGCCGCAGCTTCCGCTTTGCCTGCCACTACAACGATTTCCTGCCGGCAGTGACGATCGTTCTCCTCTTTCCTCCACCTCCCTCTCCACCTCCATTCTCCTTCTTTTCGGATGGAGGCCTTGGTGCCGGAGGGAGCGAAGGAGGCGGTGCTAAGGGCAAGGGCCTTCTTCACGGCCAGTCAGCCAGCACCCAGCGCCAGCGCCAGCCAGCCTCTCCCCTCCTCACCCAGCATCACCGTCCCCTCCCTCCCCCGTCCTGCTCACTCAGCCTCACTGTCCCCTGCTCTTTCTCTAGGTGCTCAGCGAGGACCTAGCGGTGCAGGAGAGGATTGCCGGCCTCCACTTCCAGCCCGTCTTCCCGCCCGCCTCCAGCCCCCACCCGCCGCAGAAGGCCAAGGTCCCATTTCCCAGCTCCTCCCCTCCACGCCCCTTCCCAGCTCCACCTTTCCAGATGCTCCAGCTGCCCGAGGAGCCGGAATGGGGCACGCCAATGCTAACGGCGGAGGTTCTGCCATTCCAATCCTTCCATCAAAGGCCATCAAAGGCGATGGATGGCTGTGGTTTGGAGGACATGAAGGAAGAGTGGAGGGCGTTGAGCGGAAAGATCACTTCCTGCATCATCATCAGCGGTTACTCAACCAACCAGCTTGCAAGAGGCAAGGCCAGAAAGAGCTGCAGGCGACCCGGGAACGAAGCCCGAGCACGTGTCCCAGCTCATCATCCAGAAGCTACCGGAGCAGCGCCGCCCCGCCTCCTGCTCGACCTCTACGCCATGATGGAGGCCCAGGTTGGCCAGGCCTTGACTGAGGCCAAAGGAGGCTGGCAGGAGACCAAGGCTGAGGCTGGTTGAAGGTGGGTCAGGAGTCGAAGGTGGCCAAGCACTGCGCAAGCGTCATCCAGCAGGGCGACTACACGCTCATCGATCGGGTAGAGCCCTTCCTTCCTCTCCTCATCTTCTCGCCTCCTCAATTCCTCGCTCTCTCTTCCAGGGCGTCGCCTGTTTTGAAGGGGCTTCTGCTCCGGCTCCGCATCGGCGCCATCTTTTTCCTGTGCGCGGCCGAGGAGGAGCTGGTGGAAGGTCGAGTGCAATGACTAAATGTTTTGCCTTCTTCACGGAATAGGCGGGAAAGGATGGCTGGCCACAGCCCACAGCAATTCCCAGACAAAACACGTTCCTTCAGCCAACCGCCGAATTCATTTGTCTCTTTCCCTCTTGCATCTATCCCCATAGCACCATTATCAGATACAAATTAGCGGCATACGCTAAGTCTTTTACTATTCTCATGGAGCATTTAGTTTGAGGTGGAGTAGGTGTGCAGCGGGTCTGTTCGCTTGCCACCTAGCGCAAGCTCGCCCCGCCAATGCCTCGCCCCGCTCGCTGTCCTCGCCCCCGCCCTCCGCCGACCTCACCGCCGGCCGTCCTCCTGTTCAATCTGCCAATGCAACGGTGGGCTGCCATCTTTCAATCTGCCATGTGGAAGGGCCCTAAAGGCAAGTGGTACAATGGCTAGATGCATACAAGAGATGATAGAAAGTATTCGGCCAAGCTGGTTCCCTCCTTCTCCTTTCTTCCTCCCAGCAGACTGGGCCAGTCCAGTCCAATCTCATGATTGCTTGACAGGCGGCAGTGAAGAAGGAGGCTCTGGCCAAGCAGGCGGGGCTCTACCTCGCCCTGCTCCAGCGCTCCCTCCACCTCCTCCGCCACCAAAGCCAGCCTATCCCCGGTTGCTTCCCTCACACCTCCTCCTCCAAGTGGAGCAAAAAGCAATGCTAATGAGGCCTTGAGGCGGGGACCAGGAGAGCCTGGACGAGGCCTTCCTCAAGGTCCAGGAGCACTGGGCCGCCCTCCGCCCCGAGCAGCCCACCCGCCAGCAGATCGCGGCCTCCCAGCCAGCCTCTCCGCCGCCCACCAAGCGCCGACGCCGAGGCCCTGGTGAGGAAGAGATGGAGAAAGACCTCGGCGACTCCGGCGCCTTCATCGGCGACAACGTACCTTCTTCATCCCCTCCCACTCATGCTAGGTTGTTGGTGAGATGAAGACGCTATTCAACACTTCCTCCTCTCCCTCCCTCGGGTGGTGCGCCCCCGCGCCCCGACCTTCTTCATCCCCTCCCCCTCCCCCCCCCCCCCCCCCCCCCCCCCCCCCCCCCCCCTGTGGGGCGGGCTCTTCGCCCCGCCCCGCCCCCGCCCCCCCCCCCCCCCCCCCCGGATCAACAACGAATGCGGCTGCTGGGCCTGCCTATACATCCTGGCCGAGGCCTTCGGAGTGGCCTGGGAGGGCTGGATGGGCCCGGAGAAGGACGAGGAGAAGGAGAACCTCAACCTCGCCCTCCGCCGCGCCCTCTACCTCGCCTGCCACGCCCAGTTCCTGCCATTGCTCCACATAGTTCTTCCCAGTTTCAATCTTTGTCCTTTCTTCCTATGTTGCTGGACTTGCAGCTGGAGATGCTGGTGCCGGGGTCGGAGGTGGAGAAGGTGCGCGGGGCGAAGGCCTTTGTTGCATCCGCAGGCAGGCCCTTCGTCGCCTCCCGCCAGCAGCCACCCCCCGCCAGCTCCCCGCGGCCAACGGCCTGCTCCCGTCGCCCGCCACCGCTCCGCCTCCACTTCGCTCGGCCATGAAGAAGGGGAAGAAGAAGAAGACGAAGACCCCCATCAGCTTCGCAAGCACCATCGTCAGCGGCCAAAAGCCCATCGACAAGGCAACTCCTCCAGTCCAGACCAAGCATGAGCTGGGAAGGCGAAAGGATTATTGCAGGAGCCAGATCCGCTGGTGATCCAACCGCTGCAGGAGGGTCGAAGCCGTCTCTACCTGGCCCTCCACACGCAGGAGCATGGGGCGACGGAGCCTCAGCCCACCAGCGGAGACATCAAAATCACGTTTCCTTTCCTCACCAGCTTCCTCCCTCCTGCTCTAGCTGAGACAGTGGGATGCAGGAACTTCTCCGAAGAGTTCATGGTGGTGGGCCTACGCGTGATGGAGATGGGCGAAGAAGCGGACGGCTACCACCTCCTGCCCCGCCTACAACTGCTGCAGCCGCACACCTGCGCCCTCTTCCACCTACACCGCTCCCCCAGCCCAGCCCCCAAGGCCGACCCCGACCACCAGGCAGTCTACATCCAGGTAGCTACAACTGCCTCCTTCCAACTCCCTCCTGCCTGGCCTGTGGCCGGCGGAGCGGGGGTGGAGGAGGCCATTTGAGACATGATGCTGTAGATGCAGGGGGTTGATGATTGAAGGGAATGGGATGGGCGGTGGAGGAAGAGGAACTGAGCGAGCTCAAGGCCCAGGCCTTCCTCGACTACACGGAGGAGGAGGACGGGGAGGCAGAGGGCCCCATCGTGGCCTACGTACCTCTCATCGTCTTCAAAGACCTGCAGGAGCAAGTGGCGGCGGAGACGGGATGGAACCAGCGCGGGAAGGTTGCTGGGCCTCTGCTCGGTGGGTGTTTGGTGTAGAAGGGAAGAATGAATGGAGGTGGACGCGGAAGTGAGTAGCTCAGAGGTCTTCCAGCGCGGCCTGGACCGCCACTTCTACGACAGCAGCCAGCAACGCCTGCCTCGCCACACTCCTCTAGACAACGTCCCCACGCACAGCACCCCAGTTCTCCCTCCCCCACTTTCTTCCTCCACACACATGATCCCTTCTTGACAGACGCCGGCATGGGAGCTGGAGAACTTTGACGAGCTTTTTGACGCCCTGGACGAAGCTATGAAGAAGGACGTGCGGCTCAAGCTCTTCAAAGAGGGGCAGAAGGTTTCTTCCTCGCTCCTTTTCTTTCTCTCCTCATAGATCTCTCCCCTCCCTCATAGATAGCTCTGCTCATAGAGCCGTCTCTCTCTGCCTGCATCCTTTCCACTGTCTCTTGCAGGAGGGCTGGCGAGTAGATGAGGTGCGCATTGTGGAGGTGCTGCACGAGCTGAAGGACGCGCTGGAGCGTGAGACGGGCAAGGGGACGCCGGCCTGGGAGCTGGCACTGGCGCTCAGGCTGGAGCTTTGCAAAGTGGAGGGAGGGAGGGAAGGAAGAAGAACACAAGAGGAGCCAGAATGCTGCAGGATGCGGCGGCGGCCGAGCTCCTCTTGGGAACGCTACTGGCCTAGTTATGAATGGGCGATCGAGTTTTTGGGTACTTGTGTGTCACGAGGTTCAGCGCCTTGGATATTGGTTAAAACTAGGGACATATATACACGCGCAGCACAATCAATCTATTCTTCAAGTAAGTTCTTGGTCTTTTCTATTCTAAATGTTGGCCCACTAAGGATTGCGAGCCATTGAGTGATAGGGACGGGATGCGTGAGCAGCGAAGGGAAAAAGGGCATGTTCTACCGCACTCTGCAATGTTTCCGCTCCCGCTTCCCATCGCTTCTTTCTTCTCTCCTCAAGCTCAACCGCTATTCAGAAGAAGGCCCTTCGGCTCGGCTGCCCTCCCACGACCACGAGTGTCCACTTCCACAAAGAACACTTCCAGCCACATCCTATTCTTTCTATTTTTATTTATCATTCACTGTGCATTTAGCCATTTTCTTTTTCGCCTGAATAATTAGCCGAAAATCCTCCAGTTAAGAGTTACAACTTGCCATCGCAGAGCCACAAGTCAAAAGATTTCAGCTATTGGACGTAAGTAAAGAAGTAGACTGATCAAATAACTGCCTCAATGCCCATGGTAAAGAGGGGAGAAGTTGTACCCTCCTTTGCTACTTGTTCATCGACTTACAGACAAAGATTGCTCCTCACACAGCTTGTTCAGCAGCACCATTCTATCTGCCCGGCTAAGCTTAGGAAAGCTTACTTTTGATTCTGCGCTAGCGATGATACCAACTTGCGCTCTTCAACAAATCTGTTCTTCGACTTTACATTGCCCTATAGCCCGATCACACAAAGTTCAAAATTAATGGTATTTTAAAAACCCTCCAGTACTTTGCCGGACAACACACTTTGCCGGACATTTCGTTTTTTCCATTTTTCTGAAGTTCTTGCGCCGGCTACGCCCTACTCCTGGTACTATTGTCAGTCCTTGGTACTCCACGACTTATGGTGGTAGCCGTAGTAGCTCCCTATCGGTCGCTACGAAAACTACAAGTCAAAAACAAAATGTCCGGCAATGTGAAAAGTCCGGCAAAGAACTGACACCTTTAACCCTCCAGTACTTTGCCGGACAACACACTTTGCCGGACATTTCGTTTTTTCCATTTTTCTGAAGTTCTTGCGCCGGCTACGCCCTACTCCTGGTACTATTGTCAGTCCTTGGTACTCCACGACTTATGGTGGTAGCCGTAGTAGCTCCCTATCGGTCGCTACGAAAACTACAAGTCAAAAACAAAATGTCCGGCAATGTGAAAAGTCCGGCAAAGAACTGACACCTTTAACCCTCCAGTACTTTGCCGGACAACACACTTTGCCGGACATTTCGTTTTTTCCATTTTTCTGAAGTTCTTGCGCCGGCTACGCCCTACTCCTGGTACTATTGTCAGTCCTTGGTACTCCACGACTTATGGTGGTAGCCGTAGTAGCTCCCTATCGGTCGCTACGAAAACTACAAGTCAAAAACAAAATGTCCGGCAATGTGAAAAGTCCGGCAAAGAACTGACACCTTTAACCCTCCAGTACTTTGCCGGACAACACACTTTGCCGGACATTTCGTTTTTTCCATTTTTCTGAAGTTCTTGCGCCGGCTACGCCCTACTCCTGGTACTATTGTCAGTCCTTGGTACTCCACGACTTATGGTGGTAGCCGTAGTAGCTCCCTATCGGTCGCTACGAAAACTACAAGTCAAAAACAAAATGTCCGGCAATGTGAAAAGTCCGGCAAAGAACTGACACCTTTAAAAATCAGGAAGTGCTGTAAGCAACTGATCAACATCAGTGAGCGTTTCATTGACGTTTTTCTTTTCTTCTTTTTCCGTTGCCGATGCGTTTGCCTTAACGATTGCGCCTGAACCTGAGGCAACAGAAGACGACATTCTGCAAAATACAAGGCTCAATACTGTTGTTTACATGACGATATCATCAAACGATTGAGCTGAGCTGACGGGATCTGGTTGACCAAAAGAATCCTTAAATTTTAATCTCATAATTAGTGCAATCAAAGCAAATAATCAGCCTTAAGAGCATTGAACTTGTCCTTGCCCAACGTCTGCCTCATTGCAGCCAAGATTTTAGTTCCAATATTTTCTACGTCATAATTACCGTAAAACTTCAATCTGCCGTCCTGTAAATGACCATCATCAGCCATATTTCGCTGGATAAATATAGTCTTTTACCCAACTAATGGATGCGAGAAGAGTCCTGAGCCATCCTTCCGGCTCAAATCTTTCCATATACAGCGGAAGATAGTCCTTTTTCAACGATTTCAACAGTTCGCAACCTTTCCATAAAACTTTTGGTTGTTGCAAAGGTTCCAAAAATTGGGGAAAACATTTTCTTGAGAAGGGAGAGCGGTTGAAGCCTTCGGATACACAGAGCAGGACAAAATCCGCTCCCTCCACTCCCGCCCGCGTCACGCTCAGCCACTCTCCGTTGTCTCAACTTACCCGCTTTTGTCTTACCACCATCGAGTTTCCTCTTTACTTGGTGTTGTCTGCATCCCAGTGCGAAGACCCCTCTTCTGGAGTTCTTGATTGAGAAGTTTGATTTGCTCCTGGAACTCCTCGCTAACGGCCAGGAACACCGTCTTTTTCTCCTCATTCTTAATCCAAAATCATCTCATTTTTTTTTATGCTGCCATTGGTTCAGTACTGGAGGCAGGGTAGGAAGAACGTCCCAAATGTTCCAGAGTATGCCCACGGCTGCTGCTCGGATAATCCCGCTATAATTTTCTTTACAGACTTCCACCACCTTTCGGAACCTAGGACGTATTTGTAAGAAACTCGTTAATTTTTTCCGCATGTTCAAAATACCTGGCAAAGCGAAACTCTTTCAGCAATAGAGTTTTTATGTATGGCTGGAAGGAGAGAGAAAAGCAGAGCAGTAGAGTCTCATCCAGCTCGCTACCAGAAGGGCGTTTCACAATCTTCGCCAAGTTAACATGCATTAAATATTAGAAAGAAGTGTTGGGATGAAAGTACGTTGCACAAGGTCCCAAGATGATGCTTAAGATTGCGATGAAGGCTGCTCTGAAAAGTGTCCACAGCCAGGGCGTAGCTGAGCGGCTGCAGAATCTCCTCCGCATCAAAGCTCAATCCCTCCTCTCTTTCTCACTTCTACTCTCCGTGAAAAGAGCACGGATGAACCCATTGCATTGAGCCTGCTGCCAGACAGGAAGCAGAAGGCTGTCCACGATGTAGGCGGCGTTGCCCAGGCCTTGAGGCAACTCTGCCAGCTGACTGGGGGCGGCTAGGCGAAGAGTGAAGATGAGGAAGCCGGTCCTTGCATGCTCCTGCATCCCAGTCGCTCCGTCAGCCTGCAATCAGACAGCCACCTCCTACCTCTGCTTCATTTCAGCTGGGCCCACTGGAATGGCTTCGTAGTAGCTGCGCAAGCACTGCACCATTTTCAGCTCCCGCAGGACTCTGGTGTACTGGCCGCAGGCCAATGCCGTGTTGTAGAGAAGTTTGAGGAGGTAGAAAGCCAACTGGAGCTGGTTATAGTTTAAAAAGAGCGATTGTAAAGCGAAAATGCCTTGAATCGGCCTGGCGACTTTATGAGAGGCCCGGGCTTGAAGTCGGGGCGAGTGAGAAGTGTTTCGGTGAGTATCTTGTCCGGGTAATCCGCTTTGTGCAGGGACTTGCAGAAGCTGACTGAGTGAAGGCTTGCCTTAACGAATCAGGTTATTTGAAAGGCAATTCTATGAACACCTTGCACCTGTTCAGCAAATTGAGTGAGTAGTTGAAAGCACTCAAGGGCTATGATCAGAGCATCCCGATCGTTGGAACTCAGCCAGTCGTCCTTAGATTAAAACATCATTTTTCTCGAAATTATTTTTCTAGCTCGAAGAGATTACGCCCCAAAACTCTCGCCAAGCACGTTTGTAAAGCTTTAGCAGGCCCATATCCACCAGTTTTAAACAGGCCACTCTGTAAAATTACAATTCAAACGCAAAAATGCAAATGCAAAATCGGCCCCACTCGAAAGGGCCAAGCGAAGAGTTATTTTTAAGGTCTGCACGTTTGTTACCGGTTGCTGGAGGAGGAATACTCTGGTAGTATGAAAATTGCTATTTCGCGCAAGTTTCTGCAGCATTTGGCGTTGAGCAGCTTGGAACAGGTTTTCAGTTCCTTCATTTTAGCTCAGTTGCAGCTCTCAAAGAAAGCCTAAGAAATAGGAAAAACGGAAAAGAGGGCTGGATAGCGTTTGGCTTTGCGCGCAGCCTTCGGGTCCACAACTTCCACCGACTCTCCTCCTCCACAGCAAGCCATCACTTTCCCACTTCTCCGCCTTCTCTTCTGCCTTCATCTCAAGCCAGGGCCAGCATAATTGTGCTGTCGCCAAGAGATTCCCAAGGACTCAATTTCTTCGTCCCTATCATCTCTAAACAATTTTCTCTGTCCTTCTGGCTCTGGCCCTTCAACTCCCAAGGCACTATGGATTATGCGCATCCAGACTGTTTTGAAAACGTAAAACTTTTTCAAAATCAATACACCAAGCCTACATAGCGGTAAATGATTAGATGCATATAGATTTCAATTGAAGAACCAGCTAAGAGAAACAAGAAGGATTCCAAGGCTTTATAAGCTCAGAAAAGCAATGGAACATGTCTAGGAATCGCTGCAATCCTCCTCGGGCTGATCCACGCTGGTATCGGCCAAGATAAAGCACCATCGTCGGACCTCAAACATTGGCCTTCAGTTTTAGTGAACTGGGGATCTAAAGGACGGCGAACCCCGCGCTCTTGAAAATCGTGGAAGCGACAGAGCTGTAGCGTTTGCTGGTTTTGAGCGAAGCGTTGGAGCAGGCTGCGGTATGCTGGTAGGTGGTCATCGTCCAGGAGCTTGTCGGGTGTTTGGAAGAAGTGAAGCTGGCGGAGGGTGGAGGTGAGGGCGTGTAGGATGCGAGCGAGGTCGACGGGGTGCAGCGGGGGCAGACTGAGACTGGTAAGGCTTCGCAGACCATCTACTGCGGCGATGAGAATCTCCGTCTTCTGCGGGTAGAGCTGGAGGCGCGGAAGATTGGCGGGCAGCGTGACCTCCATTCTGCTCCTCAGGCTCACCAGCCTGAGGTCAGGGGCCAGGGTTGCTAGGCGGGGAGCTAAGAGGAAGGAGCCGTGAAGGGCGCAGGTGCGGAGATTCACCAGTCGCCGACTGCCGTCCAGTAAGAAGCTGGGGCTTTCGATTTTGAGGTGTTTGAGACTGGCTGGCAGCTGGTCCAGGCTGGGAACTGGTGCATAATAGTTAAAGCAGGTGCGCAGACGTCGGAGTTTGTGAAAAAGGGCAAGGCTGTTCCAGTCGTTGTAGTTGAGGAAGCGGGTTCTGAGGGTCTCCAGGTTCGGTGCAAGAGCGGCGAGGCTGGAGAGGGCCGCGCGCACTGCACGCACGCGACGAAGGTTCGGCTTCATCAGGCTGCCCAAAGATCCTTGGCCATGGATGTTAAAGTGAAGGCTGCGTAGTGTGCTTGGAAGGGCGTCCCAGAGGTCAGCCGTCATGGACATGGTGCGGAGGCGAAAGTCGGAAAGGCTGGGCCAGAGGCCTTGCTGGAGCAGATTGGCCAACTGAGGCTCATCCTCGATGTCGAGAAGGAGGTGGGTGAGGCGTGGGAGCTGGAGTCCGGGTAGTGCTGGGAAGGTGGAGAGACGGAGGCGGCGAACATCTTCTGCCTGCCCGGGCCGATGGAGTAGGTCGTGAATGGACGCGTCCCACTCCTCTGTCAGGCAGCGGAAGACGAGGCCGAAGAAGGGCGGCAGCTGGTGAGCTGAGAGGCCGACGGGGTTGGAGGGCAAGGCTTTGAGGCTTTGGGCGGGTGAGAGGAGGCCGAGCAGGTGACAGACTCGGCACAGCTCCTCCGGCTTCCCTCCCGATAGCGCCGCCAGAATCTTCTTCAACACCGATCGCAGCACCACCACCGATCGATCCACACCCATATGCTCCATTTCTTCTGCCAATGCTCAGACAGGTCAATCATATAAAAGAGGCAAGTTGGTGAACTGGCGAGTGCTGACAGATTATGTGTCAAAAGGAATGCACAGTCGGGGAATCAAAAGGAGAGTCAGAGTCAAAAAGCAGAGTCAAAAGGAATTTTTGCGCTAGCTCCTTTCTGTCTGAGGTGCCTGCTAAGGCGCCAGTTTGAGAAGCATGCATAGAGCAAGGTAACATTTTATTATCGAAAAGGGACATTTGATTGAAACTAATGTGGCGCCGTTTTCGCAAGACCACTTAGCTAATAAAGATTTCGATGAGGCTATCATCTCTTGGCACCAGCCGAAAATACCTTGCATACTCATAATTACCACGATGAACTTCATGAATAGCATTGACTTTTGGCACTGCTGGGAACATGAAAATAGGCAAAAAATAAAATCTAGTGAAAATTAAGGCTATGTGGAAAGGCGATCATAGCGAAGATATTCCCGAAGCGGAAGAACTGAGCGTGCGATTTCGCCTAAAATCAATGAAAGCTGTGCCGAGAAGGGCCAGGAAATATAAGAAGAGACTGGAAAGATGATGCAGGGCAGCAGTTCGCTTGCGATAGTTTTCCAGCGCCTGTTTGTCCGTGGCCGGCATGTGCACAGCCTCTACCTCAGCCACATCCGCCGCACAACCCTGCGCTCACTTTCCATCAAGCGCTGCTCTTCATTTGTCATGTCTCCAGACACAAAGAAAAAGAGCGGCATATTTGGGTCAACCTCGGGGTCTGTGGACTCAGCTTTGATGGCAGCAATGATGGCCTCCATCTTCTCCTCTCGTTCCAGAAGGGCTCTGCAGTCTTACAAGGTCCAGAGTGGCCATGTGAAGAGTTTGAGAAACCGATGTTTGTCAAGATCGTCTTTCCTTCGCAGGGCTGCGTTTCTCAGCGCCTTCAAGCCTCTCATCGTAGCCTCTTGAAACAATGATGTGTTTGCCGAACTCTATAAGCAAGGAGGAGGTGAGCTCGAGCCACTTGCGGCAGATTGATGTAGAAGAGGTAGAATATGCGGGAGGGGCCGAAGTCCGTGCCTCGAGGCACCACCTTCAAAACCTTTCATTCTTCCCGTTCACGAATTTACACCCATCGACGGCAACCTTGACTGAAAGAATGTCGTCGTCTCGCATCTGATAGATGAGCTCCTTGCCCTCTTTTGCTGGCAACATTGCCAGCGTCTCAATCTACAAACTGGTCATCTTTCTTTTGAGGCACTCATATTGAAAGAAATATCAACTGAGCTCATCTCCAGAAACTTCTTTTGTCGCAGCAAGCCGTATATACGCTGGCCTCGCAAGCCGTACCTGCATAATCCCCATCTGTCATAGGAAAATAATAATCGCAAAAAATCTTACTTTTCCCGTATCACAGCCAAAATTTCAGCTTCCGCTAGGGCCGCAGTGGCAGCGGCAAAATCTGGAATGAGTTGATGTTGTGAAGAGCTGAGTGTGAAGGGAGTGATAATGAGGAGAGACCGAGGACGAAGATGCCGCCGGCGCTCTCGCCCTGTTTGCTGAGGATGTTGACCTGTGAGTCCGCCAAGAGCTCCAGCTGAGTCGCCACCGCCTCTCTGCTCATCTTTCCCGAAAGGCCGCGCCAAATCTATAACCCCTCCACCATCCGTTCAAGCAGCCTCACATGGAATCAAAGACCTCGTTGAAGTTGAGGGGGTGGGAGATGAGGACGGGCTTGTGGTTGGCCTTGGCGTTGGCCGTCTCCACCACCTGCCGCAGCACTGCCTTCGTCTCCTTCCAATGCTGTGCCAATGAAGAAGGAAATGATAAGAGCAGAGTGTCAACATCGTCTCCGTCCCTAGAGAGGTAGTCAACGATGGCGGCGTCACGAAGTCGCGCTTCCAGGGAGTCCCAGTCCAGTTCCCAGTTCAACTCTTCACTCTCGTTCGCCGGCCGCTTTCCTCAACCACTCCATTCATCCCTCACTGGGCGAGAGAAAGAAAGGTCGTTTTGACTGGATCCCAGGGCGTCAAGAGCCTGTGCCAAAGACGCGGAAGCGGGGCCGGAGGTGGAGGCAGTAGAGGCGTTGGGGCGCCAGAGACGAATCAGTCGACAGGAGGCTAGGAACTTGAGGCCCTCCTTGCAGGACTCCGCCTCTGCAGTCCCTAGACAGCTTTCTTAATGGTCTCTATGAAAGGAAGGCTAACGATATCCCTTTTCCTCCAAGCGGTGCAAAAGCTGCTGCAGACTGAGCAGTCCTTCCAGAGCCAGCACTTGCATCAATGCCGCCGCAATCTCACCCCCTTCCTTCCTGAACCAGTCTTCCATCATCTCTTTTCCTCTGTCATTTCAACTGGTGTAGTGAACCGAATACTGGCCAATGCGGCGGGAAGAAAGAGTCTGGCGACGACTGCAGCCTTGTTGAGGCTGTAAATTGGGTGCGCTTTGCTGTTGTCTGCGGAGGCCAGTCCGCAGCTGAGTAGAGAGGCCAAGGCTGCTTGCAGCTGTAATGGAGCTATATGGAGGTTGGAAGGGAAGAGAGAGGTTGGATGAAGGCTGCCTTCCGTCGGGGCAGGCGGGTGCGGAGTGCGAGGAGGGGAAGAGGCAGGGCGCCGCTCTGGGCCAGAGCTTGGGCCACTCGCGCGGGCTGCGGCCCCAGCCACTCCGCAATCAACGGGCCCAGCTCTTTCCCGGTTCCATCCATTCTTCCCAATGCCTTCTTTCAGCTGGAATAGATGAAGGGTGGGAGTTTAAGTCTGCTGCGACTGTCTGCTACGCGCAGTTGCGTCAGGCGCCTGCATGTCTTTAATCGCTCTACTGTGAGCATCGGCTAGTGACTACACAAGAACAGGTTCACCATAATTTATGTTTCTAGGTTTTATGTTTTTGCTCGATTTAACCTGCATTTACTTGCTGAGTCATCAACCCCATTTTATGACCTAAAACAAAGCACTAAATAAGATAAAAAAAATACTTTAGAGGCGTTAAAAACATACATTACTCAGTGTAAAGCCTAATCGTATCACAGCAGGTGAGCTCAGGGAAACTGAGTTAGTTCATGGACGAAAGGGTTTCGTGGGAAAACAAGTCTCCTCTTTCCACCAACTCCTGCAAAATCAACCAATTGCGTTCCACATGAATCAGGACTTGAAGACCAGAAACCCTAGATCATGGTAAATGTTGGGCTGAGGATTTTGCTGGAAAGCATAGCAAATGCGGCGAAAGCCGGCGAAGCCTTGTCTAATCATCATCTGCAGAGTGAAGGAAGCTTTGGCGTGTCAAAGGAGGGGAAGAAGGGTTGGTGGTACCCTGTAGTAGCGTTTCCACTCGAAGTACTCGGCGTAGGCAGTCTCATTTGCGTCCAAATACTTGAGGTAGTCAGCCAATGCCGACACAGATTGGAAGTCTTCGACAGAGATGAAAGACTTGGGATAGGGCAGGATTGCGCTGTAGTTGCCGCCGCCGTAGACTATCTGAACACCAGCCGCATATGCTTTCCATTTTTGCGCGGCCGAAGGCCGCCAGCCGCGGAGGGCAGGGCAGTCAGAGCTCCGGAGGCCGGAGGGCATGGGTGCGGAGGCCCCGCAGCGTAGCCTAGCATGCAAAGCATGCTAGGCGAAGCGTAGGGGCCGTAGCAGAATCCGTGACCTATGACACCCGACGTGTTTGGGTGTCATATGTTTTCGAAAAACGACATGTGACATCCAAACATCGGTGTTATGTGGCACGAAAAAACCGACGCATGACACCGAAAAAACGACTCATGACACCCACGCGAGACCAACTCGTGTCAAGGTGCAAAAACGATATATGACATCAGGACGCATGACACCGAAAAAACGACTCATAACACCCAAAAAACGACGCTTGACACCCTGTATGTGACATCTGAGTTTCGGGTGTACTTAGCCGGGTGTCATATGGCTGCGGCCCGGGGCTTGTATTATGACACCCGGGTGTCATATATGTGCGGAGTTCGGACGTATGACACCCGATTTTAAACACGCGGGTAGATAGTGTCTCTGAGCACACTGTGTGTGTGTACGGTAGGGGGTGGCGCCATAGCATTTCCAAAACAAAGGCAGTCCAGCGCTTGCCTCACTCTTTCTGCTGCGCGTCTAAATCTTGCGTTTTGTTTCTTTCTGATGGGTGCTAGGTCGCGTTTAACTGCTGGTGTGAAAAAAGCTGTGCGGAGGCTGCGGGTTTCGCGAAAGATTGCCACGGAGGCGCGGCGTGCTTTTCTGAAGGCTCTCAGGCTGACACCTGTCCTATGACACCCACTAATTGCAGAGGACACAGGCTGCATGGCGAAGCTCTGTGTGGACCACGAAGGGTACGTGGAGCACGAGGCAGTCGCCGCTCACAGCTGCGGCCCCCCGTCGGACCATCTCTGGGACCTGAGGTCCGATGAAGACAAGCCCTCCGACTCCTCTGACAATTCCCCAAGTCCCACCTCTACAGCGCATGCCATTTAGGCTCCCTTTCAACCTCTTCCCTCTGCACCTTTTTCGGCATTTTTGGCATTTTTCTCTAGTCTCATTGCAGCTGTGATAGCTTGGAGGCATTTTGCTATATAAAATGGATTCGTTGGGTGTCATGGGCCCATTGAAACAAAGCGATGCAAGCTCTCTGCACGTGTTTGGAAATAGATGCAACACCCGACGCATAACACCCGCCAAATTTAAGCTCCCACAACTAGTCTGGTCCTGCAGCGAAGACTACTGTACTGGCTGGCGGCACACAGAGTGTATCTGAGGAAATCAGAAGGAAGGAAAGGCAGAAAGAGGGGCAGCAATGGCATCCCGTCGTCCGCCTGCTGTGGTCACACTCGACCTCTACGACTACAAGGAAGTCCCATTGCACGGCGCGGCCTCCAAACACGGCGTCCTGCTCCGCTGCGTTGACTATGGTTCCAGCTATTTCTTGCTCACCTTTGGCGTCTTACGACACCCAAAAAAAATTGCAGAAAAGATGGGGTGCAGCGTGTCCATCAGGATGGACGAGGACGGGCTGTGCCTCAGGGGGCCAATGCGTGCGCACACCTGCGGCCCGCCCAAGTACTGCCCACCGCCTATGAACGTCCAGCCCCAGCCCCAGCGTCAGCCCAGTCCTCCTCCTACCACCCCTCCCCCCATCTCGCCTCCCAGTTCTCCCAAATCCTTCAAGGAGCTCCTCTAGTTTAGCTCCTCTAGTTCAGGTCCTTGAATTGGCTGTGATAGCGTTGCCTTTAAAACTTTCCTTTGCTTTCTCAAGTTTTGGATGGGTGGTTTCCTTTTTTGCTGCGATAGCATTGAGTCATTTTCCTATATAAAGGGATTTTTGGTGTCACATGACACGGAACCCAGGGGAAAACGGCACATGACACCCCAATGGCCAAAATAGGCCAAACCACCTAGGGAATGATCCAGCCTTCTTCCCTGCGCGTAAAGCCTAAGTCTATGCACGTAAAGCCTAAGCCTAAGCCTACGCCTAAGCCTAAGCCTATGCCTAAGCAACTGCATCTATAACACTTATACTCCCTGAAACCGCTGGCCACCGACTGGCTGTGAGGTGAAAACAAAGTGGGCGCGGGTGTCATGTGACGCTAAAATGTACCTGGGAGAGGCTGTGAAGTGAAGTTGAAGAGAAGAGAAGGCACTCCTGAAGGCTGAGGCGCTGTCCTGAGGGTGGAAGGAGCTGTCGCGTTGTACTGGCACAGGCAGAAACTGACACTGATGTAGGAGATAGGAGGCAGAGGAGGCAGATGTGACAGAGAGCCATTCAGAGCTGCCCACAATACTGGGCCCACCCCAAGGCCATTACATGCCCTTTCTTGCCTCCTCCTCTCCCCTCCAACTTTCACGCCCATCCCTCCCTCCCTCCCACCCTCCTCTCTAATGGCGCCTCCCCCCACTGCCTCCTTGACTGTCACACACAGCTATAAATCTTCCCCTTCGGCTCAGCAGGCACTGGGTGTCATGCGTCGCATTAATTCTCCCCATTTGACCTCTCAACCAAGCCTAAACACGGCAGGAGAGGCCTAACCAAGGCTGGGGTGTCATAGGTCGCCGTCATATGACACCCAAATACTGACACCTCTTTGGGAGGTTTTCGGTGTCATATGCCGCGGCGGCTGTCCCACCTGGGTCAAGCCCTGGGTGTCATAAGTCCCTGTGTCATGCGTCGTTTTTTCGGTGTCATGTGTCGTTTCATTTTATGTGTCAGATAGCAAAATCGACGTATGACACCTTGATTTTCGGTGTCATATGACGGCGACCCATGACATATTTGTGCATCCTCCTCCAAACACGATGGTGTCATAAGTCCTGGATTTGGGTGTCATGTGCCGGGGAGCCGCCGTAGCACCCGTGCCCGGAGGCCGGAGGAGCTCTGGCGCCCTGCCCGAAGCGGCGGGCGGCCAAGGCCAGCTTAAGCAGTTAACTCATTTTTGCGTCCGTCTGTCCGCATATATATATATATATATATTTGTCTGTTCCAGTCCCATACTCCGCGGTTTTTCAACGAAATTGGCTAATTTTTTGCATGAAGGTCCGCCTGGGTGGTATCTCCAGGCCATTTTTGGCGCTTGGCGTAATTTTTTGAATTTCGCCCAAAACTCAATTTTTTGATGTTTCAAAGCACTAAAAATCGTAAATCAGTGGTTTTTCCATGAAATTAGCTGAAATTTTGCATGAAAGTCCGCCTTGGTGATGCCTTGGCCCCATTATTAAGGCTTGGAGAAATTTTTTGATTTTCACCAAAAACTCAATTTTTTGATGTTTCAAAATACGAAAAATCGTAAATCACTGGTTTTCCAATGGAATTAACTGATTTTTGGCAGATACGTCCGTCTAAGTAACATTTCAAAGCTGGCAAAAGGAATTTTAGAAAAATTTATTATTTCTTGATTTATAGTCAAAAAACCAAAATCCTAATGTTTCAACAATTAAAACATCTATAAATCCCTAGTTTTTCAACAAAATTAACTCAATTTTGGGAGTTAGGCTTGTGGTTTGGCTTCAAGGTGGTGACTTGAAGCTGTTAAAAGGAATTTATGAAACAAATTTGTAATATTTCGCTTTGTGGCCAAAAACCTAAACCTTAGATGTTTAAAAAATTCGAACTAGCATATGTTTAAGGCTTTTGAATTAAACCAGCTGATTTTGACTAGAAGTGATTCTTATGCATGGATTATAACGTTGCTTACTTGGAACAAAGGCCGCGCATCTTGGCAATAGCCGAGAATACCTTGTTGCTTTAGATCGGCTGATTGTAACCGGAACAAGGTTGTAATGCAGCGCGTTGCTGAACTTTTCCGTAACGTAGTCCTTACACAGGGAGTTTTCAAAGGAGAGATAGAACTTGTAATGTTTTCCCAGCTTTGCGTAACAGCCTGAAAAGACGTCCAAACTTCGCGTTAGAGGTGGCAGCAGTGAAAACCTTCTTCATCCTTTCTATCACATTCCAAGCTGCCACAACTGCCATAAATGTCCACAGGAATGTGCTGAAATAAATGCTGCATAGTAATAAATTATACATTGATTGGAATACCTTTCGTAGTTCATGAACTAGCTTCTCCCGTTGGCTATTGGTGCTGCAGTGACTGACCTAGCAATCAAAACAATTTTAACTTGCTCCCAAGAATATGAATGAAGATTAAAAATGGAGGTTAACCATCCAGGCAATGGGTTTGGTCTTGCTACTTCTTGGGAAGGCGGGGTCGGCCAAATACGGATTTTCTTGTCTCTCACCAAGTCCTTCTACATACCTTCAAGGCTTCCTGGAGTGAGCTGAGTTGTAATGCAGTGAAGGTGTAGCAGAGTGGAACCCGTAAGGACAGGGGAAATCGGAGTCAAGGCGGAAGGTCATGGTGTAGTTGAAGAGGTCTTTGTAGGGACTCATGTCCTTCTGCATATAGGCAGGGGGCTCAATGGCGTACCAGACCCAGGGCTGAGAGGCGCTCCGCTCCGGAAGATCGCTCAGCTGAAGGTCTGAGCCTCAACAAGCCTGTGCTCTTTGTGCTGCCTTCATTGGCAAGCTGGATGGAGGTGAAACCGGTGTCGTGGAAGACGAGCACTTGGGCAGTTTTGAGGGCGGAGCGATTGAAAGTGATGGAGCACCAGCTAGGAACGGGACTCTCAAGGCGAATGTGGTCGGTCAGGTCCGTGTTTCCATAGTATTTTGTCCACATCAATATTTCCACTCGTTTTGGCTTTGTGCCAGGCGGAAGCAGCTCATCATAATCCCAAAAACCTGATATTTTGCAGAAACTTTAAATAATTATGAAGAACATAAAATGCTAAGGGTACGATGAGCAAGACGATGCTCTTGGTGCTCGTCAATGTCGTATTCACTAATATCGATCGCTTCGAAAAAGTGTTGCTCGATTTTACTCTGCAAGAAATGTTTTCATGAATTAAAAACAAATTTTGCCGTATATTAACTTGCTTTTGTCAATTTATGCTCAACGTATGCTTAAATCTTTCCTGCTTTTTAATTTTTAATTTTTTTGAGTTTTTAAAGTTTTTATAAAATCATTTTATGCTAATTTCTGCCTAAAGTCCATAACATTGTACCTCACTTATTTTCTTCGTACATAATGGCCAGTCATGACTTGGCTTGGCAGAGAAGAGCCAGGAATGAAAGAAGTGTGGACCTTGAAGAGCAGACAAGCGAGTGCGATGTAGACGAAAAAGATGAATGAGAGAGGAGTCTTGGAGCGGAGAAAGCGACCCATGGTCACCGCCTCCGCAAATCGCTAACCCATTCTTCCTCCACTTCCACGCCCACTTTTTCTGCCAATTCTGCAAGTTTTCGGGTGTAAATATCGATTTCGAGTGCTTCAGCAACATATACTATTTATAGATCATAGCAGTGGGAACATTTAAGTGTTATTCCGAACATGGTCTATTTATGTCTGCGCAAAATCGGATAAACAGTAGTATTCAAGTTTAAAAAAAGGCTAAGAAACCCTAACTAAATTATATAAACTACAGGGGGGGAGGCCTTTTCCGTACACCTAACTTTAAAAATTTATTTCTCCAGCCCACAATAAGTTAGAGAGTTGAAAATTTGTATGGAAGTAGGTCCAACCCTCCTTCGTTTACATAAAAATTTGCGGCTCAATTCATTAGGTAGAACCTGAGAAACAGTCAATTTTGTAAGGTCACTCAAAAATTGATGCAACGCGACAGTGAAATTTTTTTCACCTGATTTTGAGGCTTGATTTCTCAGCCCCATCAAATCCGTTTGAGCCCAAAAGGACACTTGGACCTAAATTGTGTGAAATTTTGGGCTCAAACGGTTTTGATGGGGTCGAGAAATCAAGCCTCAAAATCAGGTGAAAAAAAAATTCACTGTCGCGTTGCATCGATTTTTGAGTGACCTTACAAAATTGACTGTTTCTCAAGTTCTTCTCTATGAAATGAGCCGCAAATTTTTATGTAAACGAAGGAGGGTTGGACCTACTTCCATACCAATTTTCAACTCTCTAGCTTATTGTGGGCTGGAGAAATAAATTTTTAAAGATAGGTGTACGGAAAAGGCCTCCCCCCCCCTGTACAATAGCCTTTGCTCATAAACCCGATAAATTTTAAAACGCAACAGAAATTTGTTTTATTTTGTAGAAAAAAGTTTATGCATAAATGCCTGCTGCGCTTCTATCAATCGCTTTGATCTATCCATTTAAACAAAAGTTAAGAATTACCACTTAAAGGGAAATATTTGTAGAAACTAGAAATTTGATAAAAAGGACAAAATATCCAAAATTGTCTTCTATCCAGTTATTTTTTAACTAAAACGTCTAGAAGTTTTTTTAAAACTAGAAGGCATTTTTAGGTTTATCTTTCTTTCAGCTAATCTAAAGGAAGCTGTGACGGTTTTTCCCGAAGGATTGATGGAAAAAGCAAATAAGAGTGATTTGCACATCTAGGCTGGAAGAAGAGGGCACGAAGAGAGGAGAGCGTATTTGCACTTCCCCAGAAGCTCACGCCAACCTCGTCTCCGTCCCCTCTATCGACTCTCATTAGCCAACTTTCGCAGCTTCTCAATTACTTCGCTTCACTTGCAAGTCATGCAACTACTGCTCCACGCAAACTCTGCCCGAAACTCCACATTTCTGACAAAAACATCGGAGCGTATAAAACGCCGCTTTCCTTGGATCACGGAAATTTAAAAGATGAAGCTAAGATTTTCAAAGTAAATAAAGTATACCCTTGAAAAACTGGCATTGGCATGAGCGTTTTTTTGCCGATAAAGGAAGTAGATAAAGAGCCTGACGCTGAAGGAGAAAAAGTAGAAGTGAAGAAGAGAGGCAGGAAGGAAGCGGTGTGAGGAAATGGATAAAGGAGGAGAGCGCCCAGGTCGGGCGGCTGGAATTGAAGAGCGCAGGGAGCAAAGGGGAGCCTTTTAGGCCAATCAAAGGCCCGGAGGGGGTGCTGCTGGCTGCGGGAGGGAGGAGGGGGAGGGCGAAGGAGAGGAGGCATGATGGGGAGGGAGCGTAAATGGGAAGGGCGCAGAGAGCTCCAGATGGCCCTCGCCAAGCATCCACCTCCCCTTTCGCCCTCTATCATGCCCTGGCCCGGCAAGCCTGCCCCCCCATGGGAGGACGGAGGGGATGTGTGTAGCTGGAGCGGGGGGGGGGAGTTGAAGCGTGATGGTGTTTGGCTTCCGCTAATGAAGGCAATTTGCCCAACGGCCCGAATTCCATCCAATCCCGCCTCCCCCTTTTGCCCTTCCCTGGCCTCTCGCCTCATCTCACCCGCCCTTCGCCTCGCCAGGCCCTCGCCTCCGGATATATGGGCGTTTGTCACAGGCTGCCTACCCGCGGATAGAATAGCGGACAGGGAGGAGACGGAAGCAGGGAGACGCAGGCCGGATTGCTTAGCACCTAGTCCAACGCTGCTCCCCTTTCCCTCAACGGACACGCCCACCTATCTCCCTTCACGTCAACCTGCATTCGTCTCATGCTTCATGCCCCTTTAGTCCAGACAGCCTACAGGGATCATAGCCTATTCCCCTCGTCTATTCTCGAGAAAAGGCGATAACAGAATCTGCAAAGTGTTGGCTACGAGGTAGCAGGGGGAAGCCGCTTGTTGCCAAGCACTCCATTAGACCAGTCAATAAGACTAGTGATTCTCGTCGTGTTTAGCTGGTGAGAAAGGAAATTTTGGAGTCAGTTGGTAAAAAGGTTGAGCCGAGGCTGGAAAAGTGAGGTGAAGAATGAGGTAGGAAGCAGCTGGAAGACTTCAATTTTAGCCCAAACCTTATCCGTCAAAACGGCTTGTGCAAAACTTGCCCTAGGTTTACACTCAAGTTAAGATCAACAACTTGGCGCCAATGCCTCATTGCATTGAAATGAAAATGCCGTCTCGCTTTATTTAACAACAAAAACTAAGCTAGGCTTGCTTTCGGTGTTCCTACTCAAAACCCTTTTCATCGCATGCCATTGCACATTTCAGAACACCTATAACCACTTAAATTTAATAATGTAAAATGAATAAAATAATACCACCTTTAAGCTAAGTTAGCTCTCTTTGTGATTTTTCAGGAAACTCCGTTTTTGCTGAGGTGAAAAGGAGCAGCCTGACTCCAGATGGGAGCCACGAGGGGTAGGGATGGAAGGGGAAGGGGGAAATCAAAATTTCGTTCTCTTTCATGTAAGCATGCTTAGAAGGCTGCACAACGAAGTAGGGGCCGGGAAAATACGTGCATTGGCCAAGGACCGGCTTTTTGACAGACCGCAAAAACACCCATTTTCAGCAGCGCATAGCTCCGCTTCAAATAGAACTAGATGGCTCATTCTGCCGCCAATAGTTTAAATCAATACTCCTGCCTCATATGCACCTGAATTGGGCTGGCGCGAGTGGAGCGCTAGCGGAGCGGTAGCGCTTAGCCCCTCTTATCGAGCAACACAACTAATTGCATGTTTCCCCAAGTTTGGCAGGTTGTAGCTCGTTACACAGACTTCGAATAGTGCTGAAATCAATGCGACGTGGTCGATTTGTGGGCCGTCTATTTTAGAAAATCGTTCTTGGTGCTTTATTTCGAGAGTTATTCTTAAAAAACCATTTCAAAAAAGATGTCTGGTGTCCGGTGTTGGGCCAGGAGCGAAATACGACAAGAGCGAACTACGCTGTGGGTTTCCGGGGAAGAGCGAACTATGCTTTTCCGGCAAGCCTCCTGGCTGAAAAATGACTGAAATGGCATAGCCATGGATTGCCATTGGTTTTAAGGCATAAAATAATAGTAGATGATTTGAAAGTATAAAAATCACTCAAATTGGCAATGCACAATATGGTTTAATGCAATACTTTCATCCCAATGGGTGGGAACAATCTGAACAGAAATAAGGAGGCTCTGCATGACCAGGGCATCCCAATTTCAGTACAGGCCACCACATTCCATGCTTCCCAATGCCAGACAAACGAGCTGATACACCCTGGAATTCCGAGCCTGCTTCAAACCGTACTGCAAACTTCAAAGAGCTGAAAGAGGCCCTGCTCTAGAATTGGGACGCATACAAAGCTTTCTCAATTCTTTGGTGTTTGTTCCCACCCATTGAAATACAGTTACTGCATCAAACCGTGCCAATTTTGAGTGATTTTCGTAATTTTCAAATCATCTGCTATTATTTTATGCTTTAAAAACTGTCTTAGAACCATCTGTATATATCCAAAGCAGAAATTCAAAAATCAGGGTTTTTTTTACCATAGGGCCCTGTATTTGCAATTTCAGTATTTATGTTTCGAGCTTTTTTCATGACAAAACAGAGATGAATAAATACAGCCTATGGTACAAAAAAGCCAAAGAAGAAGTAAGGACAAGCAAATCACAGTCGTTGCTGAGTGCCGCTGCCCAAATATGAGCCACCAGTGTAAGGATATGACGGTTGAACAAGGATACCATGAACCTCTAGAGCTTAACAAAAGCAGAGCCAGCAGAGATGATGAGACTGCGGCCACAATTTGGCACAGGCGGAGTGAGAGTTTGAGCAGAGAAGGGAGAACAGTGGATGGATCATCCTTGCGGGTAGACCTTGGAGTGCCAGGGCCTGCTCATGTAGCGCCCGTTTTCGTACTTCTCCAAAAATATTTTTCTTTTCATCTTGTTTTTTCTGAGAGAAAAATGGGTTACCTCGAAATAGTGCTCAACAAGAGGATGGTAGACTCGGAGACTGGAGGTGATTTCGATATTCTCTTCCACCACGTAGGCCATCTGGGGAATGAGCCGATCCCGGGTGTCCACCAACACCGCGTAGTTCGGCCGCTCCCGCCATTCCTACTCCATCTACTTCTTCACTTTTCAACGCCACCTATTTCCCAAGTAGGGATAACCCATCCAATCGAAGAATTCATTAATGAATAATACCGTATAGAGAAGAAAGGGGAGTAGAAGGTGAAAAAAGCCTTACCGGCTTATCCGGAGGATGCATTTGGTCCAGCCATTCTTTGGGCGCTTTTGCCGTTGCATCCCAGCCTACTATGACACCTGTAAACCGAATGAGCCTGAGGTCGGATGAGGAGAAGGTAATAGAAATTGAGCTTGACCTCTGTAGCCCCATTTCTTGTGCAGGATCACTTGGCCCACTTTGAACTGGAGCCCGGCTGGGCGAATGTGACGAGGATGCAAGGAGGCTGAAAGAACAACCATTTGTTGCAATTGAAGGAAGGTAGAGGCAGGAACATCCGAAGTGGCCCTTGCCGTCGATGCCACGCGTGAGCTCCTGCGACGGGGCCTGGTCTTGCTGCAAGACTTGGCCGTCTCCCCCAGTCTCTTTCGAAGAGGGGCGCAGAAGGAGCAGCAGGTCGCCGCACCAGCTCTTCACCCAATCCCAGCTTACACTCCATTTCCCAGCCCATACCATCAACCTGAGGCCAACACCATTTCTACAACACACCCTATTTAGATGAGAGAAGAGAAAAGGTGTACGATGATAGGTGCTGTTGGCGGAGAGTTTCGGATGAGGTGCGCGTGAGGAAGTACTGGAGAGGAATGACGAGGAGGAGGAGCAGAAACTGAGCCCCCGCCCGTCCCCCGCCTCCTTCTATCGGCATTTCTCCCCCAATAAAGTCGTATTTGTCTTTCACCAGGAAGCTATTGCTATGCTCTGAGCGAGCCGAGGAGACTGCATGCCTCCACTTCTCTTCACTCCATTTTATCAATCTCTGAAAAAAGTGCCAAAAATTGTAATTAGTTTGGTGTAATATTCCCCAAATTTAGCGAGCGCGAGATGGAAACGTTCACAAATAATAAGATTTTCCATTGCAGCAATTTCATACTTCAAGCAAAGTAATAATTAATTGTCAAATAAAATTTACGTTTGTAAAAAGATATAAATGATTGTCTATTTAAAATAAGCTACAGAAACAGTATCACAAAAAGTATGTTTTATAAGAAAATTCGCCGGACTTTCAAAAGGGCATATCTTCATTGATGTGGGCTGAGAAAGGGAATGCAAAACACCAAAAGCATGTTGTCCACGTCTATGCTTCTCAGCTGCTTTGCAGGGCATATGCGCATTTTGACTTTTTTTCTTTCATCGAGGATGTCTCTTGCTTCAGCAAATTCAATTTTTCCTGCCATGCTTCTGTGTTCTTACAAAATGCCAGATCCTTGGATCTGTTGAAGTTACACTGAAAAAATCAACCGTGAACTCAAATTATTGAGGGATAGCAAATCAGAGAAAGCGTCCTTGGTTGAGGCCGAGGCGTGCATGCCTTACGTGTATTGAAGGGTGACGGTGATTGGTCGGCTAGTGGCGGGGCGCATGGAAGTTGGTGGATGCTCAGGTGTGTAGGAGTGGTTGGGAGAGTGAGGCGAGAGGGAGGCGGTAGGAGGGTAGGAAGGAGGCTGGTTCGAGCCCCTTCAAAATGGCCTTCTGCGCGACGGCAATGCAAACAAGGGGCCTCAGCCAGGGTGTCCGGGAAGGACGGGAAGGTGGAAGAGAGAGAAGGAGCGACGGCTGCCTTCTCCAACCCCCCTCCCTCCTACCCTCTCCCTGACTCACGGAGCCTCCTCCCAATCCCTCCGCCTCTCACACACACACCCACATTCCTCCTCACCCAAGCTCCCCCTTCCCCCCAACTATCCCCCCCTCAGCCCCCCCTCCATCAGCATTGCCTTGTAGACAAGGGCCATATGTGTGTATGTGTATGGTGTATGTGTGTGTGAGTGTGTGTGCCAGAGAGACCTACCCCCGTTGGCCAGTGTGCGTACAGTGCACCGGCCCATTGGCCAAGTACAAACGGCCCTCCTCCCCCAAACCTCCTCCTCCCAACACTTCCTACCCAGCATCGCCCGCTAAGACACTGCCAGCGCCCATTCTCTCACCATCACCACCACCATCGCCCTCCTGATAACACCTGCAGGAGGCCGCCTGCTTTGCCCGCCTATCTCTCGCTTTTTCATTACCCACTTCCGCATACGTAGCCCTTTTTCACTCCGCTCCCAAACAAACCCCGCCTTCACAATAGCCTCCGCTTGATTTTCTGTTGACCACCAAGCCTGCCTTCAATTCACTGGGCGCCTTTTTTGCGCGGCCGAAGGCCGCCTGCCGCGGAGGGCAGGGCAGTCAGAGCTCCGTAGGCCGGAGGGCATGGGTGCGGAGGCCCCGGAGCACAGCCTAGCATGCGAAGCATGCTAGGCGAAGCGTAGGGGCCGTAAAACCCGTGCCCGGAGGCCGGAGGAGCTCTGGCGCCCTGCCCGAAGCGGCGGGCGGCCAAGGCCAGCTTAAGCAGTTACCCCATTTTTGCGTCCGTCTGTCCGCATATATATATATATATGTGTGGTTCCGGGGCCCGTACTCCGCGGTTTTTCAACGAAATTGGCTAATTTTTTGCATGAAGGTCCGCCTAGGTGGTATCTCCAGGCCATTTTTTGCGCTTGACGTAATTTTGCGTTTTTCGTCCAAAACCCAAAATTTTGATGTTTCAAAGTACCAAAAATCATAAATCGCTGGGTTTTCAATGAAATCAGCTGATTTTTGGCAGGTACATCCGTCAAAGTAATATCTTGAAGCTGGCAAAAGGAAATTTCGAAATATTTTTTATTTATTGATTTATAGTCAAAAACCCAAAATATTGATGTTTCAAAAATTTGAACATGCATAAGTCCATGGTTTTTCGATGAAACTAGCTGATTTTTGGTATGTACATCCGTGAAAATAATATCTTGAAGCTGGCAAAAGGAATTTTGGAAATTTTTAGTATTTCTCGATTTATAGTCAAAAACCCAAAATCTTGATGTTTCAAAAATTGGAACATGCATAATTCATAGTTTTTCATTGAAATCTGATGAATTTTGGCATTTTCATCTAGGTGGTGTCTTGGGGTGAGGCCGCGCATCTTGGCAACTGCCGAGAATACCTTGTTATCGCTCTCTTTTTGCCCCTCCGGTTTACTAACGGCGGGAAAACGGGGCATAAGAGGTTCCCAGCTAGTTGGGCCCTTTTTGAGCCTTAGGCCATGTAGGAGCAATCATTCAGAGGCCTTTTGAGGCTTTGATGAAGGCGTGTATGGAGGGGGAGTGAGGGTCTGAAGTGTCTTGTCTGGTGGTTCCTGTGGCGTGAAATTGGATGCGCACTCAGGCTCTTGGTCCCCTGCTCCTCCTCCCTCATTCATCAATTTCACCCTCACTTCATGTACAGGCCGCGGAGGGGCGGAAGAGCCAAGTTGTAGTGAGTGAATGTAGTGCTTGGGGCTGTGATTGGAGCGATGGAGTTTCGCGGCAGTGAACGGGAGGAGCTGCGGCGACTGATCGAGGAATGGAATCGCGAACGCTGGGACATGTTCGCTCTCTCAGAGCCCAATCAAGTTCTGCTCCCCTCCTGCCCCCCCTCCTGAGGCAGTAAAGTAGCGGCGGTGCTTTGGCAGAATTTGGAGTTCCACGGGGCCATGAAGTTCTATCTGCATGAAGCGGGTCAGAAGGTGGCGACCAAAGTCATCCGCGTCTCCTCAACCGCCACTGCTCAGGCTGTCGTTCAGGCCCTGGTGGACAAGTTTCACCCGGACATGAAGTTCCCGCTTTCAACTTCCTGTTGAAACCGTCTGGCACTGATAGGAGTGCATGTAGGATGCTGACTCGGCCAGAGTACACTCTGTGGGAGCTGCACGAGACGGGGGAGGAGCGGGAGTTGGAGGCGGGGGAGAAGCCTCTCCTGGTCCAGCTCACCTGGCACAAGCACAAGCGCGACGGGCGCTTCCTCCTTCACCCCAAGGGCCTCCTTCCACCTCCACTCGTATTCCTTCCCTCCCCATCGTCTAGTCTATGGACTCAACAGCTGGGTGATTGCAGCCAACGTCTTCGTACGGGGAGCGGGTGGTGAACAACAACAACGCGGGGGAGGAGGGTGGGGCAGAAGGCGGGGTGTTGGGAGGGATGCGGCGAAAGCTGTCGCGGCGGGAGAAGAAGGAGGCCAAGAAAGAGGCCAAGAAGGAGGCGGTGGTGAAGGAGGAGCGGAGGGCAACGGCTCAGAGTCGAGAGGCGGAGGATGCGCCGGGGCTGGCCTCCAGCCTCTTCTCCGAAGTCCCGCCGACCACCTTCACCCGCACCATCTCCAACCCGGAGATCGTGATGAAGAAGCGAAGGGAGCGCAAGCTCCAGCAGAAGCTCAACGACCTGGGCGATGGTTTGCCCGCATTTTTAGAGGCATCGTTGGGAGGTAGAATGGTGGAGGTTTTTGCAGGTGGGAGTTTGAAAGTGTACGGGGAAGGTTTGAACCCAGCGCGGCCCTATGTGACGCTGCTGCTGGGGCAGAAGGATCGGGCGGAGAAGCTTCTGCTGGAAACTCTGGACAAGTACGGCGTTGCGGACACGGAAGACCCTGCTTCATTCGCTTTGATACAGGCTAGAGCTTTCAGCCCACGCCTTGTCCAGTTTTGAAGTATTTGCTGGCGTTAGGTGGTGACGGATGAGAACGGGGATGTAGTTGAGGAGCAGGAGTTGACGCCTGACGACTGCCCCCTTCTTCTGCTCGCCAATTCACACCATGCCGGTACGCAGACTCTTCTAATCTACTCCATGAGGGCAGATTAGGACAGTGTTTCTGGAAGAGGGGCGGATGAGGGTAGGATAGAGTGGAGTGCAATTATGGGCTTGGAAATGGAATGCGCCCGAGTGCCTGCTCCACTTCAGACGCTCCTTTCCCCCTTCTACACTCCCCTCGTTGCAAAAAACCTCACTCTGCCACTGTGGACTTCGAACCTCTTCAGGACAGGCCAGTTTGACCCCTGTGTTCCAGCCACTACTATCTACTCTTTTTTGCATAGAAAAAGGGGGAAGTGAAAGCTTCCGTGCGCCAAATGATGGTGATAGCGGAGGCCATTTTCGCCGTCCAATTAAAGTGCGGGAATTGATGGCTTTCTGGAGGGAGTAAAATGAAGGTGGCGGGTGGCTCTAAGATGCGGCTGGGATGAAAGGCATGAGAAAAGAATAGGAGAAGTCGTGAAGGCTGCTTGCTTTGCGACTGCTCTTTTTCTAAATGCCTCAGACTTCATTTGTCCACCCTCTTTTTCCTTGCACCCATATGTTCCTTCATGCTCCCCTGATTTTCCTTTTGGCAAGCCTTTCTTTCTAGCCCCTCTCTTCTCTTGTTCAAAAATGTTCAGACGTAAAAAATAATCTTCTAAGATCTTGAGAAAATAGTAAGCGATCAGATTCGTGATTGTGCATATTATTTTAGATACAAGAGTGATTTAAGGATAGGCGGAGAAGGTTTGGCCTATTGTAAGCGTTGCTGGGCGATGCTGGCAGCTAGCTGGTTTGTGAAAGGTATCGAATGACGAGTTGTAGAAAGCGGGCTCAGTGCGGGGAGTAGATGGATTTCAGGCCAGCTTTCAGCTGAGCAAGAAAAATAATTTCTTTCCACTCTGTTTAATCAATTTCCCCATTTTCTTCCCCTGTTCTATTCTCCTCTTCTAACATAGTCGCAGGGCTGAGAAAATTAGCTTAGCAAAAGAAAAAAGGCAAAGTGTTGGGGCAGGGAGGGAGGAGGCTGAACTTGACCGCGTCTGAAAAGGGCGCATTGGTGGGGAACCCCTGGAAAGGTTGACGAAAGTTTGGGGCGAGTCAGTGAGGGGGGTAACCAGTGTCAGAACCTTTCCCTCGCCCATTTTTCTAGCCTCAACACAACCACCTTTGTGAGACCTTATGCATAATTTGCGTTTGGAATAGGCCCAGAAGACTTGCAGTGGCAAAAATTCGGGAGGTTTTTTTAAAGTTTTAGGCCAATTGCTGCTAGTTATCGGGGTTTTTACTTTAGATAAAAGAAAAGCAGTGTTGAATGAAAAGCAGTAAGCTGCGCTTTTGGAGCTTGATGGTGCAAATCCGGTAATATATTATCGTCTTTATCGGTATTCAGGTGCAGTTCTAGCCCAATGTCTCCTGTTTCTCCATGAGGGAGGGCAGAGTATAATGTGCCAAAAGATTTGCTTCTCAATCCGGTAGCTGTTCTGCTCCCCAGACAATTAAAGATAGGAAGCGTGTAATATGCGCGGGAGTCTTCCGTAGTTAAGAAAGAGAGATGGCATGGCTGGTGTCGCCAATGGTGCGAGTGTACATGGAGTTTGTGTCGGCCAAGAAGCCGGAGTCCTCCTGCCTCAGCAAAGGTTTCCTTCCCTCCCACTTCCACCAGCCAGCACTCTTCCGCCTGCCACCGCCTAGCCCATAACAAGCCCCTGTCTACCCTCCACGCCTCCCCCCTTCTCCCGTCGGGCTTCTTCAAGGGAGGCGAGGAATCAAGTTTCAGTAAATATGACGGGGGCGTTTATCACTTCCCCCTCCTTCCTCGCTTCTTATATCGTCCCGCGTGCATCCTTCTGCTCCCTTCTGCTCTTCATGAGGACTGGGCCCCGCTATCTTAACCGGGCATCGCACATTCCTCACATTAGTGCGCGCTCCATGCTCCAGCCCACACTGCTCCAACGGCAGCGGAAAGGCGACCCCCAAAGTGCCGGCCAATTACAGGGCCTATTGTGGGAGGGACAGGCATGGCATCGCTCTGGCACCCTACACTCACAAAGACTCATTTCCTCGCCCAAAACTTGCGCAACCCTTCTTCGCCTTGGCCCAGTCATGGCAGTGGAGAAGACTCCGTGAACTGTGGCAGAAATGGGGGCACGCGGAGGAATAGAGAGGGAGGGAGGAGTGAAGGAGTAGGAGACGCCGCGTGGTGCATTTGGGAGGCCGTTGGGCGGATTATGGATTGAGGGAGGTGGGAGTTTGGACACCTCGGGCGGTTAGGCGAAGTAGAGGGGAGGGAGCTTGTTGACATGCGGGGGGCTGGGTGTGTAGGTTGGAGTAGAGGGAGGGCGGCTTTGGAGCCCTGGCCCTGGAGGCGGCGCCGGGGCGGGACTGAGGTTCTGGGGCCGAGGTTCCGAGCTTGGGGGCTGAGGTTGACAGCAGAGAGTGTCATTGGGAGGGAGGGAAGAAGGGACTCCGCTTTTCCCAGACCCTCCCACCAACCAGTGGTCAAACGGACGCCCCAGCTTTCACCTCCTGCTCGAGTGGCTTTTCAACCCACACACTTAGCCCATCCAAACCCTCACCTCATCCTTTCATTTGCCTCAGCCCAATTCTGCGATTTATGAACCTTGTATTGCAGGCCAAGTGTTTGAATTATAAGTCTAATCGTTGATCCATCTTTTTTACTTCGACAAGACTAAGGGATGTTTGATAGGCCTCAAAGTGGTCTGAATTGCAGCTAAGACGTCATTTCACGTGCGGCGTCGCAACCCGGGAATGGTGGCCAGAGAGGAGGTGGGGGAGAATGTGGTGGATGCGGGGCTGCCGTACCTTCTTCAGCTGAACGCTGACGGCTCCGAGGTCTGCTCCCTCAGCTGAAAAGACGTTTTTTGCCAGCAGCCTCCCCTTTGAGGTGGTGGGACGGGAGTCCCCGCGTAGAATAGCCATCCAGCCAAATGTCACCGAGGTTGGCTCCGACGGCAGTCTTCGAGAACTAACCAACGGGCTCCAGGTATTCTCATATCTTCCCTTTTTCTACAGCCAGATGGTAGTGGAAGGAGGTTTGGTTCAGCTGTTTGGGCCGTACATCCGGCCGCGACACTGCGTCCTGGCGTCAATGGACGGGATTGTGACGCTGACGCCCTCACATCCCAACGCAGACTTGGCCGTCAACGGGCATCCCATTCGACAGACCACCATACTCACCCACAACGCCATACTACGCATCGGACAGTCCCACGTCTTCCGATTCCTTCACCCACAGCCTTCCGTACGCTCGCTTCTTTCATTCACTCATCATTTCTTACATTCTTGGAGCTAGCGTAGCCAACAGGAAAACTACGACAGTACCTCTTATCACTAGGATGGTGGCATTGGAGTAAGGAGAATTTAATGGGGCAGAAGAGATAAATGAGCGCTCGGCAAGCATAGACATTCTAGGGGCCAGCTAGCCAGGGACTAAAAAAGCTCTAATCTGAAAGCTGAAATTGGTGCAGCTGTTTTGAGCGGAATTCCTTGAGGAAATTGGCAGTGGTGCTAAAAGCTTTTCTCTTTTCCAGCGTGCGGGTGCGGGCAGTCTTCGCTCCGCCCATTCCCTCAACTCAAGGTACGCCCTTCAACCCACTCCCTTCTTCAGCCCTCCACCACCCTTCCCTCCAACCCTCTTCATCCTCCAACCATCCCCCTCCTCTCTACTCCCTCTCTCCTTTGGTGGTGGCCTTAATGTTCGCACCAAACAGCACCTAACTCAGTTTACCTTAGCTTCCGCATGACTTTCTTTTACTTAATCCAGAACTTACCATAGTATTTATTCTTCGTCATTATGAACTAGCCTTATCTGTTCTAATAAGGCTCTGTGTGATGATATGGGGCAGTGGGATCAAAGGGCGGGTGAAAGGGATGGTGTTGGACTCTGGAGCTGGGTGTGTATGCGTTAACACATGCCCCAGCAAGCCTAAACACCAACTCAAACACAGGGCAGCCTGAGACGCGTTGAAACCACCCCCTCTCCCATCCATCTCTCTCCACACCTGGCCCTTCCCTTCCCCTACTACCAAAGCCCCCCACTCACAGCCAGTTGCAGCTCCGCCTCTGCACCGCTGGCCAAGTCAGAGGAGGAGCTCCTGGATCCTTCCCTCCGTCGTTTCAAGCCCAAGCCCCAGCCCAGGGCCAGTCTACGCAAGTCAGAGCGTCACTCATCCTCCTCCAAAAGCTCCAACGATCTCTCCCCGCCCCGCCCCGAATCACTCCTCTTCAAGTCCACCACCCTGCGCAACCTCACCCGCCCCCTACACTCCAGCCAGCCGCCACTGCACAAGAGCGACGAAGCCATGGAGACCACCTTCGACGTGGACGGCTCCATCGACACAAAGGCCCACAACCAGACTCCACCTGCCAAACCTCCCTCGGCGTTAGCATGTCTCTCTAACCCTATTCCACGTTTACAGCCTGCCCTGCATGCCCCTAGTCTCAGTTCTCTGCACGCACTCATATATCTCTGTCGTCCCGTAGCCGTAGTGGGAAAGTCGCGAGCCATAGCTGAGTCATAGAGGAAAGAAATGCTGCTGCAGGGGCTTCGACGAAGGACAGGCCATGGCACGCCAGCCTGTGCTCCAGGCCAACCGTGACGCCATCCCCGCCATCATTGAGCTTCTCGATCACTGTTTATCCTTAAGAGGCGTTTTTCGATAGGAGCACGAATCCCACACAAGGGGGTGAACATGAATTTTTTTACCCCCCTTTTTTATGACAGATTCTGAATCTCCCTACATTTTTATGTAACTCCACCAATTTAGGGCGTAAAATTTGCAGAAATGGGTTCTCTACAGCTCCAAACGTAAAAGAAGATCGAGATTTTGGCAAATTTTGCGTTTCAGGTACTTGCAGCCACTTTAAAGCCAATTTCTCAAGTATTTTCAGTCAGAGTGTAGGCATTATGGATATCGATCGAAAGCTCATAAGCAAACAAAGATGACTATGTCCTTTGTTTGGCACAACAAGGTGCATATGCAGAGAAAACGGCAATAATCTCCTTGATTTGCAAAAACGTGATTTTGTAATTTTCCTCAAAAATAGGCGATTTCTCAAAATTATTGTAGAAATTACGCAATCTTAACTATCATTTTCGTTTTCCTCATGAAATTTTGGTCTAGAAATCATGGATACATTTTTATTTGGAGGTGAACCAAATACAATATTTTTACTTTTCTATGTCAGACTCCAAATTTGGACTATGTTATAACATAGGCCAGTTTCACAAGGGTAAAATTTTGGCACTAAAAAACTTCCTGCTCTACCGGATCTGCACACTTCCCAATTTCCTTTTGTGAGAAGCTTACACTGAGCCTTATGCAAGTATCTACTACGAAAAATTACTGGGATTTCACCATATTTTTTGAAAAATGGTCCAATGTATGAGGACAAGTCCGAAATTCGCCCTATGCTATAACATAGGCCCATAGTGACCAAAAATTTTTTTGTCTTGAAATTCGATTTCAATGCCCTAATTCGATGCACCGGCCTCAATTACACCCAAAAATATAATTTTTTGCATAATTTAGATAAATTTTCAATTTTGAAATTTTTAATGATTTTCTCAGTTTGAGACCAAAATGGTGAAAAAATGAAGAATTTTCAAAATTCAAAATTTATCTAAATTATGCATAAAAATTATATTTTTGGGTGTATTTGAGGCCGGTGCATCGAATTAGGGCATTGAAATCGAATTTCAAGACAAAAAAATTTTTGGTCACTATGGGCCTATGTTATAGCATAGGGCGAATTTCGGACTTGTCCTCATACATTGGACCATTTTTCAAAAAATATGGTGAAATCCCAGTAATTTTTCGTAGTAGATACTTGCATAAGGCTCAGTGTAAGCTTCTCACAAAAGGAAATTGGGAAGTGTGCAGATCCGGTAGAGCAGGAAGTTTTTTAGTGCCAAAATTTTACCCTTGTGAAACTGGCCTATGTTATAACATAGTCCAAATTTGGAGTCTGACATAGAAAAGTAAAAATATTGTATTTGGTTCACCTCCAAATAAAAATGTATCCATGATTTCTAGACCAAAATTTCATGAGGAAAACGAAAATGATAGTTAAGATTGCGTAATTTCTACAATAATTTTGAGAAATCGCCTATTTTTGAGGAAAATTACAAAAATCACGTTTTTGCAAATCAAGGAGATTATTGCCGTTTTCTCTGCATATGCACCTTGTTGTGCCAAACAAAGGACATAGTCATCTTTGTTTGATTATAAGCTTTCGATCGATATCCATAATGCCTATACTTTGACAGAAAATACTTGAGAAATTCGCTTTAAAGTGGCTGCTAGTACCTGAAATGCTAAATTTGTCAAAATCTCGACCTTCCTTTACGTTTGGAGCTGTAGAGAACCCATTTCTGCATATTTCTCGCCCAAAATTGGTGGAGTTACATAAAAATGTATGGAGATTCAGAATCTATCATAAAAAAGGGGGGTAAAAAAATTCATGTTCACCCGATTCTTGCTCCTCTCATAAAACGCCTCTTAACTCCGTCTCAGGCATTGGAAGAGAGAGAGAGGGGTTTGAAGCGGAAGAGGCATTGCTGTCGGCTGGGGTTCGGGACGTGGTGCCCAGCGAAACCTCCTTCAAACTTGCTCCCGCCTACACCCTCTACATGGGCTGCCGCTACCGCGTCTCGCCTCACTACCGAACCAGCCTTCATCCCCACCAGCGCATGCAGCGACTTCTCGACTTTCTCACCAAAACTGCCAACCTCCTACACGTCGTCATTCAGGTCTTGAGAGCTTCTTCCAGATCAAACAGTCTCCGTACATAGCTCCTGAAGAATGGTCACAGGCACAGTTTCAGCTGGCAAATGCAAGAAAGAATGCAGCCGATTGCACGTGTCCTGCTGTAAGGCCCGTCATTTGTTCACCTGAAATTCTAGACTCGTCTTAGGCTTTTTATTTTTGGGCATCTATATCGCGAGACGTCCTGAAAATGGGCTTTGAGTGAGTTGGACTGGTTGTAGGATCACTGTCATGATGGAGAAGCGCTGGCTTTCTGGATGGCGAATGCAAGCGAGCTGCTAAACTTCGTCAAGCTGGACCGGGACATGAGCGGACCGAGCAGACCAGAGCCACAGGAGAGTCTTGCCGACGCCGTGGAGAAAGCCTTCGCTCACCTCTCCGCCTGCCTCAAGGGTTCGCCTCACCCACCAGCTTCCATCCCTGCCTGTAGGCGAAGGCTTCTCTGCAGAGGACCTCAACGGGGCCTTGCCGAGCTTCTTGGACGGGAGCCTGGATGACGAGGCTGCTACCAGACCGTGCCTCTTCATGCTCGGCGGTGCCATGGCCCTTCTGCGCCAGAGCCGCTGCAACGCCGCCCTCACCATACAGCTCTTCTCACAGGTCATTCCCATCATACACCCACCCTTCTTCCATCTACCTGCTCTGCTTTCAGCTCTTCCACTACATCAACATGTACCTCTTCAACTGGCTGGTGAGCAGGGAAGGCGGGCCCTACTGCTGTCGGGCCTGGGGCTCTCGGTTTCCTTGCCTTCTTTCTTTCCATTGATGGCAAAGACGGAGGTGGGGATGTAGGCTGCGGCGGCGACTGGAGCATGTGCAGGGCTGGAGTCTGAAGCAGGGGCTGGAGCTGGCGGCGGAGTGTCACCTGGATCGCATCGTCCAGGCCGTCAAGCTTTTGGAGACCCCAAAACGTCTGGAAGAGCTCGCCACCCTTGGCTCCACCTGCTACAAGCTCAACAGCATTCAGGTAAGGATTGGAACTGAGGAATAGGGGTGGAGGAAGAAGGAGCATGGTGTGCAGGTGCGTGATCTGCTGGGTCGCTACCAGACGGAGGCGGGGGAGGCGGAGATGCCGGCGGAGTTGGTGGAGAATGGGGAGAGGGGGGGGGCAGGGAGAGGAGAGGGGGGGGGGAGGGAAGGGGGTCATGTGAAGGGGGGGGGGGGGGGGGTGGGCCTTCCCTTCTTCCTCGGAGAGGGGGGGGAGGGGGCGAGGGCGTTATAGGGGGATAGCGAGCGGCCTGAGAGATTGATTGTTTGGTTTTTAAAAAGTTTTTGGGCGCTTTTTTTTTTAAAAAAAAAAAAATAATGAGAAAAAAGAGAAATTTTGAGATAGAGAGAGAAGGAGAGGAGAGAGAGGGAGGGTGAGATTTGTATTGAAGGGGGGAAGAGGGATAATAGAGAGGGTAGAGGATAGGGTGGTGGGGGAGGGGGGGGGGGGGAGGAGGGGGGTTTGGGGGGTGAGGGAGGAGGGAGAGAGGGGAGGGGAGGAGGGGGGGGGGGGGGGGAGGGGGGGGGGGGGGGGGGGTGGTTTTTTTTTATTATGGGCGGGCGGGGGTGCGTTTCGCGCGCGCCGCTGCGGAGAGATGAGAGTTTTTTTCTTCCTTTTCTCCCCTCCTTCTCTCTCCCTCCCCCCCTCCCCTTCTCCCTCCCCCACAAACCACACATCCTCCTTCTTTTTTTTTTTTTTTTTTAAATATTTATTTTTTTTTTTTTTTTTTTTTATTTTTTTTTTTTTTATTAAAATTAAAAAAAAAATATTTATTAATTTAAAAGGGAAAGAAGAGTGTAGTTCAGTAGTGGGGGGAGTAAAAGGAATAGAAATATGAGGCTTTAGCTTATGCCTTTGTGGTGAGGGAAGGCTGGCTGAATCATGGGCAGATCCTTTGGGGGTGCTTTAGAAGGGCTTGTGTGGTAAAAGGGGGGAGGGTTGTGTGTGTGGAAGTAGCTTCGTTGGGGTAGCTGGTGTTGAGTGGTCAGTCCATCTTCCAGAGAACTTAAAAGGCGGCGGCGCAATTGCGGCGCTGAGGCGCGGAAATTCGATAGATTATTTGCGTCCCTTTGAGCGTCTGTCCTGGCCGAGCGCAGATGAGACACTCTCCATTTACCGCCCTTCCCCCCTCCTATCTACTCACCACCCAGCCTCTTTTCCTGCTCCGCAACTGCTGAGCTGTGTGCCTGCAGCAATAGTCGGAAAGACAGGGGCTGAAGGATTGTGGGTGAAAGGGATGAAGAAGCACGTCCTTCGTCTCGCCCGTTCCGGCGACAAACAGAGCTCCGCCCCCTGCACACCCACCCACGTCCGCCCTACACTCCTTCTACATCCCAATTGCAGTTGCTCCGCCTTCTTCTTTTCGCCAGGGCATTCTCAAAAACGCCGTCTTAGCACTGATATTTGGCGAAATCACTCTAAATCCTCTCCGAGGTATGCCTTGTTCGATTGGTAGGGCTGGGTGGAAACTGACTGGTAGAGTGTGGCCCAAATCGGGGCCCTTCCTTCTCTCCCCTTTCTCAGCCTATGGTTTGCGCCTCAAATCCGCTTCGATTCCCAAGGCCGCCTAAATCTTCTGCCTAAAGTGCTTTCACATCCCCTCTAAGGCCCCAAGACCAGCTTACTAGTTCTCACCACTTTTGCAAGAAGACATCCATTTCTCAGTCTCCCTGTCTTCTTCTGGCTATCCTACTCTCACAACATCGGTAATCAACTGGTCTTTACGAATTTTGAAAAAATACCAGTCCAACAAAAATGTGATAAAATTGTCAGGCATCTGTCGGATGATTCTGCAGCCCAGTTCTACAGGAAGCTGGACGGTGCACATGCGACCCGGCGACTTCTCCCAGGTACGCTCACATCTCAATTGCTGCAGACAAGGCCGGCCTTTGAATGACTCAAAGTGTGAGTGTGTAAGTGGTTGTGGGAGGTGCTCGGTGTTGGTCCGTGCCAATCGGTCTGGCTAATCTCCTCGGCTGTGAAGGGCAGGCTTACCGAACATAAATTTCCCTCCGGCTTACGCGGCCTGCCTTTGTCCCCTTCTAATCATTTGCCCAAGGCCTATTCTGTATTACTGCTTAACCTTTGTTAGTTTGCAAACTTAGCCTCCCAGCTGAGAGTATTAAAATAAGATGTGCATTTGGGGTGGCATCCTTGAGAGCAGGAGTGACAAGAGGCCTCGTTTGAGGCAAGTCCGCCTATCGATTGCTGGCCGGGCCTTTTTTTCTAGCCGCTTCTTTATGACTACATGTCTGCTGGCGAGGGAAGCTTAGGACAAAACTGGTGGTGGGCGGTGTGGGGGTGGAGGGCCCGGGGGAGTTCCTCTGGCTTGCCCTCCTTCCACCTCCTTCTCCCACTCAGTCTATGGGAATGAATGTGAGGACATGGGCTGAAGATGAATTAGCCAAAGCCCCTTTTCCCGCCCTCTAGGCTTCGCTTCAAGGCACCCATTCGCCTACGCTCGCATTTTCGCTTTTTCTTCACTTCCTTTAGTTTACGCTCAGTTGCTGTCAATTGCAAGGTATCTAAAAAAGAGTCCATTCATTGTCAAAAAAGTAGGTGACACGTCAATGATAGTGAGACAGGCAATAAGTTGCCACTGCCTCAAGATACCCAAGGGTTCATTTGCTATGGATTGAGTTTGGTTTTTCCTTCCTCAATTGCACTCGCCAGCCGGGAGGGAGTTGGGTGAGGGAGCTGGCAGTGGAGGCTTGCATTTCCCTTCACGTTTCCCGCATTCCCACGGCCTTTTCCTGACCATTATTGGCCTCCTCTTATGCCAGCAGAGAGGAAAGGAAGGCCAGGCTTCACCTCCCACCATTCCTTTTTCCTCTCCTTCGCACCTCTGCCCTCCTCCATTCTGTTTGCGAGTTGCCGAATCGGAGGGTGTGGAGTGGTTCGGGGCGCGACAGTCTGAGCCGAGCGCTCCTTGATGGAATTACTCCGCCATTCCACTGCCACCCCACTTCTCTCTCCCACTCCCACTCTCAATCAATTTCAACACCTGGGGCAGATGTGCAGTGGAAATGCAAGCGCCTAATGGCGGAAGGTAAGAGAGAGAGGGAAAGGAGAGCAGAGGGGGTGTTAGTTTGAGGGTGTTGTGGTGGAGAGGGTAGAGAGAGTGAGTGAGTAGTGGAGGTTTGGGGAAGGTTAGTGGGCTACTTTGGAGGGCGCTGGCCTCGGTGCCGCCTGAGCACGCGTCTTTCCAGAGACAGAGAGAGAAAGAGAAAGAGCCATGGCGGCCTCTGGTGAAGAGGAGGTGGAAAGCCAGAAGGCTCGACTCATGCGCATCGCCAAGCTGGGCGGAGTTGGCACCCCGCTCCTTTGCGCTATTCAGGTCCACCCAAACCTTTTTGCACCCAGCTCTTCTTTGCGGGCAGGGCGTGTGACGTATTGTGGGGCGGCCTTAATTCCGGCCTCTTTGTTTGGCTGTCCCGGTGGCAGTGTGATTGAGGGAGGATGTGCGCTGTGTGTTGTTTGGTGTGAACGAGGCAGTAAAAAAGGAGGAGCGCCGTTGTGGCTGAGGGGACGCGATTGAGAGGCGGCCCTTCGCCCAGCCATTGCGCATAGGAAATCTGCATATAGGGTCCAGGGCCGTTTGCCAGTGGCCCTTAACCCACAGCGGGTGATGAAGTAGGGGAAGGAAGGCAGCTGGAGAGAGAGAGAGAGAGAAAGCGGCAGTAGGGGTGTGGGAGGCCATTAGGATGAGCGCTAGGAGATGACAAGGGGCTGACCACTCTGCTTTGCTCTGGAGGGGGCTGGGCCTAAAAGCGGTGTGGCTTTCGAAGAGGCGTCGCCCACGGACTATGTCAACTATGCCCGGCGTCAACAAGAAGGTGCGAGCAACTCACTCCACTCACACCTCCTCTCTCTCCCATCTCCAGCCGCCCTCGCAAACCCACACTCGCTTTTCACTTTCACCAGCCCAAACAACCACCGCCTGAAATAGGATGCCGGAGGGAGGCCTGCATTTCCACTGCCTTTTTCCAACACCCCTACCCCCTAGTAGGCATCCGGGAGAGCTGGTGCCGAAGCCAGCACATTGCGGGGATTGGCGTGTGAGTGTGGCAGTGATGAGGGGCGTAGTGAGTGGTTGGTGGGGGAGGTAAGAGGAGAGAAGGAGGGAAAGGGGAAGAGAAGGAGAGAGGGAGGCGGAGAGGTGAGGAGAGAAAGGATGGAGTGTCTTCTTGCAGAGGGCACAGAGGGGCTATCAATGTGAGAGGCGTGGTGTGCGGCAGGTTGTTGTGTGGAGTGGGTAGGTTGACCGGTTCTTAGGGCCTGGACAGATCCTGGCAGCCTATTCTAGGAGGCGAGCACGAGCGAGGAGCAGCAGCCGAGGGCACCCAGCGCCCTTCTACCCGGTGCCGCTGAAGTCGTTCAGATCACCTTCCCCAAGGCACCTAACGGCGGCATCGGACTATCCATCGTCTGTGCTCAGGTACCCAGACCACCTACTTTTCTTCTCTCATTCCGCTCGTGATATACCAAATTATATTTAATTATGAAAGGATTTTAAATGAAAATTCACAAACCTTCAAACCTTACGAATACGAATTCACATACATTTTTTACGAATAATTGAGAAAGTCTTGGCGTCCTTTTGTTTTGTGTTTGTTTCTGGAAAGATGGATGTCCCAGGAAGAGAAAGACTGAGGAGGCAATAGGTTGAGGAAGACAAATGATGATGAGGGGAATGTTTATTGGGTGGCGGGAATTAGTGGAGGAGGACGTTAGTAGGGCGTTCCGTAGGCCGGACAAAGCGTCCTGGCCCTGTTGACCTTCTCCGCGGTGGTCCTTTCACACATCTCCCTACTTCCATATCCCCCTCCCTCCATCTTCCCTCCCATTCCTTCACGCCTTATTAGGGAACCTCTACTGCTGCCACCTTCTACAAACTGTACCCACCTTTCTCTTCTCCCCACCCCTCCCATTTGTCTTTTCTATATATGGCCTGCTTGTGTGACATTCAGATTTGAGCCAGGTTTGATTGCCTGCGCCGAATAGGGATACTAATAGAATGGGATCGTGACAATGGGAGAGTTTTATGGCTTTAGCCTCCGTATGAAGGAGGAAGAAAGGAGGTGGAGCGAAAAGTGAGGGTGGGGACAGGTCTCGCGTCTCCTAAGGCCTCTCCTCAAGACTGCCCCATTATGCTCCCTTTACCCGAGAGGGCAGGTCCATAAACTGGTAGGTAAAGTAATCCGCGGTCTCTTTTTCCCCATCCCCCTCTTCAATCCATCTGGGAAAAAACCCACTCTCAATATGACAGGCCAATCTCTCGTTGAGAAAGCAATTTGGGATATGGAAATGTGGAAAAGGCGGGACTGCATTGAAGGGGGTGGGCGAGCGTGAGACGGGGATCTATGTGAAGAAGGTGGTGGAAGGGTCGGCGGCAGAGCGGGACGGAAGGTTGGAAGCTGGCGACCAGCTTCTCCGCGTCAACGGACACTCACTCATCGGCGTCGAGCAGGAGCAGTTCATTTTCTATATTCGCTTCCTAATAAGCTCTAGCTAACGGGAGTGGGGTGATTGCAGAGCTGCCAGACTGATGGCCAACTCGGGGCCGACGGTCTCCTTCGAGGTGGGCAAGCAGGCGGCTCTCTACAATGGGCTGGCCACCTGGCTCTACTCCACTTCTCCCCAGGCCTCACCCAGACCGCCGCAGCAATACCGCCAACACCACCAGTCGCAGCATCAGCACCACCGGTTCGCCTATCATTGGATTGATGAGCTGTGGATATGAAGAGTTTAGCAGGGTGCCATCGGTGTCTTCCATGGGCGCAAATGGCGGAGGGCCACCGCCAAGCGGCTACGGGCGCATGGTGAACGGACACCAGAATCATCTGCCTGGCTCCCATGGACGCTCTCTTTCGCACACCAGTTGCCACTTATCAATTTCTTCTGCAGCAGCTTATAGCGATTCTTGCCTTCTCAGGTTTGGACTACAACAGCCAGTCGCAGACCCCCAACTACCAGAACCTTGTCTACGGCGCACATCATCGTCCTCCAAGCCTACACTCCACTTCCGAGATCCATCGAGTACCCCACGCCCAGGTTCTCATCTTTCAATAGTCCATGAAGATTTCTCCTTCATAGTTTTCTCCTGTCAGCTGCGATTTTCAATAGAAGGAAAGATTTCAATTTCGCAGGCAAACCCTGGCTATCAGCCGGGGCGCTTGAACGGAGGGCACAGCAGACACAGCTCACAGTCCAGCTCACAGCCGCCGCCACTGGCCCGGAGCTACGACGGGCGCGGATCGCTGACCTCCCTTCGCTCCGCCCAGCAACACCCTCCCCCCTCCTCCTCATCACCCTCACCTCGCATCATGTCCACCTCCCTCGGCCCTCACAACGCCCCCAACGCCGTCCACCAACAACAGCCCACCAACGGCATCTTCCGAGCGGTTCCTTTCAGAACACCCTTTCGCAGCTTTTCCCTTTCGCATGGGCACCTTCTCTTTGCCAACCTTAACCAAACGAGCCTGACTAGAGAAGGCAGAGTCTAACAGTAGAGACTGGAGTGGTTGAGACCTAGACTGACCTAGCATTGGCTTGCCCTCTCTTAGTTCCTATCCACAAGGCGCTGGCCTTTGCAGCCCAACAGCCACTCCCCTTCTCCCCTCGCCGCCGCCACTACTACCCAACCACACTTCGTCTACCCACCTCCCGCCCCGCCACCGCCGCCTCGCAAGCCCTCCCCCACTCCCGACTACCCTCCACAGCAGCAACACCAGCCTACTGCTCTAGTCCAGCCTGTCAGTTTTCCTTCTTTCCCATCTTTCTTGCCTTTTCGCCTTTCCTTTCCCGCATTGCACCACTCTGGCTCTTCCGTTCTTCTCGAATAGGAAGTGGCCTTCTTTCGTTTCGCGGCTATGCGCACCCTTGGTTTCAATAGAACAAAAGACAGCCATCACTGAAGCTTCAGGATGTATGATATTAATTTTAGGAGCCTTACCTTTCGACCGAGGACATAGCGCATGGGCGAGGTGCCCACAACGGCCTCAACGGACATGCACAGCCGCGAAGAGGCATTGAAGCAGAGTCGAAGGTGTCTCCGCTCCCCGGAATCGTTGCCCCTCTGGACCGCGACGAGAAGGAGCAGATGGAGGCTCATGTCAACCTTGAGGTACACTTCAACCCTTTATAGGCCAGCTTGGGTGAGCAGTAGGGTATTGTTGAGGTGATTCGACTGATGGAAGAGGAAGTGTGGCGGCTGGAGGCGAAGGAGTTCCTGAGCGAGGCGGAGGAACGCCGCTATCGGGCCATCAAATACGACCTGGCCTACAAACGCCGCCTCATGGAGGCTGATGAGGATGACGACGCCCTTCCACCCCCTCCTCCTCCACCTGTCGCACCAGCCCAATACTCCCACATCATCCCTCAGCCCCCTCCACAACATCGACTTGCTGCTGGTTCTGTCCTGCCACTGCTCTTCTGACTAGGACTCAGGAGGAGCTATTTCCTAGGCATGGAAGGCGTAGCAGAACTGGAGGGGGAGGTGGAGAGGAGTCTACGCCTAGAGGCCCAGTTATCGCCCAGTCCCCCGCAAGCTGCGCCTGTTCAGTAAGTCCATTTTCGCTCTTGACCTATCCTCTTATCCACTATAGCTGGTGCAAGACAGAGCAAAGTTCGGTGACTGGAGAGCTTTGCCACACTGCTTCAAAGTGAGATCTGTCCATGTGGGAGCAGCAAAGAACAATGGCACCATAATATGCTTTTCTCCAATCTTCTTCAATCTCAGAAAATCAACTTCATACAGTCATACTTTTGAAAGCAGCTTTGTTCATTGCTTCAGGAAAAAGGTGCCGCCGGCGGTGCCTCCGAAGAAGAAGACGGTGCAGTTTGGGCCGCCGCCCACTTCCTCCTCCACCACCTCTTCCTCCTCCATGTCCCCACGCCAGGACGAGCCTCGCGAACCCCAACTCCCACCCATCGATCACTCCAAGTCACACCCAACATCTTATCCTCCAACTCAAATGAGACAAGAATTGCGATGCAGACGCTACGTGTTCGAGTCCAATGAGCAGCGGGCTCAGGTGATCGGGGCCCAGGAGGTCTATCGCGACCCGCGCCAACAACGCCTCGCCAAGATGACCAACCAAGCCCCAGCCACCACCGTACACCCTTCCACTCCTTTTGCACCTTTTGCATACCTCAAACAAGCTGATCTTGAAGGTGGACGGATCGAACCTGAACTTCCGGGACAAGATGCGCCTGTTCGCAGCCCAGCTGGGCGAGAACACCCCCAAGCAGGGCACCAAGACCTCCCGCGCTCAGCGCGACATCGAGGTCGAGAATGCTCTCACGCCCCAACACTCCTGAGCTTTCCCCAACACTCCTTCCCCACCACCCCCTCCCACTCCTTCCAGTGATGTGCGGCCAAATCGATTCACACTTTCCGCCTCTCCCAGCTTCATTTTGCCCCGCGCTTGTTTCGTCCTCCTTTTTCGCCTGCTCCGTTGTACAAAGAGGGACCTGAAGAGCACATATATAGCTGAGAGTGAGCTGTGGTCATAGAGAGCGTTGTGAAGGAAGGCAGCCCATTGCCCCCATTTGCCCGTGAAGCAACTGAGCAAAACTGTCAAAATGTTGCCTGTGTCCAGCGAAACTACTTTTGATTGCCTCTTTGGTGCAATTTGCCGCCTGTCATTTGAAATGTTTTCACATTTTGCCATCATTCTGCTCTAGCATTGCCCATCCTATGAGCCATGGCGGATAACTATTCTCGATTCTGCTCAGAAGCGAACAGAAATAGCAAGCCAGCAAAAGCAATCAAACAACAAACGCATTGAGCAACCCTGGTTGTGCCCCGCATTGGGTGAAGCGCGCAAGGCGTGAGAATGGAAACAGGTCAATAAGGATTGTAGAAGTATTGACTATCGGCCTACGGCACAGCTTCGATGAGGCATCCGTGGCCGTGCCCTCCGGCTGCACAAGCCGTCACAACGCCCAGCTTACCACCCTCCTTTCGCAATCTGCAGTCCATTTTCAAAAATTGGTGGAAGGAAGGTTGGAGGAAGAGAAGGAACGAAGGGAACCGGTTGGCAGCGTGTGCAACGAGGCGAATGCCGGTGGCACCGAAGGGGTGGCCCAGACTCACGCTTCCGCCCCACAGGTTCAACTTCTCCATCGGGATTTGCCCCAGCTATAGGTCCCGCTCTTAGAAAGATGTGGGGGCAATCAGCATGGGTGCAACCTTGCCAGATCGGTTCTGGTAGGTCTTGGCGAAGTAGTCACTGTCCATCGCCTTCAGATTCGCCAGGATTTGGCCCTCAAATTCTTCTCTTCAAGCTATAACAACAATATCAAAGATTAAAAAAACCGCAAAAGCTTCGTGGATTTCCCAGACGTCAACGTCCTGAACCTTTAGGCCATTGCGCTCCAGCAGTTTCGGTGTTGCATAGGCAGGCCTGCATAGCCATCTGACGCTAAGATCAAGTAGGTACTCAAGACGTCAGAGGCGTGAGAACCCTAAGAGAAGCTGGTCCTTAGGGTCCTGAGCCACGAAGAGGAAGTCGCGTATGATGGCCATGGGTTTGAGGCCCATCGCCTTGGCCTTCTTCTCCGACATCAGCAGACACGCCGATGCCCCATCCGTCAGGAAGGACGCATTCCCGGCTGTGATGGTGCCTCAAGCCACACTTTTCACCACTTGCCTCAAATTACTTGACCAGTGCATGTGTACCGTGTGGCTTGATGAAGGCAGCGTTGAGCTTGGTCAGCTTCTCAAGCGGGGTAGGTCGGATGCCGTTGTCCTTGTTGACGACGTCTGCCTTGCCGGGCACGAAGACGTCGATGACGTCGCTCAGGTTGCCTGCCGCCTGCGCCTCCGCGGCCTTCGTGTGACTCCGCAGCGCATACTCGTCCTATCCACCCTTTTCCTCTTCCTCCCCTTTCCCTCGTATAGGGATCAGAGCACTACCTGTTCTCGACGAGAAACCCCGAAGGCGGCACAGAGCCGATCCGCGGAGTGTCCCATGACCTCGTTGGTGGAGAACTCCGCCACTGCAGGAAGCTGCAGCACTCATCCCTCCTGAGATGGGGGAAAGCAAGGAGGCAGGGGAGGAAGAAACCTCGGCGCCGAAGTTGCCGATGACCTTGGCGAGGACGCCGAGCTTGGCGGGTATGCTCTTGGCACGGGGGAACTCGAGCATGGCCTGGCGGGCGGGGCGGGTGTAGCGGATCGGCACGTCCGACATCGACTCCACGCCCCCCGCCACCGCCACCTCGCACTGCCCGCTTCGGATCATCGACGCGCAGTCCGCGATGCTCAGGTTGCTGCTGATGCACGCCATCGTCACCTGCCAACCCAATACTCTCCATGGGGTGTGGCAGAGGCGATGAGGGATTGGTGACGGTGTGGCAGGGTACGGACTGGGGGAAGCCGGCGCCGAGGGCGGCCTCGCGGGCGATGTTGGACGTCTTCACCTCCATGATCACCGTGCCCACCGAGATCTGGCCTATGTCCGTCGCCTGCACGCCTTTGTTGCGATGCAGCAGAGCCCTGAAATGCTGCGGCAATTTCGAAAGCCTAGAATGTAAGGGGGCGTAACTGGAAAGCGGCGCGTTGAAGGTCATGGGGCATGAGGCTCTTGAAGTCGGTGCCGGACTGGAGGAAGGGCGTTCGGACGGCGTCGATGACGGCGATTCCATCCCCTCCAGATCCCCCTGTCCCTGTCCATGGAGGTGCTTCTTATTGCTGTGGAATTGGAAGGAAATGAAACTTTTGGCAGCAGCGGCGGTGGCGAATGTGCGAGTTGAGTGGGGAAGGCGAGCTGGGAGGCGGAACATCTTTGCGGTGTGATGCAAAGGAGACGAGGCTGAACTTGACCCAGTGACAGGCCACTGCCACTACCGTACATTGTCCATTTTCACTAGGACCTCAGTCAATCCGCGCTTGCAAAAACTCTTATTCTTCCAAATTATGCTAATCTTTCGAAGAGAGCTTTTAAAAAAAGTCAAATAATCCAAAAAGGGTTCAATCCTATGATGTTTTTCTTCATTTCTCCGGGACAATTACAAAATTGGAACTAGAAATATTGTACAAATTGAGCTATTGGAACTATTGGAACTTTTGGACGAAAATTGGAACTATTTCCAAACATTTTTAAATAACATGCTCTGGCGACCCCCAAATGCCCTAAAACGAACCATACGGGTGCCAGATGTTTCTTAACGAATCTGCTACAATGCAGGGTGCAGTCGTTGATACATCTTTGGGGGGTATCATGGCTCTGCAACGAGTTTTTTGAAAAAAATGACAGTTGGTACTAAAAAATTAGTACTTATTAACAAAAATTGGTACTATATTGACCAATATTGACCCCATTTTTTAGTACCAATATTTGACCAAAATATGGTACTATTTCAAAAAAAAATAATTTTTTTTTTGAAATAGTTCCACTTTCTGGCATAAAATTGGTACTAGATTTTAAAGTACCAATTCCGGAAATATTAAATTGAAATATTCCGGAAATATTAATCCCGATTGTAAACTGGATGGTAGTTCATGCGCAAGTTAAGGTAACCATGCTAGAGCTCTTTTGGGGGGGGCATTGCCAGTGGCAAAGGCGCTCTGGCCGGGGCTTCTGGCCGGGGCTGTGACTCCTAGCGCCATTGCCATTGCCGGTGGTGGTAGGGGGATCGTGGTTCCTGACGTTGGTGGAGATCTTTGCGTGGCAGGAATTGCATTTCTTTTGTCGCATTGATGTTTTTTAAAAAACTAGCATGATATATTTTCGTAATAAAGCATCATAATGTTTGTAAATGCAAAAACAATGAAAAATGACGAGAGAAGGCAATGCAAGTAGAATTAGTGCAAGAAGAAGGATAGTTGTTGGTAATAAAAATGGAGGCATAAAAAATGGAAGAGCGTCAAACGGCAAGAAGGCAAAGACGGATAGATGGGAGGTGAGGGTAGGCGAAGACGATGCGGCAGGTATGGCTGGCCGCAAGCCACTTCTCCAGCCGGACAAAGGGACGCTCCTCCAGCATCTTCTCCACCGCCCCCTCCAGCGCCTCCAGCGAAAGGCGCTTGCCAGGGACGAATACAGTGGCGGCCAGTCGGAGGCTGCGCTTGCGGCGGTAGCAGGCGTCCATGGCCTCGCCCAGGTAGCTACAGTTCGCGTATCTGGCGTGGATGAGCTCTAGGCGGGGACAGGCCTCCAGCAGGCATAGACGGATGGATGGGAGGTGAGGGTAGGCGAAGACGATGCGGCAGGTATGGCTGGCCGCAAGCCACTTCTCCAGCCGGACAAAGGGACGCTCCTCCAGCATCTTCTCCACCGCCCCCTCCAGCGCCTCCAGCGAAAGGCGCTTGCCAGGGACGAATACAGTGGCGGCCAGTCGGAGGCTGCGCTTGCGGCGGTAGCAGGCGTCCATGGCCTCGCCCAGGTAGCTACAGTTCGCGTATCTGGCGTGGATGAGCTCTAGGCGGGGACAGGCCTCCAGCAGGCATAGACGGATGGATGGGAGGTGAGGGTAGGCGAAGACGATGCGGCAGGTATGGCTGGCCGCAAGCCACTTCTCCAGCCGGACAAAGGGACGCTCCTCCAGCATCTTCTCCACCGCCCCCTCCAGCGCCTCCAGCGAAAGGCGCTTGCCAGGGACGAATACAGTGGCGGCCAGTCGGAGGCTGCGCTTGCGGCGGTAGCAGGCGTCCATGGCCTCGCCCAGGTAGCTACAGTTCGCGTATCTGGCGTGGATGAGCTCTAGGCGGGGACAGGCCTCCAGCAGGCATAGACGGATGGATGGGAGGTGAGGGTAGGCGAAGACGATGCGGCAGGTATGGCTGGCCGCAAGCCACTTCTCCAGCCGGACAAAGGGACGCTCCTCCAGCATCTTCTCCACCGCCCCCTCCAGCGCCTCCAGCGAAAGGCGCTTGCCAGGGACGAATACAGTGGCGGCCAGTCGGAGGCTGCGCTTGCGGCGGTAGCAGGCGTCCATGGCCTCGCCCAGGTAGCTACAGTTCGCGTATCTGGCGTGGATGAGCTCTAGGCGGGGACAGGCCTCCAGCAGGCATAGACGGATGGATGGGAGGTGAGGGTAGGCGAAGACGATGCGGCAGGTATGGCTGGCCGCAAGCCACTTCTCCAGCCGGACAAAGGGACGCTCCTCCAGCATCTTCTCCACCGCCCCCTCCAGCGCCTCCAGCGAAAGGCGCTTGCCAGGGACGAATACAGTGGCGGCCAGTCGGAGGCTGCGCTTGCGGCGGTAGCAGGCGTCCATGGCCTCGCCCAGGTAGCTACAGTTCGCGTATCTGGCGTGGATGAGCTCTAGGCGGGGACAGGCCTCCAGCAGGCATAGACGGATGGATGGGAGGTGAGGGTAGGCGAAGACGATGCGGCAGGTATGGCTGGCCGCAAGCCACTTCTCCAGCCGGACAAAGGGACGCTCCTCCAGCATCTTCTCCACCGCCCCCTCCAGCGCCTCCAGCGAAAGGCGCTTGCCAGGGACGAATACAGTGGCGGCCAGTCGGAGGCTGCGCTTGCGGCGGTAGCAGGCGTCCATGGCCTCGCCCAGGTAGCTACAGTTCGCGTATCTGGCGTGGATGAGCTCTAGGCGGGGACAGGCCTCCAGCAGGCATAGACGGATGGATGGGAGGTGAGGGTAGGCGAAGACGATGCGGCAGGTATGGCTGGCCGCAAGCCACTTCTCCAGCCGGACAAAGGGACGCTCCTCCAGCATCTTCTCCACCGCCCCCTCCAGCGCCTCCAGCGAAAGGCGCTTGCCAGGGACGAATACAGTGGCGGCCAGTCGGAGGCTGCGCTTGCGGCGGTAGCAGGCGTCCATGGCCTCGCCCAGGTAGCTACAGTTCGCGTATCTGGCGTGGATGAGCTCTAGGCGGGGACAGGCCTCCAGCAGGCATAGACGGATGGATGGGAGGTGAGGGTAGGCGAAGACGATGCGGCAGGTATGGCTGGCCGCAAGCCACTTCTCCAGCCGGACAAAGGGACGCTCCTCCAGCATCTTCTCCACCGCCCCCTCCAGCGCCTCCAGCGAAAGGCGCTTGCCAGGGACGAATACAGTGGCGGCCAGTCGGAGGCTGCGCTTGCGGCGGTAGCAGGCGTCCATGGCCTCGCCCAGGTAGCTACAGTTCGCGTATCTGGCGTGGATGAGCTCTAGGCGGGGACAGGCCTCCAGCAGGCATAGACGGATGGATGGGAGGTGAGGGTAGGCGAAGACGATGCGGCAGGTATGGCTGGCCGCAAGCCACTTCTCCAGCCGGACAAAGGGACGCTCCTCCAGCATCTTCTCCACCGCCCCCTCCAGCGCCTCCAGCGAAAGGCGCTTGCCAGGGACGAATACAGTGGCGGCCAGTCGGAGGCTGCGCTTGCGGCGGTAGCAGGCGTCCATGGCCTCGCCCAGGTAGCTACAGTTCGCGTATCTGGCGTGGATGAGCTCTAGGCGGGGACAGGCCTCCAGCAGGCATAGACGGATGGATGGGAGGTGAGGGTAGGCGAAGACGATGCGGCAGGTATGGCTGGCCGCAAGCCACTTCTCCAGCCGGACAAAGGGACGCTCCTCCAGCATCTTCTCCACCGCCCCCTCCAGCGCCTCCAGCGAAAGGCGCTTGCCAGGGACGAATACAGTGGCGGCCAGTCGGAGGCTGCGCTTGCGGCGGTAGCAGGCGTCCATGGCCTCGCCCAGGTAGCTACAGTTCGCGTATCTGGCGTGGATGAGCTCTAGGCGGGGACAGGCCTCCAGCAGGCATAGACGGATGGATGGGAGGTGAGGGTAGGCGAAGACGATGCGGCAGGTATGGCTGGCCGCAAGCCACTTCTCCAGCCGGACAAAGGGACGCTCCTCCAGCATCTTCTCCACCGCCCCCTCCAGCGCCTCCAGCGAAAGGCGCTTGCCAGGGACGAATACAGTGGCGGCCAGTCGGAGGCTGCGCTTGCGGCGGTAGCAGGCGTCCATGGCCTCGCCCAGGTAGCTACAGTTCGCGTATCTGGCGTGGATGAGCTCTAGGCGGGGACAGGCCTCCAGCAGGCATAGACGGATGGATGGGAGGTGAGGGTAGGCGAAGACGATGCGGCAGGTATGGCTGGCCGCAAGCCACTTCTCCAGCCGGACAAAGGGACGCTCCTCCAGCATCTTCTCCACCGCCCCCTCCAGCGCCTCCAGCGAAAGGCGCTTGCCAGGGACGAATACAGTGGCGGCCAGTCGGAGGCTGCGCTTGCGGCGGTAGCAGGCGTCCATGGCCTCGCCCAGGTAGCTACAGTTCGCGTATCTGGCGTGGATGAGCTCTAGGCGGGGACAGGCCTCCAGCAGGCATAGACGGATGGATGGGAGGTGAGGGTAGGCGAAGACGATGCGGCAGGTATGGCTGGCCGCAAGCCACTTCTCCAGCCGGACAAAGGGACGCTCCTCCAGCATCTTCTCCACCGCCCCCTCCAGCGCCTCCAGCGAAAGGCGCTTGCCAGGGACGAATACAGTGGCGGCCAGTCGGAGGCTGCGCTTGCGGCGGTAGCAGGCGTCCATGGCCTCGCCCAGGTAGCTACAGTTCGCGTATCTGGCGTGGATGAGCTCTAGGCGGGGACAGGCCTCCAGCAGGCATAGACGGATGGATGGGAGGTGAGGGTAGGCGAAGACGATGCGGCAGGTATGGCTGGCCGCAAGCCACTTCTCCAGCCGGACAAAGGGACGCTCCTCCAGCATCTTCTCCACCGCCCCCTCCAGCGCCTCCAGCGAAAGGCGCTTGCCAGGGACGAATACAGTGGCGGCCAGTCGGAGGCTGCGCTTGCGGCGGTAGCAGGCGTCCATGGCCTCGCCCAGGTAGCTACAGTTCGCGTATCTGGCGTGGATGAGCTCTAGGCGGGGACAGGCCTCCAGCAGGCATAGACGGATGGATGGGAGGTGAGGGTAGGCGAAGACGATGCGGCAGGTATGGCTGGCCGCAAGCCACTTCTCCAGCCGGACAAAGGGACGCTCCTCCAGCATCTTCTCCACCGCCCCCTCCAGCGCCTCCAGCGAAAGGCGCTTGCCAGGGACGAATACAGTGGCGGCCAGTCGGAGGCTGCGCTTGCGGCGGTAGCAGGCGTCCATGGCCTCGCCCAGGTAGCTACAGTTCGCGTATCTGGCGTGGATGAGCTCTAGGCGGGGACAGGCCTCCAGCAGGCATAGACGGATGGATGGGAGGTGAGGGTAGGCGAAGACGATGCGGCAGGTATGGCTGGCCGCAAGCCACTTCTCCAGCCGGACAAAGGGACGCTCCTCCAGCATCTTCTCCACCGCCCCCTCCAGCGCCTCCAGCGAAAGGCGCTTGCCAGGGACGAATACAGTGGCGGCCAGTCGGAGGCTGCGCTTGCGGCGGTAGCAGGCGTCCATGGCCTCGCCCAGGTAGCTACAGTTTGCGTATCTGGCGTGGATGAGCTCTAGGCGGGGACAGGCCTCCAGCAGGCATAGACGGATGGATGGGAGGTGAGGGTAGGCGAAGACGATGCGGCAGGTATGGCTGGCCGCAAGCCACTTCTCCAGCCGGACAAAGGGACGCTCCTCCAGCATCTTCTCCACCGCCCCCTCCAGCGCCTCCAGCGAAAGGCGCTTGCCAGGGACGAATACAGTGGCGGCCAGTCGGAGGCTGCGCTTGCGGCGGTAGCAGGCGTCCATGGCCTCGCCCAGGTAGCTACAGTTCGCGTATCTGGCGTGGATGAGCTCTAGGCGGGGACAGGCCTCCAGCAGGCATAGACGGATGGATGGGAGGTGAGGGTAGGCGAAGACGATGCGGCAGGTATGGCTGGCCGCAAGCCACTTCTCCAGCCGGACAAAGGGACGCTCCTCCAGCATCTTCTCCACCGCCCCCTCCAGCGCCTCCAGCGAAAGGCGCTTGCCAGGGACGAATACAGTGGCGGCCAGTCGGAGGCTGCGCTTGCGGCGGTAGCAGGCGTCCATGGCCTCGCCCAGGTAGCTACAGTTCGCGTATCTGGCGTGGATGAGCTCTAGGCGGGGACAGGCCTCCAGCAGGCATAGACGGATGGATGGGAGGTGAGGGTAGGCGAAGACGATGCGGCAGGTATGGCTGGCCGCAAGCCACTTCTCCAGCCGGACAAAGGGACGCTCCTCCAGCATCTTCTCCACCGCCCCCTCCAGCGCCTCCAGCGAAAGGCGCTTGCCAGGGACGAATACAGTGGCGGCCAGTCGGAGGCTGCGCTTGCGGCGGTAGCAGGCGTCCATGGCCTCGCCCAGGTAGCTACAGTTCGCGTATCTGGCGTGGATGAGCTCTAGGCGGGGACAGGCCTCCAGCAGGCATAGACGGATGGATGGGAGGTGAGGGTAGGCGAAGACGATGCGGCAGGTATGGCTGGCCGCAAGCCACTTCTCCAGCCGGACAAAGGGACGCTCCTCCAGCATCTTCTCCACCGCCCCCTCCAGCGCCTCCAGCGAAAGGCGCTTGCCAGGGACGAATACAGTGGCGGCCAGTCGGAGGCTGCGCTTGCGGCGGTAGCAGGCGTCCATGGCCTCGCCCAGGTAGCTACAGTTCGCGTATCTGGCGTGGATGAGCTCTAGGCGGGGACAGGCCTCCAGCAGGCATAGACGGATGGATGGGAGGTGAGGGTAGGCGAAGACGATGCGGCAGGTATGGCTGGCCGCAAGCCACTTCTCCAGCCGGACAAAGGGACGCTCCTCCAGCATCTTCTCCACCGCCCCCTCCAGCGCCTCCAGCGAAAGGCGCTTGCCAGGGACGAATACAGTGGCGGCCAGTCGGAGGCTGCGCTTGCGGCGGTAGCAGGCGTCCATGGCCTCGCCCAGGTAGCTACAGTTCGCGTATCTGGCGTGGATGAGCTCTAGGCGGGGACAGGCCTCCAGCAGGCATAGACGGATGGATGGGAGGTGAGGGTAGGCGAAGACGATGCGGCAGGTATGGCTGGCCGCAAGCCACTTCTCCAGCCGGACAAAGGGACGCTCCTCCAGCATCTTCTCCACCGCCCCCTCCAGCGCCTCCAGCGAAAGGCGCTTGCCAGGGACGAATACAGTGGCGGCCAGTCGGAGGCTGCGCTTGCGGCGGTAGCAGGCGTCCATGGCCTCGCCCAGGTAGCTACAGTTCGCGTATCTGGCGTGGATGAGCTCTAGGCGGGGACAGGCCTCCAGCAGGCATAGACGGATGGATGGGAGGTGAGGGTAGGCGAAGACGATGCGGCAGGTATGGCTGGCCGCAAGCCACTTCTCCAGCCGGACAAAGGGACGCTCCTCCAGCATCTTCTCCACCGCCCCCTCCAGCGCCTCCAGCGAAAGGCGCTTGCCAGGGACGAATACAGTGGCGGCCAGTCGGAGGCTGCGCTTGCGGCGGTAGCAGGCGTCCATGGCCTCGCCCAGGTAGCTACAGTTCGCGTATCTGGCGTGGATGAGCTCTAGGCGGGGACAGGCCTCCAGCAGGCATAGACGGATGGATGGGAGGTGAGGGTAGGCGAAGACGATGCGGCAGGTATGGCTGGCCGCAAGCCACTTCTCCAGCCGGACAAAGGGACGCTCCTCCAGCATCTTCTCCACCGCCCCCTCCAGCGCCTCCAGCGAAAGGCGCTTGCCAGGGACGAATACAGTGGCGGCCAGTCGGAGGCTGCGCTTGCGGCGGTAGCAGGCGTCCATGGCCTCGCCCAGGTAGCTACAGTTCGCGTATCTGGCGTGGATGAGCTCTAGGCGGGGACAGGCCTCCAGCAGGCATAGACGGATGGATGGGAGGTGAGGGTAGGCGAAGACGATGCGGCAGGTATGGCTGGCCGCAAGCCACTTCTCCAGCCGGACAAAGGGACGCTCCTCCAGCATCTTCTCCACCGCCCCCTCCAGCGCCTCCAGCGAAAGGCGCTTGCCAGGGACGAATACAGTGGCGGCCAGTCGGAGGCTGCGCTTGCGGCGGTAGCAGGCGTCCATGGCCTCGCCCAGGTAGCTACAGTTCGCGTATCTGGCGTGGATGAGCTCTAGGCGGGGACAGGCCTCCAGCAGGCATAGACGGATGGATGGGAGGTGAGGGTAGGCGAAGACGATGCGGCAGGTATGGCTGGCCGCAAGCCACTTCTCCAGCCGGACAAAGGGACGCTCCTCCAGCATCTTCTCCACCGCCCCCTCCAGCGCCTCCAGCGAAAGGCGCTTGCCAGGGACGAATACAGTGGCGGCCAGTCGGAGGCTGCGCTTGCGGCGGTAGCAGGCGTCCATGGCCTCGCCCAGGTAGCTACAGTTCGCGTATCTGGCGTGGATGAGCTCTAGGCGGGGACAGGCCTCCAGCAGGCATAGACGGATGGATGGGAGGTGAGGGTAGGCGAAGACGATGCGGCAGGTATGGCTGGCCGCAAGCCACTTCTCCAGCCGGACAAAGGGACGCTCCTCCAGCATCTTCTCCACCGCCCCCTCCAGCGCCTCCAGCGAAAGGCGCTTGCCAGGGACGAATACAGTGGCGGCCAGTCGGAGGCTGCGCTTGCGGCGGTAGCAGGCGTCCATGGCCTCGCCCAGGTAGCTACAGTTCGCGTATCTGGCGTGGATGAGCTCTAGGCGGGGACAGGCCTCCAGCAGGCATAGACGGATGGATGGGAGGTGAGGGTAGGCGAAGACGATGCGGCAGGTATGGCTGGCCGCAAGCCACTTCTCCAGCCGGACAAAGGGACGCTCCTCCAGCATCTTCTCCACCGCCCCCTCCAGCGCCTCCAGCGAAAGGCGCTTGCCAGGGACGAATACAGTGGCGGCCAGTCGGAGGCTGCGCTTGCGGCGGTAGCAGGCGTCCATGGCCTCGCCCAGGTAGCTACAGTTCGCGTATCTGGCGTGGATGAGCTCTAGGCGGGGACAGGCCTCCAGCAGGCGGCTCAAGGTGCCTGTTAGTTCCCTCCCAATTCGAAGGCGTCGCAGGCCACTCGGAAAAGCCTCGGCGTTCAGGAGGCAGGTGCGCAGGTTGCGGATGGGGGCGCTGCGAAGAGATGAGAAGCTTGTGATGGGGAGGCTGCAGGCGAAGGTGAGGAGGCTGGCGAGAAGCTGCTCCATGCCGGGAATTCTGGCCGGGTCCGCCCCACCTCTGATCAGTTTACAGTGACGGATGCTCGGGCAGGCGGCAAAAAAGCTGGGCAAGAAGCGAAAATCGTGCACAACAGCGGGCCCTGGCTGGTAGGGAAGGGCGTCGTGGTAGATGGCGAGGGTGGTGAGCTTGCTTAGGTTGAAGTGCTGGTGGAGAGAGTCTAGAAGGCCGACGATGATGAGCTGGCGCTGCGGCTGCTGCCCTCCCAGGCGAACACCCGGTGGCTGCTGCTGCTGTGGGCCTGGGTCCTTGTGGAAAGAAGGGCGGTGGCTGATGCGAAGGCGGACGCTGTTCCCCGAACTGAGCCTCACTTCCAGGTAGCGGATGCGGGCGTGTCGGCTGACGACGGCGTCGAGGGCCTTGCAGGTGCTGCGGATGCTGGTCCAGTCAGTCACGGTGCTGCAGGTGACCACCTTCCAGGCCAGACTCTCAGCACCTCGAAGCACCTCCACCAAGCGCCCCTCAACATCCCTCTGCATTTTTGTAGTCAAAGGAAGAATGGAAGGATTCCTGCCTGCGGTTGCTTCATCGCCACCGATGTTCCATACCCTGCCGACTCCGCCATTCTTTGTACTGGGTAGCTGGCTGATTCCTTTCTGCTGTTCCAACTAAATGATGAGGCAAAAAAGTGTAGGTCAGCTTTGGGTTTAACCAGCAAAAAGAAGCAGCAAGGAAGGAGTGAATACTTGTATCCAGAAAGGGGCTTCCCGGGGGGGACTAAGCTGCCTCAAGCGCGGGAAGAAAGCTTGGAGGCAGGCTCAGAGCGCCAGTTTGAACCGAGCGTTTCCCAGTTTCCGAGTAGCAATACACAGTTAATTGACGATACTTTCACCATCAATTAGATTCCTTTTTATCAGTAGATTTTATGGTCATTGACCTATTATATTGTAAGCCGTAATATTTGCCAAATAGTCGTTTTTGCAAAACTGTAAAATTGTTTGATTATATTATTCTTCGATTCAATTTAGGCACATTGTTTACAATTACAATAAAGGGTAGCGCCAATAGGTGCGTGTGCTCTTTTGATATACCTTCTGCCTTGAATTTTCAACCCATCAAAAGGTGGGCTCAATGTGTAATATTACGATAAACTCGTAGTTTTGCTGAAAAACTGGCGCGCTAAATATTTACCACATATTACCGCTAAATATGCATCTTAAAACATGCTCCTCATATCCAACTGCCCCAGAAAACTAGCTTGGGGTAATTTGCTCTGGCATGCCATATTTAGTCAAACTTTTGGTCAAGAAGAAGAGAAGACGAATAGGCTTATCTCAATGCCTCGAACATTTTCTCCTCAACTATCACATGCTTGAAGCGAAAGGAGCAAAGAGGATGGAATATCGCTTGAAGAAGCAAAGGGGAAAAGACCAGAAGCGGTCGAAGGTAAGTTGAGGATGCTGATAAGGGAATCTGGATGAGTACTAGATGAAGACAAGAGGCGAGCCTCTCCCGAACTGAGGCTTTAGATGGCGCAGGCGAAGACGGACACCACGCAGTACATTGTCTTGTTTTCCCATCGCACCGTGCAGCTGCCTAAAACAATCACAACTATTTATTTATTTCCTCACAGTTTTGCCGAAATCACACAAATTACTAAAACTTGTATCACTATCATATATTCAGATTGCTTCGTAAAGTTAAGAAAATAATGGTGAATGCATACCATCAGTGGAGTTGTCCCAGTAGCAGGAGGAGGCAAGATGCAGACCCGCACCGTTCTTCTGCATTATCACGCAGGTCACTGGAAAGCCAAACCTAGTATTGCCATTAGCTGAGAATAACAAAGGAGGATGAGAACCAATATATTTGAAAGGGCGATTGATTTTGGTGAGAGCGGCCAGGCTCTGCTCCACAATGCTCGACGTCCACTGGTTCACCTGGCTGTGCTGGTACCCGCTGGAGCCTAACACTCCATCCACCACCTACACATCACATCCAGCCTCACACTTCCTTTCTGTCAGATAGAAGAAAAGAAGCCTCTTTGGTGATGCTCTGCACTTGCTCGGCGGAGAAAGCTTTGTCCATTCTCGCCTCCTCTCTCAGCTACTCGCTCATTGAGGGTAGAGATGGAAAGAGAGAAGGAAGTAGGAGAGCAGGAGGGGATGCCAAACGCTGCACTCTCAGCTGTCGTGGCGCATAAGCCTGTGCTGGAGACGAGCGATGAAGCTCAGCCTCTCTAAGCTCTGATGTGCAGGCATTCTCACACCTCTCTCCCTCAACCAGCCCAGCTACGGTATCGCAGCGCACATGTATCAGTCTTCCACTTTTTTCACACCAACCTCCGATGTCACTATCCCACTCGCTATCCTATTCCGCAAGCGACCATTGAGAATGAACTAAATTAGTTCACAAAGTGAAATCAAATTCAAGGTGGAGGCTTTTACTTTATGTAACTTTTAGTTTAACTTTTGACTTCAAAGTTTCTTCGATGACTCGATGATTCATGTGGTAAACTGCAATAACAAAAGTGAATGTAAATGCAGTTGGAGGAGTGAGAGCGTAGGAATGGAGGGTATTCCGCGGATTCCCATGCTTGCAGTGGAGCTGAAAAGCTGCGCCGCCTCTTTCTCCTTCCGTTCCCAGCTGCGAAGGGTTTACCATCCCATTCTCACCATCATCTTCTAAATTCACTCCTCTCTATTGCCAGGAAATTTCCAGCAAGTACGACGAGAATCCGGACAAGTATGAGCAGGCCATAGAGGAGTTAGACAAGCTGCGTGAGGTGGCTGACCTCTCTAGAATGAGGGAGTGGGGAGGAGGAATGGTGGGAGGTTTGAGACAGCAGTGACGAGCGGAGGGGAGACGGCTGCCGGTGTGGAGGCCATCGGACGCTACCTCGGCCAACTGCAGCTGCTGAAGAAACGCTTCTCCCCCCAAGCGCTGGCCGGGGAGGAGTTCGCCTGGATGGACAAGTACGGAGACGGGGCCTGCCCTCTGCGCACCCAAGAGGTCATCAACCCTCACCTCATTCTCTCGACCATCGTCAAGCAAGAAAAGTCCCTTTAGCTGAGTCTGGTGGAGGCTGCGTTGGTGCACAACTACGGAGCTGCCCACTCCGCCTTGGGTGCTCGAGAGGCTCGCCTCTCTCCGGACTCTGCTAAGGTCTAATTGCTCTCCCTTTACCTTCTTTGTCTATCTGGAAGAATGCAAAATGTGTTTGAAGGCGGCCTGCCAGCACTTCCAGTCGGCTTTGAGTGCCTTCCTGCGCCTCAAGGATTTCCCCGCCTACTCTTTGGATCTGGAGCAGAGCCTCATCCAATGGTGCGGATGGGGTATAGGGTGAGGAGAGGAGGAGAGCAGGAGTGGGTGTTTGGAGGTATGTGACGCTGATGCGAGCGCAGGCGGAGGAGTGCGTGCTGGAGAAGTCGATGGTGGACGGGCGGGGGTTCGGGGTGGTGGCGAAGGTAGCGGCGCACCTCGCCTCCCTCTACAACACCTCCGCCCGCCTCCTCGACAGCTCCGACCTCTCCGACATCGTCGGCTCCTCCAAGGCCCGCGGATGGCGCCGATTCTCCGCCATGAAACAGCACTTCTACCTAGCACTCACCGCCTTCTTCAAGGTTATTCTCTTCCCTCCCGTATCCTTTCATATGTCCGATGGCTTTTCAGGGCCAGGAGGCGGATGAGGCGAAGAAGTTCGGCCAGCGCTTGGCCTGGTTCCAGAAAGCAGCCGCCGAATTGGAGACAGCTATGAAGGAGGCGCACAAGGAGACGCCTGCCATTACAGACACCCTTTCCTTTGCTCACGACGTCATCCAGGTCATTGCTTCCCATCTCGCGATCCACTTAGGCAAGAAGAACTGTTGTTGCAGGGACGATTGGAGAATGCAAAGAAAGAGAACGACTTTGTGTATCATGAGCGAGTGCCGTCGGAGGATGCGCTGGAGGAGGTGGAGGGCGTGGCGCTGGTCAAGCCCAGTCCACTCGACCTACATCACCCAAAGCTCATTGGAGCGGATATCTTTGCCGCACTCATGCCCATCCACGTCCACGCCAACGCCAGCCTCTACAGCCAGGTCAGCTCAGTGCAGGGCTCCTGGCTGGGTGAGGAAAAGAGGGGGTTTTAGGAGAAGGACAATCTGCTGCGCAGTGTGCGGGAGAAAGTGGAGGGGCGCGACGAGGAGCTGGAGCGGTTCATGGGGTCGCTGGAGCCGAGCCTTGGCCAGGAGGCGGACTGGGAGATTGACCTGCCCGATCACATCCTTTCTGCCAATGCACGCCTCAGCGCCGCCCCCTCCAATCCCCTAGACGCCATTCAGGATGCCATCAAACGTTATCTTCCACATCTTCTCCTTTCTTCACTTTTTCTAAACACGCCGAAATTTCCATTTCCAATGGCAGATACTGCGTCACAAATAAAGTTGTCTTGAGGTCTACACGGTTGCTACGCAGAAGCGGAGAACGCCCTGCGTCGTGTAGGCGAGGACCTGAAAGATGCTGAAAAGCGGGCGCAGAACCCTCGTGTGCCAGTGAATTTACGCGACGAGTTGACGGCTCTCAGCCGGGCCTATGATAGGTTTGCCTTCCCTCTCCCAACCCCTCCTCTCATCCTTGCAAGCAAGAGAGATGGTGTGCAGATTTCGTGAGAAAGCGGGCAAGGCGCAGGAGTCGAATGTTCAGCTGGAGTCTGCAGTGAGCTTCCACGCGGCTCACTTTCAGCTTCTAGGCCAGCCCCTCAGTGCTCTGATCGCCAGTCTGCCAAAGCCACCCGCTGGTTCCTCATCTCTTGCTTGGCCAGGAACAGCTAGCATTTTATGCACTCTAAATAATAGCTTGACAAGGACAACAGTTTTAATCAGTTTCCTTTTGTAGAGCCTCGAGGGAGGCTTGGCTAGGCCTTAGGCGCAGTGTCATCCTTGGGAACGCGCGAGATAATCTTGTGAAGGACGACGATGTCGATTTCATCCTTGAACCCGATTTTTCCGCCTTGGCTGGAGGCGAATTCCTGGCAACGGGGTTGAGTTGGGAGCTAGGCTGAAGATAGGATTATGGGCAGAGTACCTCAATTTCTTCCTTGCTGGCAGCAGAGATGAAAGGTATTGGGACGGTGCCGCCGCCGTTGAGAAGGTGGGCCTTCCAAACTGTGGTGTCCACAGAGGCAGAGTAGGCTAGGTGAATATGGGTGGGTGTGAAACCACACTCCTCGGCCTCCTTCACCAGTGCTGCCGAGTCCGGCACTGACTTCAATTCCCGCCAGAGGGATTACTGGGCAGGGTTGGCAAAGATGGGGGCTGGCAGAGTACCTCAGCCCAGGCATCGAGGACAGACTGGGGCAGGGGTAGGGTGGGGCGGAGGCGGGAGACGAGGACGGCCTTGCCCTTGAGGCGGATGGTCTTGTAGATGGCGAAGAGGAAGTCGTCCAAGGTGTTCAGCTCATTGGCAACCTCCTCCAGTACCCCTTTGCAGATCACGCCGTCGTATTTGCCCAGATTGGCCAGCTTCAATCAAACACTTCCTTCTCCCTGCCTAGAAGATGGAGGGGAACACCCCGTCCAGGTCCTTGATATCTGCGTTGGAAGTCATGGGCACTCCGCTTTCTTCGGCCAACTTCAGCACCTCCGAGTCCTTTCCGGCAACCAGTAGACTTTTGGCATCCTCTCCGATTTCCTTCAGCGTAGCTTTCTAAGTGAGATTCTTGTGTTGTCCTAACTGCTTTTAACCTTGTAGCATAGCTTGGCAAACTCCCACTGCCCCTCGCCCAGGCCAAGCATCGTCCCATTCTTTTTCAGCCCTAGGGCCTGAAGAAATACTTCATTAGCTTTGAATTGAATGGACAGTGAAATTGTAAGCAAACCTTAACAGTGTCCTTGACTAGCTGGCTGAGGTACTGGGCCTCAATAGAAGCTGAGGCCATGTTGCTGTTGAGCGTCTGGGCAGGGTGCAAAAGTGCTTAGGCGGGGAATTTCCACGTACTCTCCTGGGAACGCTACACGAGCTGCTCAGTGTTTGTGGCGTATTTTCTGAGGGGGGCTGAAGCTGTGGGGGGCTGGAGGAGAAGCGTTGTGTAGGGCGCGGGGCGAAGAGGAGGCTCCCTCTTTGCCTATTGGCGGGCGAATTTGGAGGACCTCCCCGCTGCGCCTCATCCCTGCCCTTCTTCCTCCCCCCTCTCACCCCACCTGGGCCCAGGGAGCTGGGACTCTCGCAGCTGGGAGCCTCAAAAAGAACCCTCGCCTCTCATCCGCCCCCCTCCAACCCACGCATCCCTCAAACTCCACCCCTTTCTTTTTCCTTCCACCCACCCACTCACTGACTCATAATCTCGCACTCGCTACAATTCCATCCTCATAAATGATGCTAAGTTAATGAGCTTTGAGAACTGCAAGAAATCTTAAGAGGACAAAAAGAAAATGACATGACCAATAAAAGAGAACAAAAAATGCATTTTGGCAGAAACAGAGCAGACGAGTGGCGAAGCAGAGACGCTGCGGAAACTGTTGGCCAAAGTGGAGGAGATGCGCACTCAACGGGAGCAGTTGGTGGGCCAACTACGCAGCCATCTTCACGCCGACGACATCGCCTCCAAACTTCTCACCCTCAACCCCGACCAACCTCCTACCGTCTTTCTTACTCTCCTCTCTCTACTCTCTTCCCACCAACTACCCTCTTTATAGGAGCTGTTCGGAAAGGAGCTGAGCAAGCACGACAAGCTGCTGGCCATCCTGGAGGCCAACCTCAGCGCACAGGCCAACATTCTCGCCGCCCTCGTCGAAGCCACCGCCGCTGCCACCGCCCGTCGCCGACTGCAGGAACAGACCAGGTTTCCCTACAAACACCTCCTCTTCACCCTTCCTCAAACCTCCTACCTCCAAACTCTGCAGATTGGAGCGTGAGCAAGTGCTGAGCAACCTGTCCGCGGCCCTGGAGCTAGACTCGGAGGCGGCAGCCAAGGCGGAGAAGGGACGCCTCTTCTACGCCAAGCTGCTCCAGGGCGTCGCGGACCTCGAGGATCGCCTCGCCGCCCTCCACGCCAACCTCAACGCCGCCTTTCCTCCACCGCCTCCACCACCACCCCCCTCCTCCACCGCCCCTCTCCCGCCCAAACTATCGCCCACCCCCAACGCACCTGCCGAGGCCAAGAAGCAGAGCTATCTCGAATTCTTTCGCAACAAAGCCGCTCTCAGCGGCGGCCAGAGCATTCCCAGCAGCGCTCCCATGCCAGCACAACCTCCAGCCCCCATGGCCCCACTGCCCCCAGCTCCCATCGCCTCACAGCCACCAGCTCCCATCTTCCAGGAACACTCTGCTCAGTTTCCTCCAGCGCCTATCCCGCCTTCACCCAGCAGCATGCATCCTGCTTCTCTAGGCATGCCGTTCCTGGCACAGCCGTCGTCGTTAGCCTACGCACCAGCCTCCGCCGCTGCACCTTCACCATCTCTCCCGCCCTCCTCTCTTCCCATGCCTCCAGGTCCTCTGCCGCCGCCACAGCCCTCTCCAGCACCCAGCATCCCTGCCTCCCAGTACCTCCCTGTCCAGCAGCCTCACGTCTCCTCCTGGCCAACCACCCAGACGCTTCCTCCACACGCCCCGCCAGCACCTTCCACTCACTTCCATCTTACACCTGGTCCTTCCATGCCTAGCCGACCACCGGCTGCCGTGCCTACGCCATACATCTCCACCGCACAGTTCCCTCCACCTGCTGCGTTCCCGCCATCAGCAGCCCCGGCACTCACGCAGCCCAGACCCCAGCAACCTCTACCTGCAGCGCAGCTTCAATCTTTCGCCCCTGTGCCGCCCGGACAAGCACAGCAGCCTATCATCCCATCTGCTCAGTCACGCCCTCAAGCACCGCAGCACTCGCGAGCCCTTCAGCAGCACTATACACCTTATGCTCAGCTCTCGGCCGCCTCTCCACATCCTGCTCCCTCCTTCCAGCCCCCCTTCTACCAGCCCATCCCCGGAGCTCCCAACAGCCCTCATCTACAACAGCCTCGGCCTCCTCCCCAACCAGTTCCTCAGCCGCAACCTCAACCTCAAGCGCAACCTGCCCAGCAGCAGGTATCCCCACATGCTTCTCCCCGTCAATGTCTGAAGATTGCTTCCTTTAGGTTTGGACGCAGCCACGGGCGGAGATAGTGAACGCCATGGACGCCCCGATCGGGGAGTGCGTACCAGAGCCACTGAAACCTTCTACCCTGCCCTCGCCTCATCTGCACAAGGACCTCCAATCTCTTCACCTCCAGCAACCTGCAGCTCCACCGCATCCACCTTCTCAAACACCTCTCCAACCAGTTTCTCCTGCTTCAATCATTGCCTGCCCTTTGCATCAATGCTCCTGGTTTCAGGCAGCAGTAGGGCAAGGCCAAGCTTCTCAGCTACCGCCTCCGCAATCAGCAGCTGCTCCGCTGGTCAGTCCTGCCGCCCTCAGCTCAGAAGCTCCACCACACGACCCCTCTCCACCGCCCTCCCTCCCGCCTCCAACTTCTTCTTCTCCAAAACCTCCTCGTAAAGCCTGTGCCAGTTCAGAGTGAGGGCTAAGAGCTGCTCAATTTGGAAGGAGGCGAAGATGGGAAGGAGGTGGGAGGAGTTGGGGAGGTTGGGATGGTGTTGGGGCTGAGGGAGGTGGAGGATCCGGCCAAATTCGCCGTCGGACCCCCCGGGCCGCAGCGCAGCCGGAAGGCGGAGTTCAGCCAGTCCAAGCAGAGCAGCGTCTCCCTCGCCCCCGACGCCTCCGACCCATTCGCCGGCCTTGACCCTCTTGCACACTTCCGCAATGCCTCCTAATCAGCCTTCCTGTACACTCGCCTGCACAGAAGACAGAACTCTAGTTCCTCCCAGTTGCCCTTTTTTATGCCATCAAATCACAGTGATGCTTTTGTGCTGGCTTTGGCTCGCAATTATTAATTGTATTCATTTCACTCATGGTGTCGGGTTCATTCTGAAATTATGGATGATTGTCAAAAAAACAAAACGGACACTCAGAACCTTTTCGTATTGAGATTGTGTTTGATGAGGCTATAAGATCTAGTGAAAAACGTGAAATCAAGTATTGGGACAGTTAATTTTTATTCTAAGCCAATAAAAGAAACCTTTTTAGTGTACCTTTTTAATTTACGTCTGTCTTTTTTGAAACCGAGATGAATGCAAAACAAGCAACACCGCCTGAAAATTGTCACGATGGGCAATTAGCAGTTGTTTGCATCTGGTTCATGCATCGCGAATGAAAATGATTCAAATAGTTGTGAGGTAGGCCTGTTTTGGCGAAGGAGCTATGCAAGAAAGGCGTACATTTGCAACAGTGTAAAAAGCAGTACGCTATTTAGCATACGCCGGCCTGGCTTGGTGTGCTTTTTTGACAGTGCCACACAAAAACAACGAGGACAAAGAACGGACGAAATGAAGCAACATTTTTATTTAGCAGAGTTTGCTAACATTTTGCTTTGTCCCTTTCTAAGTTCGAGGTTTTCGAAGCTTATTTAGTTCTTGGATAAGACTTGATTAGAAAAATCGGAAATGATGAGATAGAGGCAGAATGGCGGAGGAGGAGGAATTTAACATAAGGCTGAGGGCAGGGCAGATAAGGGAGGCAGTCTGTGCTTGGAATGCCATCGGATCTGATTGCCCGTTGGCCCAATGCAACAGCGAGCTTGTTTTGACTGAGTCCATTCCAAGGCAGTGTTAGAAGCTGGCGCGAAGGGGTTGGAGGGAAGGAAACTCCCGCCACGATTTCCCCCCGCCCTCCCTTTGAACCCCAGCCTGCTCCTCAATCGCCAGCTACAGCTTTCTTCGGATCGCCTATCGCCAGCATTTTCGACATGAGCCCTCAGCAGTTCCGCTCTCAAGTGAACGCGACGAAGGGAGGTTCCTTTTTGAGCTTAGCCGGGGTTGATGGTGGAGTGGAGGATGATTGGTGCAGGGGAGGCCTTGGCCTCGGACTCTCAGGGGGAGGCGGACGGCTGGACCCTGGTCCAACGCCGTCGTCGCCCTCAGCGTCAAAATCAACATCCGACGCCCAAACCCCAGCCACTCATCCCCCGCAACACCCCGCTTCTCCGCCCTCCGCCCTCTCTACTCCACCGCGTCTCGGAGAAGGCCAAGGGGTCCAAGAGCCGCGCCGGCGAGGTGGAGGCGGCCTGGGGCAACGACCCGGACGCCTTGGACATCGGCACCAACCTCCCCTCCACCTTCCGACCCGGACAGCCCACCGCCCCCGCCCCAATCGACAAGGTTATCTTATTATCGCTCTCCACCTCTTTCCTTCCTCTCTCTCCCTCTCCTCTCCGATCCCGTCTTTCTCTCTCTGGTCTCCCTTTCAGCCTAGGCAGTGTTGAAGGAGACGAAGGAGACGAAGGAAGTGACGGAGGTGAAGGAGACGAAGGAGGCGGCAAGTCCCCTGACGCCGCGCCGCAAGGAGACTCTGGAGCCGGCCCCTCCCAAGCCCCACCAGCCCCTCATCTTTCTTCAGCCCTCCATCCTCGACTTCCCGCCCATCAGCCTCCCCGCGGCTCCTCTCAAGCCCCTCCGCCTCAAGCACACGGCCCCCGCGCCCAAGGCCCCCGAGCTCAACCTCACCTCCTTCTGCCCCTTCAAAGGCCCGCGCCCCGCTCCCCTTCCCAACTACAACGGCGCCCTCGTCCACCCTCCCGCCTTCATGATGCCTAAGTACACCCTCTCTTTCTCTCCCCTTCCACCACGCCCCTACTTTTCACCTAATTTTGCAGAGAGCAGCCCATGCCCATGCCGGTGGAGGAGAAGGAGAAGGTGAGCATCCCCGCGAGCCCTCCTGAGCAACCGCCCAAGCTTTCCGCTGCCATCCTCAAGGAGATGCAGGAAGAAGAGGAGGCACGCTGCCGGCTTCACAACCTTCTCAAACGCCAGGTCCAATCTCTCCATTCCGCTCCTGCTCACCCCAACCTCATCCTCCCTTCTTTTCCAGGCTCGCAACCGCCTTCGGGCCAAGGCACGCGCTGCCAAGGCCAAGCTCAACCGCCCTGCAGCCAAGTCCCAGCCCATGAAGCCCAAGTCTCACAAGCGCGGCAAGGTATCGTTCCCCTCCTTCTCCCATCTATGTCCTTCTCTTCCCCCGCCCTCTCCAAGGTTCCATGACGTTTGAGAAGGTGACGAAGCCACTGCGGAAGGAGGTGGGCGTGAAGCCGACCTGGCGGAAGCAGAGCGCCCTTCGCCATCTCGCCGCCGCTGTGGCCGCCCGACGGAAGGCCAAGCGCTCCCTGGAGCACCACGCCAAGGCCTCCGCCGGCACTCCCCGCGCCCTGCCTCGCTCAATCCACCACCTACCCCACCAGCAGCACACTGCCCATCCCCTTCAGCCCCGAGTCCTCCATCCCCGCCCTTTCCGGAAGAGCGAGACTCGCCTCACTCGCTTCCTTCGCCACGCGCAGCGTCTTCGCCGTCAGAACAAGCCCCTCTTCTACATTCCACTCCACGCCCGCACCTTCGTTCACTCTCCTTCTTACCTTCTTTCACTCTTCCACCAGCTCATTCCCAGTTACAGGGCAAACGTGCAAAGAATGATGGACCCAAGACGTCAACGTCGTCCTCGTCCTCAACGCCGACCCCCTCGTCCTCAACGTCCTCATCCTCCTCGGACTCAGTGGAGGATGTTCGTGAGGGCGTGGCCTCCCTCAGCATCGGCCCCCTACACCACTCCGCTCGCCGTCGCTCGGCCCGGCTAAGCACCAAAGCGGTTCTCTCTTTGCTTTCTCTTCTTTCTCATCCCTCCCAAACGAAGCAGCTCCATTCAAGGCCTCCCAAGCGCAGCAGGTCTCCAAAGTCCGCCTTCTCCCACTCCAACTCCGCGAGAATGGCCCTCAATACCCAGGTTACTGCTCCATTCTCTATCCAAAAACCTCTGCAAGTCTGGCATTGCAGCGCGAACAGTGACGGTGCATCGGGTCAGGAAATCGCTGACCTGCGGGTCTTCATCCAAAAGCACTACCCCAATCTGCCCTATCAATTCCTCCAACCGCTCAACTGGATCAGCCAGCACGCCGCCCAAGCGGTCGTCATCGGTTCTCTTGACGTTAGCTCCATCCACTTTCTTTCAGCCTCGCCTACCAGGCAGGATGAATTTTGACAGTCATCCGGAAGCCTGTGGAGGAGTGGGGACTTCCTTCCCTCCCACCATCCCCACCATCGCCAGCACTCCCGAGCCCCCGAGCATGGAAAACAGCGCCAGATCACCGCCTACCCATTCGGCAGCACCAGCCACAACAGTATACACATCTTCTTCTCCACTTCTTCAGCCAGCCTCTTAACGGCTCCCCTCTTCAAGGCTTCCCAGTGGTGATGCGAGATAGTGAAGAGGACTGGATGGCCTGTCTCCTTGCCGACTACCACGGCGCCGGCTCTCACATTGCCCTGCACCATCTTTGGCGAGAACTCCTACACCAACATCAGTGCGTCGCCTACGACGTCCAGACGGTCTTCTTTCCTTCTGCAGTGAAGCTGGGAAAGGAGTTGGAAGGATGGGAGACTTGAGGACGAGGATCGGACGATGGCTGGAGCTTCGGCGTCTTCCTCGATGTCCCAGGAGGATGAAGGAGAAGAAGTGGAGGACATGGAGGGAGGAGAGGAGGAGGAGGAGCAGGAGGGAGGCGAGGCCCAACAGCGCCCGCCCCGTCGCCAGGCCTCCAGCAAAAGCCCCTACTCCGGCTCCCGTTCCCCGCTCCCCAAGACCACTTCACAAGGCCCAGGTTTCCTGGACTTTGCATGCATTGCATAAGAATGAGTGAAAGTAAGTGATGTTGGTCTGTAGTTGGCGGGCGGACAGTGCGGATCACGAACACCGGCGGGCTACTGGAGAGAAGAGTCTGTGACGCAGCAGTGGAGTCTGCAATCGGGCGACGCTTGCAAGTCAGCGGACCGCACCGGGAAAGGAGCAAGGCGATCGGCAAAGGGGGCTTCACCATCCCCTTGGCCAGCAGCACTGACGCCAGGCGCGCTCAAGCCAGACTCAACTCTTTCTGGGTGGGTACCTTCTATCCTCTCCACAGTTCTCCCTCCCACATTAAGCCTTGGATTTCAATCCTTAGAGGCCTATGTTCCAATTTTTTTAGGTAAAAGGCGGAACGAGCTGCCGAATGCTGCTGGTGTACGTGGTGGGAAAAAACGAGGAAGAGTCGGCAAAAGCAAAATGGGACGCTCTCCGCCAATGCCTCACCAGCATCTCAGACAGCTTACCACCTCCTGCAGATCAAATCGCCATTGGAAAGGTTTAACTACTTGCACTCTCTCAATGATTCAACTCAAATTGACTTGCGCGGCCAAAGCCAATAGCTTATTAAAGCTTTTAATATTCACTAATTTTGGTATTTTTAACTTAAGAAACGAAAAATCTTATGCTATTGCTGTCCTTATTATTGCTAATGGCCAAGAATTACCCCTTGCTGTTACCCCCTGCTGCGCTGAAATGGCCAGGCGAAATTAAGATAAAGATCTTGTGTGCATTAGGATAGTAACAGGGTGCGTAACCCCCCGCTGTGCACCGCTGCCTATAAAAGAGGATCAGTTGGTCAGTCAGAACTAGAACGAAAAAAGAAGAAAAGAAAAGAAGAAGCCCAAGCCATCTCCATCGCCGCCAACGACCCTGGCCCCAGTGTGACGGGGCCTTTTAAGATTGGCCGGCACTGGGGAACATGTGGCGTTGTGTGTCCAGAGCAGGCCTCAACCTACGCTCTGTTGCTCAAACATCTCCTGCATTCAGTGATGAGCACCAGTTAGAACTTGATTTGATTGTGAGAAAAGTGTGGACAAAACTTGGATCAGGGAAATTGTCAAAATTTTTCTCAAAATTGGGACCTAAATTCTGAGTTTAGTGGGATGTGTGGGATTGAGAGGGTCGCTGGTGTTGTCTACCTAGTCAGAGTTATTATCTTTCATTGGACGTCGTATTCTTCTGTCATGTAACAGATTGAGAAGGGTCGTTTGGGTGGGCTGACTGGTTATTGCGTCTACATAGTAGGATTGGGAGGGTCACTGGATTTGGCTACCAGATTAGAGTTTTGCTCCCTTCGTTAGAGATTGTGGTGGACAACTGCTCTTGACTCGGATGCTGACATAGTTGGACGGTCTATCCAGCACATGTGCAGATTTTTAAGACGAAACTGCAGCGACCACCACAATTTTTAACGTTGGGGACAAAACTTTGATCATGGAAATTTCGTCAAAATTTTTCTCAATGTGGGACCTAAATTCTAGGTTCAGTGGGATGTGAGCTATTGAGAGGGTCGCTGGTGTTGGCTACCTAATCAGAATTATTGTCTTTCATTGGACGTCGTATTCTTCTGTCATGTAACAGATTGAGAAGGGTCGTTTGGGCAGGCTGACTGGTTATTGCGTCTACATAGTAGGATTGGGAGGGTCATTGGTCTTGGCTACCAGATTAAAGTTTTGCTCCTTTCGTTAGAGATTGTGGTGGACAACTGCTCTTGACTCGGATGCTGACATAGTTGGACGGTCTATCCAGCACATGTGCAGATTTTTAAGACGAAACTGCAGCGACCACCACAATTTTTAACGTTGGGGACAAAACTTTGATCATGGAAATTTCGTCAAAATTTTTCTCAAAGTGGGACCTAAATACTAGGTTTAGTGGGATGTGTGTTATTGAGAGGGTCGCTGGTGTTGGCTACCTAGTCAGAATTATTATCTTTCATTGGACGTCGTATTCTTCTGTCATGTAACAGATTGAGAAGGGTCGTTTGGGCAGGCTGACTGGTTATTGCGTCTACATAGTAGGATTGGGAGGGTCATTGGTCTTGGCTACCAGATTAAAGGTTTGCTCCCTTCGTTAGAGATTGTGGTGGACAACTGCTCTTGACTCGGATGCTGACATAGTTGGACGGTCTATCCAGCACATGTGCAGATTTTTAAGACGAAACTGCAGCGACCACCACAATTTTTAACGTTGGGGACAAAACTTTGATCATGGAAATTTCGTCAAAATTTTTCTCAAAGTGGGACCTAAATACTAGGTTTAGTGGGATGTGTGCTATTGAGAGGGTCGCTGGTGTTGGCTACCTAGTCAGAATTATTATCTTTCATTGGACGTCGTATTCTTCTGTCATGTAACAGATTGAGAAGGGTCGTTTGGGCAGGCTGACTGGTTATTGCGTCTACATAGTAGGATTGGGAGGGTCATTGGTCTTGGCTACCAGATTAAAGGTTTGCTCCCTTCGTTAGAGATTGTGGTGGACAACTGCTCTTGACTCGGATACTGACATAGTTGGACGGTCTATCCAGCACATGTGCAGATTTTTAAGACGAAACTGCAGCGACCACCACAATTTTTAACGTTGGGGACAAAACTTTGATCATGGAAATTTCGTCAAAATTTTTCTCAAAGTGGGACCTAAATACTAGGTTTAGTGGGATGTGTGCTATTGAGAGGGTCGCTGGTGTTGGCTACCTAGTCAGAATTATTATCTTTCATTGGACGTCGTATTCTTCTGTCATGTAACAGATTGAGAAGGGTCGTTTGGGCAGGCTGACTGGTTATTGCGTCTACATAGTAGGATTGGGAGGGTCATTGGTCTTGGCTACCAGATTAAAGGTTTGCTCCCTTCGTTAGAGATTGTGGTGGACAACTGCTCTTGACTCGGATGCTGACATAGTTGGACGGTCTATCCAGCACATGTGCAGATTTTTAAGACGAAACTGCAGCGACCACCACAATTTTTAACGTTGGGGACAAAACTTTGATCATGGAAATTTCGTCAAAATTTTTCTCAAAGTGGGACCTAAATACTAGGTTTAGTGGGATGTGTGGGATTGAGAGGGTTGCTTGTGTTGGCTACCTAGTCAGAGTTATTATCTTTCATTGGACATCGTATTCTTCTGTCATGTAACAGATTGAGAAGGGTCGTTTGGGTGGGCTGACTGGTTATCGCGTCTACATAGTAGGATTGGGAGGGTCATTGGATTTGGCTACCAGATTAGAGTTTTGCTCCCTTCGTTAGAGATTGTGGTGGACAACTGCTCTTGACGCGGATGCTGACATAGTTGGACGGTCTATCCAGCACATGTGCAGATTTTTAAGATGAAACTGCAGCGACCACCACAATTTTTGCGCGGCCGAAGGCCGCCTGCCGCGGAGGGCAGGGCTGTCAGAGCTCCGGAGGCTGGAGGGCATGGGTGCGGAGGCCCCGGAGCGTAGCCTAGCATGCGAAGCATGCTAGGCGAAGCGTAGGGGCCGTAGCACCCGTGCCCGGAGGCCGGAGGAGCTCTGGCGCCCTGCCCGAAGCGGCGGGCGGCCAAGGCCCGCTTAAGCAGTTACCCCATTTTTCGTCCGAATTCCGCATATATATCTTATATAATACGCGTGATAATTCCACTTGGGCAGACTGGATTCTCCACCTATCCTGGCATGTGATACCATTTTGGATAGATCTCGGATTGGACATTCTCTGGCATATACCCGCACCTGTGCCTGAATTCTTGAAAATGATGAAAACATCAAAAATGTGCTAATTTTGGACATTTTCCAACTTTGCAGCTCAATAGCTCCATCAATTTTCAACATTTCTTGGCGGACTTTTTTTTAAATTTTAGCCTCAACAATTCTGTATAAGGTCATCTATTTACAATATCGTTTTACTAAAATTATATTTGTTAAAAATGTGATTGAGTAAAGTCAATTTTCGCGATTTTGGCCCTACTCAGAGACCTGATGTTTCAAGGTATTGATTAGTAAGGATATGCAGGTGTTCAATGTCAGAGATCATGTTGATCGGATGCGATTATCACAATCATTGATCTTTCTAATTTGACTTTCTGATCAGAAGAGTCCATAAATGGTGGAACTTTTAATTCAGATCTGGGCGCTGTCATTGAGTGCAATATTTTGCTATGCAAAAGAAACGTGCTGCGAAGAAAAACGAAATTTAATGTGCTATGATGGAATGAAGAGTGTGGCCGCGTGAAGCGCGGCCACTGACCCATATTACTAGTATATATATATATGTGTCCGTTCGCGGCCAGTACTCCGCGGTTTTTTAACGAAATTGGCTGATTTTTTGCATGAAGGTCCGCCTGGGTGGTGGCTTGAGGCGTTTTTTTGCGATCGGCGCCATTTTGATTGGTTCTGGATTTATGCTAAAAATTGTCTAAAATGGGGGTCATAAATTTCGAAAAAGTTTCGAAAAAGTGCATTTTATTTTATTAATTATTACTATTTAAATGCATCAGAAAACAAAACTAGGCGTATACCAGTTACATTTTACTTTCGTTTGATAATCATATTATCATTACTTGATTTATTTCATTGCTTAACATTAATAATAATTTTAATTATTTGAAACTATATTGAAAAAGATATGCTTCAGACATTCAATATTTTGAGCTGAAAATTTGCAGATAGTATTATTTTATGGCTCTAAGGATGTTAGGATTATAACAAGGTAATATAGGCTGTCGCCAATAGATGCGCGGCCTTGAAAATTAGCAGGTTGCCCTGTTTCATTAAGCCCTATTGTTAACTAATATTTCTATTTTTATTATTGACTAAATAATGTCGATCCATCCTTGTTTCATCCTTTATAAAAAATTGATTTCTGAGGTATTCGTATATTATTATCTTTCATTGGACGTCGTATTCTTCTGTCATGTAACAGATTGAGAAGGGTCGTTTGGGCAGGCTGACTGGTTATTGCGTCTACATAGTAGGATTGGGAGGGTCATTGGTCTTGGCTACCAGATTAAAGTTTTGCTCCTTTCGTTAGAGATTGTGGTGGACAACTGCTCTTGACTCGGATGCTGACATAGTTGGACGGTCTATCCAGCACATGTGCAGATTTTTAAGACGAAACTGCAGCGACCACCACAATTTTTAACGTTGGGGACAAAACTTTGATCATGGAAATTTCGTCAAAATTTTTCTCAAAGTGGGACCTAAATACTAGGTTTAGTGGGATGTGTGCTATTGAGAGGGTCGCTGGTGTTGGCTACCTGGTCAGCTTTTAATTTTTTGACCCATATCTTAAAAAATAAATAATAAATTTTCTTGGCCAGTATACATCAAGCTAAGTGATTGTTAACTTCAGTAGTAATATTAAGAGATAGCATAGGGGAAAACAATGCACATTTTCCGATTCAAACGTTAAAATGGGTCAGAAGAAATTTATTGGGTCAAAAAATTCTCACATTGGGCCAATATGAGAGTGCAAAGTTTTAACCTCAAATATCTCTGATGTTCCAAGGTTTTCAAAGTGAAAGATTGGTACATTTATGTAAAATTACCTGAATTTTCAGAAAAAATGGGTCTCATCTGGCGCTAATGAAATTTTTACTTCGTAATTATTTTTTTTTGATCTTTTGAAAACCTAAAAATGATTTTTTGTAAATAATTTTGTAGGAAATGATTGTAGGAAAAAACAATATTCCTCTTAATGAGACGGTTCGTTTGGTGGTCAAATCATCATAATCCGTTGAGCAGATCGAGATTTAAAGATGACTAGAACATCGGCCTTTTTTTTAAACTTCTAAAAATTGAATTTTGAGGTTTGACCACATACTCTACCAAAAGTCTTAAAATCATGCATATTTTTCATAAAAATATTAAAAAGGGTCTAAAAATTTTGGCCGTCCTACTTTTTCAGACATTTGGCCTTCTCAGAAAATAACATAAGCTCTCTTAAGATCTCAAAATTTTACTCAACAATTTAAAAATAGAAATACGCGAGAGGTTATTTTAAATTTAATTTTACTATTTTACTAAGTCATTGAAGGAACGCAAAATTGTGTTTTACAGTGCATCAATAGAAGAGGTGACTCAGTTAATATATAAATAGTTTTCTGCCTGATGAGCACAATGAAGTAGGTTTTTTGGCCGCGCAGATACAAGTACTATTGTGTTATTGTCGTGATTTTTATGATAAAATTGTCACTATTTTTTTGCAGAGCAGGAAGGGTTTGCCCATGGCAAACTTTCAGTGGAAGTTCCACGGAGAAAACCGCCACGGAACCGCAGAACTGAAGAAAGTGCACCCTGCCCCTGAAGCACAACTCTTCGCCCAGCTCACTGCGGCTCTGCTCCGATTCATGAACGACGAGCATGACGTTAGTCCGTCCCAATGGAAAAAGCAAGCTTCATAAGATATGCTAATAGGCCAAGTACCGAAGGAAGACTCTCCGCCCAGAGCCCACGCTACGGATCATCGTCGACCTCCCGGTTCTTCAAGCTTATACACTCCGTCAGATTACTCAGCTTTAACATTTGAAGACGAAGAAAACGCAGCGCGTGGAAGATCAAGTGGTTTTTTTTCTTTTGCGCCACAATTTGGGACTAGTGAGAATGATGTATATTCCGCAGGAGAAGGCCGGCTCCAACGGCGTCGAGCCAGAAGGCATAGAAGTGAGCGAAGGCGAGGAAGAAGGCGGCGAAAGCGACGCTGCCCCATCTGCCCCAGACTTTGCCGAGGCATATTTGCTTCTCTAACTTACAATCCCCCTCTTGCACATTCACCGCCTTGTTTCTAGGTGAAGAAAGCTCTGGAACTCCGCAAGCTTGCCCCAGCCACCCAGCAGCTACACCTCCGTGCCTTTAAGAAAGCCCTCACCGACCTCCAGAGGACGTCTAAGGTCTTACACTTCTCTTGCCATCCATTTAGCGCCCTCATTTCGACCCCTCCCTCTCTTCCACCCTTCCACCTACTTCTCAAACGAGGCCAACGATGCAGTCGGATGCCAGCAACACCAACTGGGTGGTGGAGGAATCATCGGAGGCCATTCGCCGACTCGGCCGCGCCAAGAAGGTTTCCCATTTGGTCCACGCCATTTGACGCCATTGAGTGGCGTATAATTTGAGGAGCGGATGTCGGCGGATGAAAGAGCGGAGCTGACCAGCCAGCATAGCGCCCTCCTCCTGTCCCACATCGGATTCGCCATCATCCCAAGCATGCCAGAATTCAAGCATCTGCCTCGCCAGGGTTCACTGCCATCTCATTGACTCCCTCTGAGGGAATATTGTGATTTGCAGTGCAAGAGGGAATGGAGAGCGGATTCAGGGCCCTCCAGCGCCTTCTCTGCCCTGACGATGGACAGTCCCAGCCTGGCTCCAGCCACGGACCCAGCCCACCGCCCAGCCCACGCCGCCCCGCCCCCAGCCCTCCCCCCACCTCCTCCATCTCTCGCAAACGCTACCGCCCCACCACCCGCCCCGACGCACACAGCTCCCACAAGCTCAAGCGCCGCCGCTACACCCGCCCCGACATCCGCCCTTCCCAGCTCTCCACCACCCACAGCCTTTCACCCCCCGCACCCAGACGAGTCCACGTTCGCATAGCTCTAGGACTGGAGTAGAGCAAGCTGCTACAGAGAAGCATTTAGGTGAATGAGAGCCTGCAAGGAGAGCCCCGGCAGAACGACCAGTGGGCATATCAAGATCCCGCCAACGCCCTACAACCCATCGTCCGCAGCCATGCTGAAGCCCAGGAGCTTGAAGGATGGCAGGATCTTCACACATTCGGCCGCTACATCCCCGTGGAGGTCCCCTTTCTCCTTCTTCCCTCCACTTAAGCCCCTCCTTCACTCACTATATGCCCTCTTTCCAGATCGTGCAAGCCTTCCTGCAGCGACTTCTGAGCCTGGTGCCCAGTCTGGACACGGTGGATCCCGCCGCGCTCTCCGTCCTCTACCGCAGCCAGGGCGAGGGGAGCAGCAGTCTGGACATCCGCCTGCCGCCAGCTCCTGAGGACGCCGCCAACTCCGCTTTTGTTCACCTCTCCCTCTACCTCTCCGCCTCAGCCTCACTCCTTCACCTCTCACTTACAGATCGTGCACATGACCCAGGGCCACTGGGTGGCCGTCCGATGGCTGCCGGAGGGACGCGGCGGCACCCTCCAGGTCGCGGACACAAATCCCCACTGTACCTACGCCAACGAAAACCGAAACACCTCGCTGCCCTTCATCAGAGAGGTTCCCTCACTGCTTTCCACCCTTCCAGCTCTCCTCCTCATCCTGTCCTCTTGCCAGATCGCCGCCATAGCAGCCCGAGCGTCCCCCGACCACGCCTATGACGCCAATCCCATCCGCATACAGCGGATACTGGTGCCGCACCAGGACCAGGAGGGCAACAGCTGCGGTTCTCTTCCCTTCCCATCTCCATCAGCGTATGAAAGTTGAAAGTGGGAAATGGTATTTAGGCCCGTGGGCCGCACTGATGGTTCTGGCAGCGGCTTTGGGCATCGACTGGACGGGGTGGAGCGAAGCGAGGCGGGAGGAGGATGGGCGCCGCTTGGAGGAACTCATCCGCTACGGCATCGGCCGCGTCATCAGCCACGGCGACTTTTCCGACCTCATCGACATCGTACTCTTCCTTCTCTCAACCTGCCCTACACCCACAGCTGCATTCTTCCAGCTCGCCCTGCTCACCCAGAAGAGGAAGGAGGTGAAGGAGGCGGCAGAAGCAGCAGGACTGATGGGAGAAGGAGCGCGAGGCCCCGCCCCCTCCTCATCCTCATCCTCGCCCCCGTCCTCGCCGCCGTCATCCCCAGGCGCTGCCCAGCCATCCAGTCCTCTTGGCCAGGTTCAGCCTCAACTTCTCCTCACCCCTTTTCACCTCATTGATGAACTATGCTTAAGTGGCCGTGGCTGAGCCCCACGCTGCGGTCGCTGCAGCAGAAGGGGCTGTCCTACCAGCCGGCGGAGGGCAAGAGCTGGACCAATCCTACCTACTTCCCCAGCGTCGATGACCCCTCCCTCCAGCAGCGCATGCGCCTCTCCGCCCACCCTAGTTTGCAACTCTTTCTTTTTCGCTTCTTCTCACACCCCACCCCCTCTTCTTCTTCTGACTGAGAATTCGTGACTTTCAGAAGCGGCCTACGACCAGAAAATCAACGCCCGCATTCGACTGGCCGACGCCCGGCACAAGATCAGCCTCTTCGAGGTCCTCTTTGCTCTTCCTAGCTACCATATCAAGCTTGGACTACAACAACTATCACTGCAAATACCATTGAAGTACTATAGTTGAACAAAGTTCGAGGAGCAAATAATAGCACAAACAGCTGAAATTTCATGATAGCTAGAGCTTTTTCGAACCTTTTGTACTTTTAGCGAATGTGCTTTTATGTGATGACGAGGCAAAAGGAGACTGAGTGCAGGCCAAAAACCCGGGCGGCAGCACATGCTTTGTCAATGCTGCCAACAAGGAGGCCCGGTCGGGGGAAGGCCTTTGCCAGGAGACCTTCCAACGTGTCCATCATGATCACCTCCAGGCATGGATCGCTGCCAATCTCCCCGCCGCCTCAAACGTAGCCCTGCCATCCTCCTTCCCCTTCCCTGGCATGTCTTTTAGCCAGCTCTTTTTCCAGAACCTCCGGATCCCCACCGGGTCGGCCGCTCTCACGCCGGGGGTTAGCCAGGCGGCGGGCAGCGTCGTCATCCACGCCGTCGCCCCGAAACGCAGCGCCCATCCCAAGGACTGGCAGGCCCTACTCTTCTCCGCCTTCATCTCCATCGCCATCCTCAGCCTCCACGCCGGCTGTCTGCACCTTGTCTCCCTTCCTTCTCCTTTCCTTCTAGCCCTGAGTGATGGAACTTTCTTGCTTTCAGCGCTTCCCTCCTCTGGGGACGGGGATATATGGCCTGCCACGGGATGGGGCCAGCCGGGTGATGGTCCAGGCCGCCCGGCTCCTCTTGGAGGCCAATGATGTGAGCAGCCTCTTTCTCGCTTCTCTTTTCACCCTCTCCTACTTCTAGGACCTCCACATCATCCTCTTCGTCTACGACGATGCAACGCTGGAGGCCGCCTTCCTCAAGCACCTCCCCGACTACTTCCCCTGGCAGTCCTCCGCCTACAGCCCAGCTCCTTTCCTCAATGTTCCAATTCCCCAGCCAACCCATCCTATTGAAAGCAGAATAGGCCCATTTGCAGAAAAAGCTGGGCTTCAACAAGCGAGTGGAGAAGGCCATGAAGGGGCTGCCGGGCGGGCTGGGCTGGGTCCGGCCGCACCTCCAACGTACTCCATCACTCTCAACTCACCAATGGCCTAGACCAAATTACTATAAATTGGAGCCCATCCTCTGGGGCCGCAGCCGGCAGCCAGTCAGGCCCTCCGCGGAGCACGGCACGCCCTGGAGCTGCACTTGAGCTGGAAGGCCCACTCCAGCCCACCCGCCTCCATCGCCCCTCCACACACCTCCACCAGCTCCAGCCAAGAGCGCACTGTCCAGTTCCCCGACCAGCCCACGACCCGTCGGCAGAGCCTGGAACCGGTCCCATCTCTTCCTCTTAGAGCCCAAGAGCTGGAAGGCCCACTCCAACCCACCCGCCTCCATCGCCCCTCCACACACTCCACCAGCTCCAGCCTAGAGCGCACTTTCCAGTTCCCCGACCAGCCCACGACCCGTCGGCAGAGCCTGGAACCGGTCCCATCTCTTCCTCTTAGAGCCCAAGAGCTGGAAGGCCCACTCCAGCCCACCCGCCTCCATCGCCCCTCCACACACCTCCACCAGCTCCAGCCAAGAGCGCACTGTCCAGTTCCCCGACCAGCCCACGACCCGTCGGCAGAGCCTGGAACCGGTCCCATCTCTTCCTCTTAGAGCCCAAGAGCTGGAAGGCCCACTCCAGCCCACCCGCCTCCATCGCCCCTCCACACACCTCCACCAGCTCCAGCCAAGAGCGCACTGTCCAGTTCCCCGACCAGCCCACGACCCGTCGGCAGAGCCTGGAACCGGTCCCATCTCTTCCTCTTAGAGCCCAAGAGCTGGAAGGCCCACTCCAGCCCACCCGCCTCCATCGCCCCTCCACACACCTCCACCAGCTCCAGCCAAGAGCGCACTGTCCAGTTCCCCGACCAGCCCACGACCCGTCGGCAGAGCCTGGAACCGGTCCCATCTCTTCCTCTTAGAGCCCAAGAGCTGGAAGGCCCACTCCAGCCCACCCGCCTCCATCGCCCCTCCACACACCTCCACCAGCTCCAGCCAAGAGCGCACTGTCCAGTTCCCCGACCAGCCCACGACCCGTCGGCAGAGCCTGGAACCGGTCCCATCTCTTCCTCTTAGAGCCCAAGAGCTGGAAGGCCCACTCCAGCCCACCCGCCTCCATCGCCCCTCCACACACCTCCACCAGCTCCAGCCAAGAGCGCACTGTCCAGTTCCCCGACCAGCCCACGACCCGTCGGCAGAGCCTGGAACCGGTCCCATCTCTTCCTCTTAGAGCCCAAGAGCTGGAAGGCCCACTCCAGCCCACCCGCCTCCATCGCCCCTCCACACACCTCCACCAGCTCCAGCCAAGAGCGCACTGTCCAGTTCCCCGACCAGCCCACGACCCGTCGGCAGAGCCTGGAACCGGTCCCATCTCTTCCTCTTAGAGCCCAAGAGCTGGAAGGCCCACTCCAGCCCACCCGCCTCCATCGCCCCTCCACACACCTCCACCAGCTCCAGCCAAGAGCGCACTGTCCAGTTCCCCGACCAGCCCACGACCCGTCGGCAGAGCCTGGAACCGTTCCCATCTCTTCCTCTTAGAGCCCAAGAGCTGGAAGGCCCACTCCAGCCCACCCGCCTCCATCGCCCCTCCACACACCTCCACCAGCTCCAGCCAAGAGCGCACTGTCCAGTTACCCCACCAGCCCACGACCCGTCGGCAGAGCCTGGAACCGGTCCCATCTCTTCCTCTTAGAGCCCAAGAGCTGGAAGGCCCACTCCAGCCCACCCGCCTCCAACGCCCCGCCACACACCTCCACCAGCTCCAGCCAAGAGCGCACTGTCCAGTTCCCCTACCAGCCCACGACCCGTCGGCAGAGCCTGGAACCGGTCCCATCTCTTCCTCTTAGAGCCCAAGAGCTGGAAGGCCCACTCCAACCCACCCGCCTCCATCGCCCCTCCACACACCTCCACCAGCTCCAGCCAAGAGCGCACTGTCCAGTTCCCCGACCAGCCCACGACCCGTCGGCAGAGCCTGGAACCGGTCCCATCTCTTCCTCTTAGAGCCCAAGAGCTGGAAGGCCCACTCCAGCCCATCCGCCTCCATCGCCCCTCCACACACCTCCACCAGCTCCAGCCAAGAGCGCACTGTCCAGTTCCCCCACCAGCCCACGACCCGCCTGGCAGAGCCTGGAACCGGTCCCATCTCTTCCTCTTAGAGCCCAAGAGCTGGAAGGCCCACTCCAGCCCAGCCGCCGACAACGCCCAGCCACACACCACCACCAGCTACCGCCAAGAGCGAACTGTCCAGTTACCGGCCCAGCCCACGACCCCGCGGCAGAGCCTGGAACCGGTCCCATCTCTTCCCTCTTAGAGCCCAAGAGCTGGTAGGCTCACTCCAGGCCAGTGTTGCACTCGGAAATTGGAAGGCCCAGATCGGAAATCGGAAGAATCGGAAGACCCTCGGATTGGAAATTATTTCCGAATCAGAAATTTTTTTCCCGGAAATTGTCGGAATCGGAAGAATCGGAAGAATCGGAAGAATCGGAAGAAATCGGAAGAATCGGAAGAATTTTTGTGAATTTCAGAATCTCAGAAATGCCTACCGGAAATGACTTAGAATTTTCCGATTCTTCCGATTTTCTTCCGATTTCAAAAATCGGAAATATTTTTAAGGATTTCCGACAGGAAGGGCCTTTTTTGCGCAGTTTAGCCCTGGTTGAGGGCCAGGATAGTGCAGTGACTGTATAGCGATGGAAGTGGGGGACAACTCCCCACTTATACCCAGGCTCCTAATGTTTTGAACCCCTCCCCCATATGCAATGTTATGACATAGGAAGCTCTCTACCCAGCCTCCTAATGTTTCGAACCCCTCCCCCGTATGCAATGTTATGACATAGGAAGCTCACTACCCAGCCTCCTAATGTTTCAAACCCCTCCCCCGTATGCAATGTTATGACATAGGAAGCTCACTACCCAGCCTCCTAATGTTTCGAACCCCTCCCCCGTATGCAATGTTATGACATAGGAAGCTCACTACCCAGCCTCCTAATGTTTCGAACCCCTCCCCCGTATGCAATGTTATGACATAGGAAGCTCACTACCCAGCCTCCTAATGTTTCAAACCCCTCCCCCGTATGCAATGTTATGACATAGGAAGCTCACTACCCAGCCTCCTAATGCTCACTTACCCAGCCTCCTAATGTTCAACCCCTCCCCCGTATGCCACAGGGCTCCATAGAAAAAAAGACCATTCCTGTGCTTGCCTTTTGGCTGACACCTCCATTTCCCCCCATGGGATTCCCCCCCAAGGGATGTTTTGAAAGTTTCCCCCCATGAGAGTTTCTCCCCTCATCCACTTTGTAGATGAGAGGTGCTTAAAATACCTTAAAACCCATTCTGCCACAAATTCAGCCCCCAAGCAGTCCTAATGGGGTGTAAGCTACAGCCTTTTATCACTTTGTTCAGACGATGAGGGATAGCCTGGGTTTGCCTTCCCTGTCATCCCTAGTTTCAATACTACCGGCCTGTGCATAATTCTTCATGGATTGACAACTATAACAGATGAAATGTAAGAATGTTCTGGCATTGAGTGATCCCTATGCTCGGGCCCTCCCTATGCCAATGCTAGGCATAGGGAGGGGGAAAGCTCCCTATGCTTTGGCATAGGGAGAAGGAAGGCATCCTATGCTTCGGCATAGGGAGGAAGGAGGTTCCCTATGCTTTGGCATAGGGAGGAGGGAGGGAGGGAGGAGGGAGGCTCCTATGTTTGAGTTATCTTTACCCACTCAGAGAAATTCATGACCAACACACAAGTTTGACTCATGTGAGGCCTGAGAGCCGAGCAAAATGGAGCAAAGAAGGAGCAGAAGATTGCCTCAAGGTTAACGGGTTGGTATCACTTTAGAGGCCTCCAAAGCCATCTCCCTGTCACAGAGGCAACGCAGAGCCATCACAGAGGCATGCATGACCTTCACTGACAGCCAGAATAGGCGAAAAAGTACCCCCACATTTCTTAAATCTGAAATGGGACCTCCCTCGATCGGAAATAGGAAGAATCTGAAATTTTTTTGAGCAAAGGGACTTGGAAAAGCATAGAAATCCAGAATAGGAATCGGAAATAATTTCCGAGTGCAACACTGCCCCGCCCGCCATGGCCCACTCCAGCCGGCCATAGCCAGCCTCAAGATCACGTAGGCTCCCTGCCCTGACTGAGCTGAGCCGTAGGATGGGCCCTTGCAGCAACTGGTCCGACGCCGGTATGCTGGTCCGGCTGCGGGCGGGGCGAGGATGGGAAGGAGGCGGCGGACTTCTCCGTCATCCCCAACGTCCGCATCCTCTACCCGCGCCAGGGGCTCAACTATGAGCCCGCCGAGTTCTTCATCCGAAGACGCGCCATTCCTGCGCCCTCCGCCAGCCGCCACCACTCGTAGGCCATGGATGCCCAGCGCACATACCTTCAGGTATCCTTCTCTTCCTCCCCTCCCTACCTTCTCATCACACTCCATCCATTCCCTTCCTTCCTTCCTTCCACAGGCGATGGGCTGGGGTGGTGGCAGAGGAGGAGCTGGAGGGGGGGCCAGGGGCAGAGGAGGAGCAGGAGACGGAGCCGGCCATCTCTGACGCCGCCATCCTCACCTTCAATACCCCCAAGTGACGCCTATGGCTGCCAGGGTAGAGGCGGGCAAGGAGAGAAGCGATGTGAGCAGAGGCCGGAAGAGAGAGGAATGGAGAGAAAGAAGAACTGTTGGGCTTCCTTCCAGATGACTGGCGCCGGGGGACGCTGCCTCGGAGCAAGAGGTTCCCTTTTGACCAGCGGCCACCTCCAGCTACCCAAGCCTCCCCGAAGAAGCGGCCCCCTCAAGAAGAGCCTGCGGAGGAGGCCGACAAGGACAAGGAGGAGAGCGAAGAGGAGGAGAGTCGACGAAGGAGGAGACCCCGGAAGAGAAGGCCTTCGCCGAGCAACTGACGAGGGCGCTGGAGCGCGGCCCTGGCCTCCATGCCCCTGGCCCATCCCTCCAGGTCCTTCTCGCAAACTCAGCCCTAAGCCAAGGACAAGAATGAGCGCATCATTTGAAGGGTGGAAGGATGAACACAAAGGTGAGCGAGAGGCGCCTGAAGGATGTGGAGGAGGACGTTTGGGAGACACTCATCAAGGCCAAGAAGGCCGGCCTCAGCCCCACGGAGCTGGCAAAGCTGCGCCAACAGCTCCTGCGCCAAGTGAGGAACGAGGTGAGGAGCTTAGGATGCAAAAGAGACGGGTGGAAGGGGAAAGACGCAGACTTGCAGGCGGCGGTGAAGAGGCCGCTCATGGGCGAGGTCGATCAGTGTACTTGTCGTCAGTCCCATGGCCACCCCCTCCTCCTCCTCCTCTTCATCCACCTCCTCCTCCCCTTGAACTTCCTCCACCCACTCTTTAACCTCTCCCGCGTCATATGCCTCTAAGTCATTGTTTGATGTGCCATGTTTTTTAGAAATGCTTTAGCCGAATTTATCGAAGAAAAAAGACAGTCCAAGTGTACGCTGCAATATTAACTGCAATTCAATGAGAAAATTGTCAAAAACGATATTTTAGAGCAATACTGTTTGAACGATACTTGCTTAAAAAATATTTAGCTTGTAGCATTTTATTACATTAAAATAATTTTCGGCTGCATCGTTGTATTGGAGAGTGATTGTTATTCGGAGGAAAAACCACCGCTCCGTTGGGGTTGGGAAATCCTATAGAATGAAATGGGATAAACTAAAACTAAGGCATATGATCATTTGCTGTGTTTTCCTGGCCTATGATGGACAATTCTGGCCTCTAGCTCGCATACTCCCATAGGAATATCAGCTTTCTCGTCATACTCGCACCAGTCCTTCAAACCGACTTCGCTCATAACTAAATCCTCCAAAATTCCCTGCCAACTTTCTCCTTCAGGTCCACATCGTTGAAAGTTGTGTTGGATTCCGCTGCCTCCGCAAACCAGCCGACCTAGAATGACAAGGCAGGTGAGCCAAGCCAAGGGCTGGCTAAGGGGCGAGGGAAAGAAGAGGAATCCACACGGCTGAGGATCGAAGTCCACAGTGCCCCAATCCACGGCAGTCCAGACAGAGGATCGCCTGCCACTCTCGGTTCTTTTCCGATGCCCAGGGTTACAGGCTACTCCACCACAACACGTTCTCCAGCACATCTGATTGACCCTTCTCTTCTCAGCCTCTCCCAACCACAACGAATAAGACCAGGAGGGCGTAGAGTAGGGGTACTGATCTTGGCCAAGCGCTGGCAGAAGTGGCACTTGGAGACGTAGTGCGCAGTACCACGACTGCCCGGAATCTCGCGAACTCCTCCTCCAACCCCTTTGCCTTGGCCGAAGCCTGTCATTAGAGGTGAAGCAGTAAACCTGGAAGGTGAGGTACTGCCAGTGCTCTGTCACTTCTCTGCTTTAGTTGCCGGACTTGACCTCAAAGTCAAGCGTCCTTCCCACAAAGCAAGGAAGTGTGATAGAACCTTGAAGTAGTAGCGAAAGTCGTCGCCGTCCGGTCGGATGGACTCGAGGCCCTCCCAGTTCAATGGCGGAGCTCGAGCGCAAGCTTCGGCTGCCAAGCTCTTCATTCATTCCTGTCTTTGTGAACAACAATTCTAGAGAAACCATGATGTAGTGCTGATTTTTCTGGAAGCTTTGCTTTCTTGCCTGATGAACACCTTGTTTGCATCGTTTGCCAATGACATGCAAAGAGAATAAACGTGTATGTGCTTACTATGGTGGAGAATCTCAAACGGGAATCACCATGATATTTTATTGCTTCGAAAAACTAACAAGGTGTTCTCGGCTGTTGCCAAGATGCGCGGCCTCACCTCAAGCTTCCCCCTAGATGAAAATTCATGGCAAATTTAACCGAATGATGAAATTTTTGAAACATCAAGATTTTCGGTTTTTGACTATTAATCAAGTAATACTAAAAATTTCAAATATTTCTCTCTCGCCAGCTTCAAGATATTACTATCCCGTACGTACATACCAAAAATCAGAGCCAGTTTTATTGAAAAACCAACAACTATGCATGTTCAAATTTTCGAAACATCAAGATTTTCCTTTGGGTCTCCAACAATAAATCGATAAATAACAAATATTCCGAAAATTCCTTTTGCCAGCTTCCAGATATTACTTTGCCGGACGTACCTGCAAAAATTCAGCAAATTTCATTGAAAACCCAGTGATTTATGATTTTTCGTATTTTGAAACATCAAAAAATTGAGTTTTTGGGTGAAATTCAAAAAATTACGCCAAGCGCCAAAAATGGTCCCGAGGCACCGCCTGAGGCGGACCTTCATGCAAAAAATCAGCCATTTTCCCTGAAAGTTGCGCTAAGCCCGTGCCATGCCCACACACACATATATATATATATACGTAGAAATATAGGTCAGTGGCCGCGCTACGCGCGGCCACCGATATAGTTAAAATTATGTGACTAGTCATATCTTTCTTATAATACCTCCCTCTAGCATAATTACTTTTCAGAAAAAAAGAATTTTCAGATAGGCACAATTTTAGGCAAAATGATTTTAGGCACAATCATTATAGGCACAATGAGACCCAGGATGAATATTGTGGAACTTCAAAGCCAATATATAACATAAAGGACTCAAAGAACTTGAGGTGTTAACACTCAATTTCGATTGACAATGCTCATCATTCGCATTTCATGGAAAAATGCTGTCACAATGATGCCTTGAAGAAATAGGACCTTTATTTATCTCATAGACATCAGACTCCTGGGTAGGTCAAAAATCGAAAAATTGACATCAGTCAAATCATTTTTTTCAAAATATTTTACGCAAAAACATTGAAAATTAAACATTGGATTTAAAGCAGAACTGTTATAGCTTTAATTTAAAAAAAAGTCCGACAGGAAAAGTTCAAAAATGAAAGAGCTATGAAGTTTCAAGTTGAAAAAATCACGAAAAATGGCAAAATTCGGCACGTTTTCAATTATTTCATGTTTTTAAACTTTTCCATGCATGGAGCAGCCTCAAAATTATTGAATAACTCGTCAAAAGCCAAACATAGAGCTATAATATGCCAAGATAAGCTAAAGAATCCAGGTGGCGCCGAGACCCCCCCTAAAATGGCATCATGCGTATTATATAAGATATATATGCGGACAGACGGACGCAAAAATGGGGTAACTGCTTAACCTGGCCCTGGCCGCCCGCCGCTTCGGGCAGGCGCCAGAGCTCCCTCCCGCCTCCGGGCACGGGTGCTACGGCCCCTACGTTTCGCCTAGCATGCTTCGCATGCCAGGCTCCGCTCCGGGGCCTCCTCACCCATGGCTTCCCGGCCTGCGGAGCTCTGACTCCTGCCCTTCGGCAGGCGGCCTGCGGCCGCGCAAAAATAGATTCCAACGACGAAAAATGGCAAAACCAATTAGGGCCACGAAACCGACTAGTTAGAGGACAGTGCATTATTGATGAATCCAACACCTTGACAGTTTATCACTACTTTGTCTTCAGACTCTTCTTTAACTTCGAATTTTGCCTGCAATCTTGACAATTATTACAGTGACAATCATGGAACACTAACATCGGTGAGATCTTGGCAAGTTTGACTGGCTGTTTTGGTGTGAAGGGTAAGCGGACCACAGCAGAATGCACGATTCTCCCTTCGCCAACGCCATCAGCAATATCAACTGCAAAATGAGCCTCTTAATCAGTTTTTCCTGGTTTAAAAAGCCTTCAAAGAATTCACTTTTGCGTTTTCTCTTCCACAATTTTCGATTTTTCATTACTTTCATTTTCCAACTCAGACAAATACTTTATGTCGCCAAATGGAATGCTTTTTTTGCTAATGTAGTAAAGCGGTGGTATTACCTGGTCTTGAAGGTGCTCATCAATGGCAACGCCGGAAAGAATGAGCTGGCGTAATTTAGCGCCAGCTTCCTGACCCAGCTTCCTCGGTTGAGCGCCGCGTTTGCTCAGAGAATCAGTGCCTAAAAAAACCTCTACGCAGTAACTCCGGTGCATTTACGGGGGCGGCATTGGAGATCAGAAATAAAAGCGTTTTGCCGCTCTCCTGCAGTCAGCTTAAGTCCGGCCGCCTCCTCTCCGCTCCCCGACGGCGTCGTCCTCTCCTCCTTCATGGGCAGCCCTAGCGATTTTTTCTTTTTGCGCGCGCCCGCCATCATCTCTTCCCTGACCTACAAGCCTCTATTCTTTACATCCCACCTGGACTGATTAAACCCCAATTCCAGGACTCGGGCTCGACAGCGTTGGGAGGAGGCCGTGAGGAGGGTGATTTGACGCACAGGCCCAGGCTCCAGCAGTCGGACAGGACGGAGGCATTCCTCACCCCGCTGCACTCGCACCTCCACTTCCCCGCCGCCTTTGGGGAAGAAGCCCCTGACGATTGCTTCCTCTTGCTCTTCTCGCCCAACCAACTAGGCAACGGCGAACCTCCTGCGGATGTCCACCTGGAAGTGGAGGCCGAAGCGGGCCAGCATGGGAGCCAGGATTCGCTGTGCGTAGTCGATAAGGCCCGTGTGTAGCCACGTACCGCTGCCCCCGCGGCAGGACACCAACACCTCCTCCCCCGCACTCAGAGCCAAGCAATCGGAATGCTGGACTGCATCAGCAGCGTTATGCTCCCCACAATCCCCCATTGCTTCTTTAGGAATCAAGACAGGAAGGGGATGGAGAGTACCCAGCAGTGGAGACATGGCCGTTGAGACGGCGAAGGTTCGGCGTCTGAGGAGCGGCAGTCGACTTTTTTTTCCGCGAAGCTTCAAGCAGCCGCCTTCCAACTGCCCGCCACTGATGTCCCGCAGCAGTTCCAGGCCCCACAGATGCTGGGCCTGGTAACGACTCTTCTTGGCCTCCAAGATGAGGATCGGAGGAATGGACTTTGAGGCCGGGCTGGGGGGTGCGGCGCGGATGGAGTGGATGTGGCAACGGACGCTTCTCCAGCACACTCAAAGAACTAGCCAATCGCAGCACCTGACCGCCCTTGCAACTAAGCATCTTGCACCCTTAGGATTTCGTTGAAAAACACACTTACCCCTTCCAGAAGCGAGCCGTCCACTTCTTGCATGACGAAGGCTAAGATTCTTGCCCAGCCAAGTTTCAGCAACAGTGCCAGCGCAAAGGGTATATGGAGGAAGGGGGTATTGGTCGTGAATGCGAAATAATGCGCAATAGTTGAAGCCAGGGAGGTGCGTGCCTGATTGAGGGCCAACTGTTTAACGGGCCTTGGAAAAGCCCCATGGAAGCCCGCGCTGGCAGACACAAATGCACAGCTGCCCCCTGCCTTTTTCAGCCACCCGCCTGTCTATTTCAGGCCTATATTTATGCTATCCGTGCTCTCGAAAGCTGCATTCTAGCTTTTATTGATGATTGCAAATTTTTCTTGACCATGGACTGACCCCCGCTAATCTTTTTTGAAAAAAAAGTGACCTATCAGGTTCAGCAGAATCGCTTTTTTGCATTCGGAAAGACACTTGCAATTTTTGGCCAGATTAGTTGTTCGGTAGGCTTATGGTGTTTGTCATAGGTTTGTTTGTCCTCCATGAGTATTCGTTGAGACGTTGATAATATGTCTCATGCATAAGCAATGTTAGTTCTGAAGTGCAAGCAGGGCTTATCTATATCCTGTCAGTATGTCCAAAAAATAACCGCATCATAGGCTAGGAAACAATGATGAATGGGTCTACAAAGGAGCTTTAACCAGCTGTTAGAGAAAGGACGGGGATGGTGTCTCGAATTGACAGCGCATACCTACCAACCGTTGCGCGCTCGGGCCCGGGGGAACAGCACCCTGCACCCGTTCTCTATTATTCACCCCATTCTGCTTTCTCATCTTTTACCGTTCCCGCAATCGTTCTGAAAAATGCAATGTTTTGCATGCGCTTTACCTTTGTAATCTTATTTTGCCCAGGTTTCCGTGTAAATTTTAATAATGCAGAGCGCAAACTATTTTCTTTGCCTCATTTTGGTTCATATGTCACATTTGCAGATCCCAGTAAAGCAAGAAATGGGAGAAAGAAAAGAATGAGACAGTAAAGCAGTGCTAGAGGGTGAAGAAGGATGGTGTTCGAGAGTTTGGTGGTGGACGTTCTGAACCGAGTTCTCGGGAGCTATGTGGAAAACCTGGATGCCTCCCAGAAAGGCCCTCAACCTCGGCATCCTGGGGAGGTTGCTCACCTGAAACTGCTTTGCAAGTGCCATACATAGTGCTTCTTTTATTTCTTCAGGGGACGTAGTGCTGAAAGACCTTGACGTGAAGTCGACAGCACTGGATGAATTGGATCTGCCGATAAGGCCCAAGGAATGGGTACCTGGGAGAGCTGAAGCTGCAGATCCCCTGGAAGAACCTCTACACCGAGCCCGTCATCGCCACCATCACCTCTCTTCACATCCTCGCCGTTCCCAACAAGGCTCTCTTTCCTCCTCTACTTCTCTGCATCACATATTCACCTCAGTTTGGCTGGCTTTCTCAGGGGGTCCAGTACAACGAAGAGAAGGAGAAGAAGAATGTGGCAGAGGCCAAAGCCAAGGAATTGGCAGCCTTGGAAGCTGCTCGAGAGGCTCGAAGAAAGGTCATCTCCATCTAAGCTCAGGGGAGGGGAGTGTAGTAATGCTGTCTGTGCTAGGCGGCATCGGGTGGCGGGGAGGAGGCGGCGGACTCCTTCGCGGAGAAGATGGTGACGCAGGTGATCAAGAACGTCCAGGTCACCATCAGCGACATTCACATCCGCTACGAGGTTACACTCACGGCTGGCTGTGGCTGTGTGAAAGAGGGGTCGGATGAAGGACGAGTACACGAACCGAGAATGTCCGTTCGCTGCGGGCGCGAGTCTGGCTCAGCTGTCGCTGAAGACGACGGACGAGGCGTGGGTGCCGACGATCCTGAAGGAGGCGGTGACGCTCTTCCACAAGGCCGTGGACCTGGACTCCATCGCCATTTACTGGAACTCCTCCGACCGCCTCATCTCCCGCCTCAAGGAGAGGGCTGACATCCGAGCCGGTCTCAAGGCCGGCGTGGCCAAGCACGGACGTCCGCTCGAACTTTTCAACTACGGTTTCTTCTATTTTAGACTCCCCTACCCAACTTAGAGCCTTCATTTGTGCTGCAGTGCTGTACCCGATGGTGATAGCGGGTCGACTGAAGCTGAACCAGAAGCCGGAGACGGACGGGACGAATTGGCAGACGCCCAAGGTGGACTTCGATGTGGACATCAAGTCCATCGATCTCAACGTCGGCAAATATCAGGTTTCCCCACCGCTTCCATCGATCGTTTCGTCATCTATTTACTGCTCTACTGATTGTAGTACCAAAATATGCTGGAGTTTCTGGAGGCTCAGGAGCGCTTCACTCTAGCCGCCAAATACCGCAAGTACCGCCCCAATCTCAACGAGTACAAGGGACACTACGCCACATGGTTACCCCTACCACACTCTCCCCAATGCCAGGCAAATGGAGAATGTGTGGACAGGTGGAAGTTTGCGATCACAGCCATCCTAGAGCAGGAAGTCCGACGGCGCAATCGCAACTGGTCCTGGCGTCACATGAAGGCCCACCGGGACCTCGGACGCGCCTACACCAAGGCTCGCATCGATGTCCTCACCAACAAGTTCCCCTCTTCCCCTTTCCTCCACTCTCACCCATCCCAGCACCCTTGGACAGGAGCCCTTCAAAAGCCTCGCTAGAGGTTGTGAAAGAGGCGGAGGAGAAGATGGACGTGTTCAACCTCAACGTACTGCGGCAGCAGGCGGAGATGGAGGTGGATCGGAAGGGTCTCCTCAGGGTTGTCGATCAGCAAGGATGGGTTCTCACTTTTTCCCTTTACCTTTGATTGAAACCCTTTCATTGCTCTTTCTTCACTTCTTCATCAGAGTTGCAGTTTAAGCGTAAACGTAAGAAGGTAGCCTACGATCCTTCTAGCCAAATCTCATCAGAAGCTTGCCTGTAGTGAGCGGAAATGTACGCGATGTGCGCTGAAACTCCTTTAGTCCTTTTCCTGTCGTTGATTTGGCTCTTGGGGACAGAAGATTGGGTGGATAAGAGAGGGATTGAGGATGGGGATTGAGGTGGCTTGGGCCAAGAGCTGGTGGTCTGCGGATAAGCCAGCGGAGGGTGCAAAGAAGCCGGCTGGGAAGAAGGAGAGCAAGAAGGGCATCGCCGACCAGTTCAACGAGGCCATGACGCCTGAGGAAAAGGCCAAGCTCTTCGAAGCCATCGACTACCAGGCACCCTCTTTTCTTTCTCAACTCCCCACATCTTTACACACCTAACTTTCAATTGAAGGAAAATCAGCCCCCTACGCCGTATCCGAAGGAATTCGTGGACAATTACCTCAACTTCGTCCTACGCCGCCTAGGCATCACTGTACGCGATGAAGGTCGCGCTTCACAGGACCCCAAAACAGAGGCACGCCTTTCTTCCTCTCACTTGAAACCTCTCCCTCAAGTCCCTCCCTGGATTGTTGAGGTGGTGAAGCTGGAGCTGGACACAGTGTCAGTGGTGCTGAAGCAGCGCTCGGCGGCCAAGGCCATCTGGCTGGACGTCTCCATGGAGAAGTTCGGCGTATGGGGTATGAAGGTGAGTGTAGAGAAAAGCCTAACTGGGGAAAGGTAGAGAGAAGCGATTGAGGTGGGTAAGACAGTGGCCCCCGTGATGGTTCAGATGGCGAAGACCCAGACGCCCTTGCTGCATCTGGAGGTGGAGACGAACCCATTGGATGGTTCTTGCGACCAAAGTGTACTGCTTCGATCACAGCCTCTCAATGGTTTTGCCTCTCCTTTATCTTCCTCACTTTGACAAACTAAAGGAACATTTTCAGTCATTTATCACGCCCCCACGGTCAACATACTGGCCGACGTTTTCAAACCGCCAGAATCCGTCCGTCTCAAACAGTTCCTTCCCCCACCTTTCTGATGGGTGGGGAGAAAATGAAATGACTGCAGACTTTCGGCAACAGCGATGGCAAAGTACGAGACGGTGAAGGCACAGAGCACCACTGGGCTTGCACACGCCGTGGAGAATCGCTCCCGACTCCGCCTCGACATCGCCTTCCAGCCCATGCTGCTGATGATCCCCGAGACCGGCGTCTACCTCAAGTCCTCCAACCTCCTCATCGCCGACCTCGGCGCCTTCTCCATACGCACCATTGAGGACGCCAACACTTTCACCTTCAAGGGCCAGCGGCCTCAGATCGATGATCCTCGCATGCGTCAGGTTTCATCCCTCACTTTGTTACCCAATTGGTCTTTCAATAATATTAGCAATTGAAGGTGGTGGATGCGGCCTACGACAACTTCTTGGTGGAGCTGCGATCAGTGCAAGTGCTCTTCTGTGGAGCCAAGGAGGATTGGCTGGCGGCCAAGACGAAGGGCGGCGGCACTGCCCTCCACCTGCTTCAGCCCACCGGATTCCAGCTCCTCCTCCGCAAGTCCTCCCTCGACGACGCCCGCATCGCCAAGCTCCAGGTCCTCGGCAACCTCCCCAACCTGCACCTTCAGCTGTCCGAGGGACGCCTACTCAACCTGCTCAAGTACACAGGCCGTCTGCTTGGGAAGGGATGGGAAATTGAGGCTGGTTTGAGGTTGGCGCTGTCGATTCCAACACCGGAGCCAGCGCCACCGCCACCGCCCGGCTACGAGGCGGAGGAGCCGGTGGGGCCGGACCTCCGAACTGCTGCCAAGATGAAGGCCATCATGGAGGTGGACGAGGACGCTCTGGGCGAGGCTCAGGAGGACAAGCAGCAACAGCTCAGCTCCGACGCCTCCGCCAACGTCGGTCAAGTCAGCATGGAGCTTCACCTCTTCCTCCAGAAAGTTACTATCCAGCTAAAGAGGTGGTGATGGTACGGGAAATGGTTGGGGGCATTTGAGATAGCAATCAATGTGCTGCGGGGTAAGATGGGAGAGGAGGCGGCGCCTTTGCTGGCTTTCTTGCTGGAGGGATTGAGCGCGGAGATGTGGATGCGGAGCCTCGATCTCAACGCCAAGGCCAAGATCGACAACCTACAGCTCCAGCACATGGAATACAAATGTAGCCCTCTTCTTCCTTTCCTTCCCTAAGTCGTTCAAAGCTGGTGATTGGCCTCAGCCCTGCGGAACAGTTCAGAACCTCTCTACCTCATCGACAATCCTGCCAAGGCCTTGAAAGACAAGCCGCTTCTCAGCGTGGATTACATACAGGTCAGCTTCCCTTCAAGCTAAGATATAGGACGCTTTACAGGAATTGTTTGGTTGAAGGCGGATTCAAAGCACCCGCACTTTGCGACAGATTTTGCGAACACAGAGAAGCTGCTATCAGCTCGCTTTGAAGCGCTGGAGCTGAACCTGCACCAGGAGGCTGTGCGCAACCTCCAGGTACCAGTGCCCGACAGCCATTGACTCATTTAGACGGTGATTTGCAGGATTTCGGACTGAACCTATCGGAAGAGATGGGGAAGGTGCAAGAGGCGAAGTCTGTGGAAGCGGCCAAACTCACAGACGTCAAAGCTCGCATTTCAAACGCTGCTTCCCGAATCAGCCTCGACTCTGTGGAGGTTCCATTTCTTCCTGCATCATACCTTGCTATCTTTGCTCTGCCTAATTTCTAACTCTTACTCTTCAGGACGATGTTTAACTGCAAAGTTCATAGAGCAAATCTGTAGACGAAACATGGCAAATGCCGAAGGAAACGGCGAAAAGTGTGCATTTCTTTTGGGGAGTAATCAAGTCCTCTCACTAACTAATTCTCACCTATTTGTTGTGCTCATTGCCCTTTCTATCTGATGGATTTCCTCAAGCATGTGTCTGTCTCACTCAGCTACAGATGTTTGCAGCGAGCCAAAGCCAAGCTGAACGCCAATCGACAAAAGAAGCGTCAGGAGACGGAGGCGGACCAAATTCTGCAGACTCACATCGAGGCCTCCATGGGCACCATCGCCATCCTCCTCGGCTCCACCAAGGGCACCGTCCTAGACATATCCGTCTCCCTCCACCTATTCTCCCTTCGCTTCCTTTTTATGACCTCTGGAATGGCAGGTGGGAGGGTTGGAAGCGGATGTAGGGATCAAGGCGAAGCTGATGGAAGTTCAGCTGCGGATGACGACGCTTGGAATTCTGGATCCCTTCCCCGACACTCGCTACCCTCACATCCTCTCCGTCGCCGGCGACGAGATCTTCAGCCTCGTCTTCCAGCAGTACCTCTGGTCTCCCGAGGAGAAGGCCGCCCTCACCACTGAACAGGTCATCTCTCATGCCCGCTCCATTTACCCTTTTCAGACTCCATGGCCATCTTGCTTCTAGGTAGACATGGGCGTGAAATTCCGCCTCAACGCCATGCGCATGGTATTTCTCAACGCCTGGGTCAATCGGCTCCTCGTCTGGCTTCAGCCCTTCCAGGTTTCTCTTCTCTTCTTCTTCAGCCCAAGAAGCGACCCAGCACGAGTTTGCAGGGCGCAGCAGTGGAGGCAGCGGAGAGGACGAGCGAGGCAGCCAAGGAGAAGGCACAGGCAGCCGCCGATGCCGCCAAAGAGGTCGTCGCGGCCAAAGACATACCCAAGGTATCCTATCCTCACCCCTTCCTATATGAGTGGAGAGGCAAAGAGAGTGGGGCTGCAGATATTGTTGGACGTGGACATGGCGGCGCCGGTGATAATCGTGCCGCAGAACAGCCGCTCCATGGAAGGCTTCGTGGCCAACCTCATACGCATCAGCCTCGCCTACAGCTTTTCAAGGGCATCCGCAGAGGCGAGCGCATCGCCATCATCGACGCTCTATCCATCAAACTTTCCGACCTCAAGCTGGCCAGGTACTCATCGCTCCCTCCTGTTGCACCCCCAATTGCTGGCAGAAAGAGCTAGGCATGTCTGAAGGGTGCTGATGGAGGAGAAGAGCATGAATACGCTGGCGAAAGTGCAGCTGCTAGAGCCGGTCTCTTTCGGCCTCAGTCTGGACCGCAACCTCCGCTTCAGCTGCTTCAAGGACCGCCCTGAGCTCAAACTTCGCGCCCAGATGCCGCTCATCAAAGAACCCTTTGGTACCTCATGCCAACTCTGCAGTTGAATAGCGATGCTTGGATTGAGATGAGCCTGAGCCAGGAGGACTAATCGGTGACGATGCGAACGCTGGCCCAGAACCTTGGCGAGGGGGAACCGCCGGCCCCTGCTGCCCCCACACCGCCCCCAGCCAAGTCCAAGGACAGAATGGCTGATGCCGGACCTCCTCCATTGGAGAAGAAGCAGAGTACCGCCGTTACTACGCAGGCTCAGGTACTAGAAGCTCCCGCCAAGGTCACCACACTTTGTCTTTCCTCACCTGCTGGCAAAAGAAAGAGTGTTCGAATTTGCAGTCAGGTACTGAGGAGAGTCCGAATCAGGTGACGTTCGACATGCACGTGGAGGGTCTGGCAGCCTCGCTCTACATGGGCACTTCCAATCTCGTCTGCATTTCAGTCATAATATTTCCCATTCGATGCTAGGCTGGACTGATTTTGCAGGCGAAGGGCATAGCGGTGCGGAAGAAGGAGCACCGGCTGGGGACGCTGTCCATTCGGGACCTGATAGCCAGGGGGGCAGTGAAGGAGGACGGGGAGACCAAACTGAACCTCGCCCTCGTCAGCATCACCCTGGACGACAGCCAACCCACCGCCCAGGGCATCACCCGTCTCATGGACAAAGAAGCTTTGAAGACTCAACATGCTCGACGTCATCCTCGCCGTTGAGAAACGTTCAAGCCTTTCTTTCACTCGCCTTTTTCTCCTAGGGCGCATTTGCAGAGACGACAAAGGTGGACGTGCTCCTGCGGCCCTTCTACCTGGCCTTCTGCCCGGAGTTCATCGGCGCCTTGCTCCAATTCACCGCCGTCCCCACTGACGCGGAGTGGGAGGCCTGGCAAGCCAAGCGCAAACTCAACACCCCGCCCATCAAGACCAACAAAGCTCTTCCACCGCCCACATCGCCTCCTCCTCCACCTGCAGTTCTTCTGCTTCGTTGTATTTTCAGTGCCTTGAAATGAAAGGTTTGAGGAGAAGAAGGGCCAGATGCACGTCTACTTCGCCCTCGAGGACCCGGAGATCATCATAGTGGAAGACTCCACGCAGCCGAACAAAACCCAGGCCCTGTTTGTGAAGCTGCGTCTGGAAGGGAAGTACTACAGCCGCCCAGAGGGCGACAACATCTACCTCAACCTCAACCACCTCGAAATCTACTCCACCTTCTGGCACGAGCGCCCCGGCTGCGGCAGATTCCACAGGTGCCCCCAAAATCCCCTCCTACTCCCACCAAAGCATAGAAGCAAGGGGCATTGAAGGTGATGCCATCGACGCAGATGGCGCTGATGGGCAGTTTGGGGGAGGAGGTGAAGATGGACGTGGCGGGGGGCGCAGTGACGCTGCGAGTCTCGCCAGCAGTCATCCGCCTGCTCTCCGGCGCCGCGGCGGGCATCAACGCCCCGGTCCCCGTGAGCCAGGAGAGCGATCGAGCCATCGCCCAGCGACGCGCGGATCGGGCCCGCATCTGGGACCCACACCAGCTGCGCGCCCACGACTACTGGTTCATCTCCTCCGCCACCATCGACGAGGCTCAGGATGCTGTCAAGACTGCCGATCTTCTGGAGGCCCCCGCAGCGCCTAGCCCTAAGCCTGAGGCATCGATCTTGCCTCTTCTACGACACAACTTATTTGGGGAGAAAGCATTGATTTCAGGTGGCAGTGGTGAAGATGGACAGTCTGATTGTGCTGCTGGAGATCGGGTCGGAGGACAAGACGATCCCCGTCATCCTCACCCAGGTCTGCCTCACTGCCCAGGTCAACAACTGGAGCAGCAGTCTCAAGACTGAGTCCACCCTCACTTTCCAGGTTACTCCTTCACTTTTTGTTTTCAACTAATCTGTGACAGGAGTGAGAGTTAGAGGTGGCCACTTACAACAGCATCTACAACGCCTGGGAGCCATTGGTGGAGCCTATGGAGAAAATAACGGAGAGTCGAACGGTGCAGTACGAGCCATGGGAGATGAACATTGCCGTCAAGTCTGCTGCGCCCGCCGATTTCGGGTTGGCTTTTGCACTACCATTTGCCTTACTTCTTGCCTTTCGCTTTTTGTCTATGGTAACGATATTCATCCAAGGTCCCATCTGTGAACCAGTAAATTGGGAGCTAATATCATCGCTTACAAAGATTTAAAATTTTCCTTTTGAGGTTGAGGGTGGAAGAATTGTAAGCCCCTTTTTTACTGAATTTGCTGTCTGGCTTTCACATCAATTATGGTGACTGGCAGCACCCTGATGGTGTTGTACAAGAAAAATAGTGCCCCGCAGCAAAAATGACAAATATAACATTATTTCCAGAGGCGATTATGAAGCAATGACAACGCAGCCACCCAAAATGGCCGTCCACATATCTGCCTCTCGTCATCTTGAGGTTTGTTCTGGCTTCCATGTGTCATTAGAAACTAAAAGAGCGTCAACCTGAAGCTGACCTTGTCCAAGACGTGCATGGAGATGTTGACCGGTCTAGGCGAATCCTTCGCCAAAGCCGCCCGCAACGTGGACCCGCCCAAAACTAAGGCAATCACGCCTAAAACCATCCCCTGCGTGGGAAATATTTGAACCTGTTCGAGCTCATCCCGGCAGCTCACCGTTCGTGATCTACAACTACACGGGGCTGCAAGTGGAGCTGGTCCCTTCTGATTCCCTGAGCATCGAAGACGGCGGGGAGCAAGGTATCAAGGCCCTGGACTACGCCGATGTTGCCTTTGCCTGGCCCCAGGGCGGTGCTGAAACCCCAAATGAGAAGGTTCCCTTATCCTTTCTCTCTAGACCACTACCAGATGAGCTCCTTCTCTCTTGCAGGTGAAGAAGATCCCGGCTCAGAAGACGGACCCCGCCGTCCTCAACGTCCGCTTCCCCACCCTCACCACGCTGCGCGAGGTGGACGTCTCCCGGGCTGATCTCCGCGCTCTTCAGCCTCCCTATGCAAAGCCATGCGTCCAAAGACTACCTACTCGTTTCATTTCCTCTACATACCTCTTTTGCAGGATCCCTCATGAATATATTTGATAAAGGTGGCGGATATCAGCAGCGAGCAGGGCAGAAAAGTGATCATCCTTTGATCCCTCCTCACCATCGAGAACCACCTTGGCCTGCCAGTGGAGGTTGCATTTCACTTAAAAAGCGCCTCCTCTTCTGTGAGAAGCTGGTGAAAGGATTGAGATCTTCTATCTGGTGGACACGAATCTGGAGGCCATGCGGAGTAGTGGACGTGGAAGACTCTGCGGAAGGGAACGTGTTCTACGTCCCGCTGCCCGCCACCTACACACCCACCGGCCAATTCTTCTTCCGCCCCATTCTCAGCGGCGAGGAATACGAACCCACAGCCGAGGGCCTTGCTTGGCCTTCGTAAGCTTTTCTTACTTTTTTCATTGGCAAATACTTCCTAAGAAATCATGAAGTTGTATCCTAATTAATCAACAATCGAGAACAATATGCAGGTTCTCTGACCGCTACAATCCATCAGTGCTGCGGTCTCGGTCAAAGACAAACAACCCTGACGCAGGCTTCTACATCGGCGTCTGCGGAGTCTTCCAGGAAGGCACCTCTGAAAACAGCCGCAAGAAGACCCTCGCCGGCCAATGCTGGCGTCTGGAGCTCCGACCCGCCGTCACCCTCACCAACGTCCTCCCACACAAGGCACCTCCTTCTCCCCTGCCCCACAATCTTCCCATCAGATATCGCTTTCAGCTGACCGCCTTGGCCCCGTACCAGCCGAAACCTGTGGAGCTGGAGCCAGGGGCGCAAGTGGCGCTGTACACGGCGTGTCCGGAGCTGTCGGTGACGCTGCAGATCGAGATGGAGCCGGAGACCATGCGCGCCGTCTACACCATCCCGCCCGGAGAGCCTCCCGAACTCGCCGCCATCACGTTCAACTCCGAGCGCTCGCATATGGTACGCCTCAATCAAGCCTCAATCAACATTTCTATGGACTTGATTTCTAGGACTTCGGCATTCGAACAGTTCTGCTGCATGGCGCTCAACAATATAGAGCTCTATTCGCCTTACTGGATGGTCAACGCCACCGGAGCTCAGTCTTAGATACAAGGTTCTCCATAACCCCATATCTTTTACAATTTTCTTTGCTCTGCCATATCCATTCGCGCACAAACTTACCATTCTCCAATTTAGACCTTTCATTTTGACTTCCAAAGTTTGCCCAAAAACAACCTCAGAAATCGTGGGCCAATGCGATGCCTGTGCAGCCCTTGTTCCCCGTCTGAGTTGGCGTGCATGTGAGGGACTGGATGTGAGCGATGGTGTTGGGGGGTGTGAGTGTGGTGTGCATTGAGCTGCCGCAAGGTCGCTGCGGGGCCGTGCGGAAGAGGACGCGTCGCCTGGGCCACCGGATCGGCCAGCGAATGCGGCGGGCCAAGAAATCCCTCGGCAGAGTCTTCCGTCGTCGCCGGAACAAATTCACGCCGCCCGCCACCCCCAATCGCCTCCTCGGCCTATTCTCCCTGAAGAACCGCCCCAAACCCGCGCCCCATCACGTCAACCCCATTTATCCACCCACTAACCTGCATGGAATGAGGAGAGAATGAGAGGACTTCTTTTGCGAACCTTTTGCCTGGCCTTCCCCTGGTGCTGGGCGGTAGGGTAGATGGGATTGCAGAAGAGGTGGGGCGGGGCGGACGAGGGCGACACTCGCTGCTCCACCCGATGCGACTCCGACTCCGTCAACGTGTTCCCTACTGTTCCCACCCAACCCTTTCACCCTATCCACCTTTTCTTTTCCACTATCCCCATTCTAATCAACGATAGCAATGGGGAGGGCTGAAAGGAGGAAGGAGATGGGACTGGGTGTAGGCGGACGAGCCCGAGAGTGTGGAGCATGAGACGGTGAGGTATCTGCTGCTTTTCAGTTTCAGCGGCAAGGACTTCTTCAAATCCAAAAAGCTACAAGTTGCCGTCCAAGAAGGCAACTTTAGGTACAACTTCTTTACATGTGAAATTGTGCTTTTTTGGTTATTTATGTCCATACAAACATGGAGTATGTTTTTAAATGATTTCTGATATTCAATGGATCGCCCTCCTTGTCTCTGCTAGAAACAAAGTTTTCATTTCGATTCCAGAAATTTCTTGTAAGAAAACTTGGCAAAAACTGTTGCCAGTGAAAATCGGGAAACGGGTGACCATCCGTTCAGCGAAGGGATTCCGATTGACGCCGTAGGCAACGCAGGACGAGTCACCTCCAGCGTGAAGAACGGACCTACCTAGATGTTCCCCTAAGTCGCGGCTTCCTTCGAAAACCCTGCACACTCTCACTCCTCCATCCACACTCACACCCATCACATACTCCGCATGCAGCATGCAATATTCATGCAGGACAGGCAGAGGAAGATGCTGACGGTGGTCTTGTCGAGGGTGATCTGAGGATTGGGGTCCTGTCCGGCATCCCTGCGGAGGATATAATCCTGGTAGGCGGCCTCCAGCTGCTCGTTGCGCTTGTGGGACATGGCCTTGAAGCGTTTCTTCTTCGCCTCCCACACAATACCGCTGCTGCAATGCCTACCAGGATTGAAGGTGGGGCGAGGACAAAGTTGTGGAGCGTGACCAGACGATGGCGATGTAGAGGATGTCGAGGTTGAGGATGTTGTTGACGAGGGAGAGGCCGAGGCCCTGAAGGGAGAAGGTCAGCTCCATGTCCGGCTGCTCCAGTTCGTAGGCCTCGTTGGCATTGGCAGCCACGCTTGCCTCATAGGTTACCAGCAGCGCCCGCTGGCGTCCCATCAAGAAGGAGACCCAGTACACTTTGCCGCCATCTTGCACCTGCACACCAGCCTTCATATTCTCGTAAAAGTGACAGGAAAGAGTTGGTGACGGTGATTTCGCCGAATCCGTCCTTGTCCAGGGTGTTGGGCGTCGGGGTTGGCTGGCCGCAGGACCAGAGGATGCTCCGCTCCTCCTTGTCGGGCACTGTTATGCTGCTCCAGCAGTAGTGCCGCCGCAGCATGGGGCCCAGGCTGTACTCTGCCATGTCTCCACCCTAGAAGCAACTCAAAATGATGAAAGTAGGCAGGAAGGTAGAAGCTGATCGACGAACCTTCTGGCTGTAGGTGAACGGATATTTGGTGTGGTTGAGGAAGAGGACGGGTGTCATGCCGTCGTCGAAGTCTTCCAGGACGATGGACACGCTACTCTCTTCCACCGTCACCGACACTCGCACTCCCACACTCAAACACTATCCATCATACCTGTTTTAGGGCCAGAGAAAGAAAGTGGCCACCGCTCTCCAGGTATGCGAATGAAGCATTCATATTTCTCGTTGTAGGGGAAGGGAAGGGATTCCTGCTCCTCACCCGTGTAGCGGACCACCAGCAGGGGTTTCTTCTCTTTCGAGCGAGGGTACAAGCCCGTGCACTGCAAAATTCTATTCTCCAAATCGGAGGAAAGGTTGAGAAGGGCTAGGGAGACCTCTTGGGCAGGAAACTGCTGCCAGTAGTCAGCAATGTTCTGGTCAACCTCTCGCAGTTCCAGAACACTCTTGCTGCGATTGTCCACCAGGAAGAACGGCGTGAAGCTGATCACCTTGGTCAGCCCGTTGTAGCTCAGCGTGCTTGAAACAGCCACCTCAATTATACTTGGACTACTAATGCCATTTTGAGCAAAGTGAAAGTGGCGGGGAACATTGTAGGTAGGTCCGTTCTTCACGCTGGAGGTGACTCGTCCTGCGTTGCCTACGGCGTCAATCGGAATCCCTTCGCTGAAAATAAATAGTCACCCGTTTCCAATTTCACTGGCAACAGTTTTTGCCAAGTTTTCTTACAAGAAATTTCTGGAATCGAAATGAAAACTTTGTTTCTAGCAGAGACAAGGAGGGCGATCCATTGAATATCAGAAATCATTTAAAAACATACTCCATGTTTGTATGGACATAAATAACCAAAAAAGCACAATTTCACATGTAAAGAAGTTGTACCTAAAGTTGCCTTCTTGGACGGCAACTTGTAGCTTTTTGGATTTGAAGAAGTCCTTGCCGCTGAAACTGAAAAGCAGCGGAGTGCCCTCGCCCGTCTCATGCTCCACACTATCTGGCTCGTCCGCCTACACCCATTCCCATCTCCTTCCTCCTTTCAGCCCTCCCCATTGCTATCGTTGATTAGAATGGGGATAGTGGAAAAGAAAAGGTGGATAGGGTGAAAGGGTTGGGTGGGAACAGTAGAAACGTTGACGGAGTCGGAGTCGCATCGGGTGGAGCAGCGAGTGTCGCCCTCGTCCGCCCCGCCCCTCCTCTTCTGCAATCCCATCTACCCTACCGCCCAGCACCAGGGGAAGGCCAGGCAAAAGGTCCGCAAAAGAAGTCCTCTCATTCTCTCCTCATTCCATGCAGGTTAGTGGGTGGATAAATGGGGTTGACGTGATGGGGCGCGGGTTTGGGGCGGTGCTTGCGGGAGAATAGGCCGAGGAGGCGATTGGGGGTGGCGGGCGGCGTGAATTTGTTCCGGCGACGGCGGAAGACTCTGCCGAGGGATTTCTTGGCCCGCCGCATTCGGTGGCCGATCCGGTGGCCCAGGCGACGCGTCCTCTTCCGCGCGGCGCCGCAGCGACCTTGCGGCAGCTCAATGCACACCACACTCACACCCCCCAACACCCTCGCTCACATCCACTCCCTCACATGCACGCCAACTCAGACGGGAACAGGGGCTGCACAGGCATCGCATTGGCCCACGATTTCTGATGTTGTTTTTGGGCAAACTTTGGAAGTCAAAATGAAAGGTCTAAATTGGAGAATGGTAAGTTTGTGCGCGAATGGATATGGCAGAGCAAAGAAAATTGTAAAAGATATGGGGTTATGGAGAACCTTGTATCTAAGACTGAGCCCGGTGGCGTTGACCATCCAGTAAGGCGAATAGAGCTCTATCTGTTGAGCGCCATGCAGCAGAACTGTTCGAATGCCGAAGTCCTAGAAATCAAGTCCATAGAAATGTTGATTGAGGCTTGATTGAGGCGTACCATATGCGAGCGCTCGGAGTTGAACGTGATGGCGGCGAGTTCGGGAGGCTCTCCGGGCGGGATGGTGTAGACGGCGCGCATGGTCTCCGGCTCCATCTCGATCTGCAGCGTCACCGACAGCTCCGGACACGCCGTGTACAGCGCCACTTGCGCCCCTGGCTCCAGCTCCACAGGTTTCGGCTGGTACGGGGCCAAGGCGGTCAGCTGAAAGCGATATCTGATGGGAAGATTCGTGGGGGCGGGGAGAAGGAGGTGCCTTGTGTGGGAGGACGTTGGTGAGGGTGACGGCGGGTCGGAGCTCCAGACGCCAGCATTGGCCGGCGAGGGTCTTCTTGCGGCTGTTTTCAGAGGTGCCTTCCTGGAAGACTCCGCAGACGCCGATGTAGAAGCCCGCGTCAGGGTTGTTTGTCTTTGCCGACCGCAGCACTGATGGATTGTAGCGGTCAGAGAACCTGCATATTGTTCTCAATTGTTGATTAATTAGGATACAACTTCATGATTTCTTAGGAAGTATTTGCCAATGAAAAAAGTAAGAAAAGCTTACGAAGGCCAAGCAATGCCCTCGGCTGTGGGTTCGTATTCCTCGCCGCTGAGAATGGGGCGGAAGAAGAATTGGCCGGTGGGTGTGTAGGTGGCGGGCAGCGGGACGTAGAACACGTTCCCTTCCGCAGAGTCTTCCACGTCCACTACTCCGCATCGCTCCAGATTCGTGTCCACCAGATAGAAGATCTCAATCCATTCACCAGCTTCTCACAGAAGAGGAGGCGCTTTTTAAGTGAAATGCAACCTCCACTGGCAGGCCAAGGTGGTTCTCGATGGTGAGGAGGGATCGAAGGATGATCACTTTTCGTCCCTGCTCGCTGCTGATATCCGCCACCTTTATCAAATATATTCATGAGGCATCCTACAAAAGAGGTATGTAGAGGAAATGAAACGAGTAGGTAGTCTTTGGACGCATGGCTTTGCATAGGGAGGCTGAAGACGCGGAGATGAGCCCGGGAGACGTCCACCTCGCGCAGCGTGGTGAGGGTGGGGAAGCGGACGTTGAGGACGGCGGGGTCCGTCTTCTGAGCCAGGATCTTCTTCACCTGCAAGAGAGAAGAGGAGCTCATCTGGTAGTGGTCTAGAGAGAAAGGATAAGGGAACCTTCTCATTTGGGGTTTCAGCACCGCCCTGGGGCCAGGCAAAGGCAACATCGGCGTAGTCCAGGGCCTTGATACCTTGCTCCCCGCCGTCTTCGATGCTCAGGGAATCAGAAGGGACCAGCTCCACTTGCAGCCCCGTGTAGTTGTAGATCACGAACGGTGAGCTGCCCGGGATTGACTCAAACGGTTCAAATATTTCCCACGCAGGGGATGGTTTTAGGCGTGATTGCCTTAGTTTTGGGCGGGTCCACGTTGCGGGCGGCTTTGGCGAAGGATTCGCCTAGACCGGTCAACATCTCCATGCACGTCTTGGACAAGGTCAGCTTCAGGTTGACGCTCTTTTAGTTTCTAATGACACATGGAAGCCAGAACAAACCTCAAGATGACGAGAGGCAGATATGTGGACGGCCATTTTGGGTGGCTGCGTTGTCATTGCTTCATAATCGCCTCTGGAAATAATGTTATATTTGTCATTTTTGCTGCGGGGCACTATTTTTCTTGTACAACACCATCAGGGTGCTGCCAGTCACCATAATTGATGTGAAAGCCAGACAGCAAATTCAGTAAAAAAGGGGCTTACAATTCTTCCACCCTCAACCTCAAAAGGAAAATTTTAAATCTTTGTAAGCGATGATATTAGCTCCCAATTTACTGGTTCACAGATGGGACCTTGGATGAATATCGTTACCATAGACAAAAAGCGAAAGGCAAGAAGTAAGGCAAATGGTAGTGCAAAAGCCAACCCGAAATCGGCGGGCGCAGCAGACTTGACGGCAATGTTCATCTCCCATGGCTCGTACTGCACCGTTCGACTCTCCGTTATTTTCTCCATAGGCTCCACCAATGGCTCCCAGGCGTTGTAGATGCTGTTGTAAGTGGCCACCTCTAACTCTCACTCCTGTCACAGATTAGTTGAAAACAAAAAGTGAAGGAGTAACCTGGAAAGTGAGGGTGGACTCAGTCTTGAGACTGCTGCTCCAGTTGTTGACCTGGGCAGTGAGGCAGACCTGGGTGAGGATGACGGGAATCGTCTTGTCCTCCGACCCGATCTCCAGCAGCACAATCAGACTGTCCATCTTCACCACTGCCACCTGAATCAATGCTTTCTCCCCAAATAAGTTGTGTCGTAGAAGAGGCAAGATCGATGCCTCAGGCTTAGGGCTAGGCGCTGCGGGGGCCTCCAGAAGATCGGCAGTCTTGACAGCATCCTGAGCCTCGTCGATGGTGGCGGAGGAGATGAACCAGTAGTCGTGGGCGCGCAGCTGGTGTGGGTCCCAGATGCGGGCCCGATCCGCGCGTCGCTGGGCGATGGCTCGATCGCTCTCCTGGCTCACGGGGCCGGGGGCGTTGATGCCCGCCGCGGCGCCGGATAGGAGGCGGATGACGGCTGGAGAGACTCGCAGCGTCACTGCGCCCACCGCCACGTCCATCTTCACCTCCTCCCCCAAACTGCCCATCAGCGCCATCTGCGTCGATGGCATCACCTTCAATGCCCCTTGCTTCTATGCTTTGGCGGGAGTAGGAGGGGATTTTGGGGGCACCTGGAATCTGCCGCAGCCGGGGCGCTCGTGCCAGAAGGTGGAGTAGATTTCGAGGTGGTTGAGGTTGAGGTAGATGTTGTCGCCCTCGGGGCGGCTGTAGTACTTCCCTTCCAGACGCAGTTTCACAAACAGGGCCTGGGTCTTGTTCGGCTGCGTGGAGTCTTCCACAATGATGATCTCCGGGTCCTCCAGGGCGAAGTAGACGTGCATCTGGCCCTTCTTCTCCTCAAACCTTTCATTTCAAGGCACTGAAAATACAACGAAGCAGAAAAACTGCAGGCGGAGGAGGAGGCGATGTGGGCGGTGGCAGAGCTTTGTTGGTCTTGGCGGGCGGGGTGTTGAGTTTGCGCTTGGCCTGCCAGGCCTCCCACTCTGCGTCAGTGGGGACGGCGGTGAACTGGAGCAAGGCGCCGATGAACTCCGGGCAGAAGGCCAGGTAGAAGGGCCGCAGGAGCACGTCCACCTTTGTCGTCTCTGCAAATGCGCCCTAGGAGAAAAAGGCGAGTGAAAGAAAGGCTTGAACGTTTCTCAACGGCGAGGATGACGTCGAGCATGTTGGTCTTGGAGGCTTTCTTGTCCATGAGACGGGTGATGCCCTGGGCGGTGGGTCGGCTGTCGTCCAGGGTGATGCTGACGAGGGCGAGGTTGAGGTTGGTGTCCCCGTCCTCCTTCACTGCCCCCCTGGCTATCAGGTCCCGAATGGACAGCGTCCCCAGCGAGTGCTCCTTCTTCCGCACCGCTATGCCCTTCGCCTGCAAAATCAGTCCAGCCTAGCATCGAATGAAAATATTATGACTGAAATGCAGACGAGATTGGAAGTGCCCATGTAGAGCGAGGCTGCCAGACCCTCCACGTGCATGTCGAACGTCACCTGATTCGGACTCTCCTCAGTACCTGACTGCAAATTCGAACACTCTTTCCTTTGCCAGCAGTGAGGAAAGACAAAGTGTGGTGACCTTGGCGGGAGCTTCTAGTACCTGAGCCTGCGTAGTAACGGCGGTAGTCTGCTTCTTCTCCAATGGAGGAGGTCCGGCATCAGCCATTCTGTCCTTGGACTTGGCTGGGGGCGGTGTGGGGGCAGCAGGGGCGGGCGGTTCCCCCTCGCCAAGGTTCTGGGCCAGCGTTCGCATCGTCACCGAGTAGTCCTCCTGGCTCAGGCTCATCTCAATCCAAGCATCGCTATTCAACTGCAGAGTTGGCATGAGGTAAAAAGGTACTTTGATGAGCGGCATCTGGGCGCGAAGTTTGAGCTCAGGGCGGTCCTTGAACCAGCTGAAGCAGAGGTTGCGGTCCAGACTGAGGCCGAAAGAGACCGGCTCTAGCAGCTGCACTTCCGCCAGCGTATTCATGCTCTTCTCCTCCATCAGCACCCTTCAGACATGCCTAGCTCTTTCTGCCAGCAATTGGGGGTGCACAGGAGGAGCAGATGAGTACCTGGCCAGCTTGAGGTCGGAAAGTTTGATGGATAGAGCGTCGATGATGGCGATGCGCTCGCCTCTGCGGATGCCCTTGAAGCTGTTGGCGAGGCTGATGCGTCCGAGGTTGGCCACGAAGCCTTCCATGGAGCGGCTGTTCTGCGGCACGATTATCACCGGCGCCGCCATGTCCACGTCCAACAATATCTGCAGCCCCACTCTCTTTGCCTCTCCACTCATATAGGAAGGGGTGAGGATAGGATACCTTGGGTATGTCTTTGGCCGCGACGACCTCTTTGGCGGCATCGGCGGCTGCCTGTGCCTTCTCCTTGGCTGCCTCGCTCGTTCTTTCAGCTGCCTCCACTGCTGCGCCCTGCAAGCTCGTCCTGCGTCGCTTCTTGAGCTGAAGAAGAAGGGAAGAGGAACCTGGAAGGGCTGAAGCCAGACGAGGAGACGGTTGACCCAGGCGTTGAGGAAGACCATGCGCATGGCGTTGAGGCGGAATTTCACGCCCATGTCCACCTAGAAGCAAGATGGCCATGGAGTCTGAAAAGGGTAAAGAAGAGGACAGCCACGCAGGCAATGGCAAGCGAGAGCCGGCGGTGGAGCGGGAATGAGAGATAATCTCCTCCTCCACTCCTCCGTTCAGTTCTCCTCCGAAAGAGAGAACCTGTTCAGTGGTGAGGGCGGCCTTCTCCTCGGGGGACCAAAGGTACTGCTGGAAGACGAGGCTGAAGATCTCGTCTCCGGCGACGGAGAGGATGTGAGGGTAGCGAGTGTCGGGGAAGGGATCCAGAATTCCAAGCGTCGTCATCCGCAGCTGGACTTCCATCAGCTTTGCTTTGATCCCCACATCCGCTTCCAACCCTCCCACCTGCCATTCCAGAGGTCATAAAAAGGAAGCGAAGGGAGAAGAGGTGGAGGGAGACGGATATGTCTAGGACGGTGCCCTTGGTGGAGCCGAGGAGGATGGCGATGGTGCCCATGGAGGCCTCGATGTGAGTCTGCAGAATTTGGTCCGCCTCCGTCTCCTCCCGCCGCTTCTGTCGATTAGCGTTCAGCTTGGCTTTGGCTCGCTGCAAACATCTGTAGCTGAGTGAGACAGACGCATGCTTGAGAAAGCCGATGAGATAGAAAGGCCAATGGGCACACATAGTTGACAATTTGTTAGTGAGAGGGTTCGATTATTCCCCAAAAGAAATGCACACTTTTCGCCGTTTCCTTCGGCCTTTGCCATGTTTCTTCTACAGATATGCTCAATGAACTTTGCAGTTAAACATCGTCCTGAAGAGTAAGAGTTAGAAATTAGGCAGAGCAAAGATAGCAAGGTATGATGCAGGAAGAAATGGAACCTCCACAGAGTCGAGGCTGATTCGGGAAGCAGCGTTTGAGATGCGAGCTTTGACGTCTGTGAGTTTGGCCGCTTCCGTAGACTTGGCCTCTTGCACCTTTCCCATCTCCTCCGATAGGTTCAGTCCGAAATCCTGCAATTCACCGCTCTAAATGAGTCAATGGCTGCCGGACACTAGAACCTGTAGGTTGCGCACAGCCTCCTGGTGCAGGTTCAGCTCCAGCGCTTCAAAGCGAGCTGATAGCAGCTTCTCTGTGTTCGCAAAATCTGTCGCAAAGTGCGGGTGCTTCGAATCCGCCTTCAACCAAACAATTCCTGTAAAGCGACCTATATCTTAGCTTGAAGGGAAGCTGACCTGTATGTAATCCACGCTGAGAAGCGGCTTGTCCTTCAAGGCCTTGGCAGGGTTGTCGATGAGGTAGAGGGGCTCTGAGCTGTTCCGCAGCGCTGAGCCCAATTATCCAGCTTTGAACGTCTTAGGGAAAGAAAGGAAGAAGAGGGCTACATTTGTATTCCATGTGCTGGAGCTGTAGGTTGTCGATCTTGGCCTTGGCGTTGAGATCGAGGCTCCGCATCCACATCTCCGCGCTCAATCCCTCCAGCAAGAAAGCCAGCAAAGGCGCCGCCTCCTCTCCCATCTTACCCCGCAGCACATTGATTGCTATCTCAAATGCCCCCAACCATTTCCCGTACCATCACCACCTCTTTAGCTGGATAGTAACTTTCTGGAGGAAGAGGTGAAGCTCCATGCTGACTTGACCGACGTTGGCGGAGGCGTCGGAGCTGAGCTGTTGCTGCTTGTCCTCCTGAGCCTCGCCCAGAGCGTCCTCGTCCACCTCCATGATGGCCTTCATCTTTGCCGCGGTGCGAAGATCTGGCCCGACTGGTTCCTCCGCCTCATAGCCGGGCGGTGGCGGCGGCGCTGGCTCCGGTGTTGGAATCGACAGCGCCAGCCTCAACCGAGCCTCAATTTCCCATCCCTTCCCAAGCAGACGGCCTGTGTACTTGAGCAGGTTGAGTAGGCGTCCCTCGGAGAGCTGAAGGTGAAGGTTGGGGAGGTTGCCGAGGACCTGGATCTTGGCGATGCGGGCGTCGTCGAGGGAGGACTTGCGGAGGAGGAGCTGGAAGCCGGTGGGCTGGAGGAGGTGTAGGGGAGTGCCGCCGCCCTTCGTCTTGGCCGCCAGCCAATCCTCTTTGGCCCCGCAGAAGAGCACTTGCACTGATCGCAGCTCCACCAGGAAGTTGTCGTAGGCCGCATCCACCACCTTCAATCGCTAAGCTCTTGGAAGTCCAATTGGGGCAAAGAGGGACGAAACCTGACGCATGCGAGGGTCATCGATCTGAGGCCGTTGGCCCTTGAAGTTGAAGGTGTTGGCGTCCTCAATGGTGCGTATGGAGAAGGCGCCGAGGTCGGCGATGAGGAGGTTGGAAGACTTGAGGTAGACGCCGGTCTCGGGGATCATCAGCAGCATGGGCTGGAAGGCGATGTCCAGGCGGAGTCGGGAGCGATTCTCCACGGCGTGCGCCAGCCCCGTGGTGCTCTGTGCCTTCACTGTCTCGTACTTTGCCATCGCTGTTGCCGAAAGTCTAAAGCCACCTCATTTTTCCCACCCATCAGAAAGGTGAGGGAAAGAACTGTTTGAGACGGACGGATTCTGGCGGTTTGAAAACGTCGGCCAGTATGTTGACCGTGGGGGCGTGATAAATGACTGAAAATGATCCTTTAGTTTGTCAAAGTGAGGAAGATAAAGGAGAGGCAAAACCATTGAGAGGCTGTGATCGAAGCAGTACACTTTGGTCGCAAGAACCATCCAGTGGGTTCGTCTCCACCTCCAGATGCAGCAAAGGCGTCTGGGTCTTCGCCATCTGCACCATCACGGGGGCCGCAGTCTTGCCGACCTGAACCTCTTCCATCAGCCTCTCCTCAGTCAAGCTCCTCTCCACACTCACCTTCATGCCCCATACGCCGAACTTCTCCATGGACACGTCCAGCCAGATGGCCTTGGCTGCCGAGCGCTGCTTCAGCACCACAGACACTGTGTCCAGCTCCAGCTTCACTACCTCAACAATCCAGGGACTTGAGGAAGATGTTTCAAGTGAGAGGAAGAAAGGTGTGCCTCTGTTTTGGGATCCTGTGAAGCACGGCCTTCGTCGCGTACGGTTATGCCTAGACGGCGTAGGACGAAGTTGAGGTAATTGTCCACGAATTCCTTCGGATACGGCGTAGGGGGCTGATTTTCCTTCAATTGAAAGTTAGGTGAGTAAAGATGTGGGGAGTTGAGAAAGAAAAGAGGGTGCCTGGTAGTCGATGGCTTCGAAGAGCTTGGCCTTTTCCTCAGGCGTCATGGCCTCGTTGAACTGGTCAGCGATGCCCTTCTTGCTCTACTTCTTCCCAGCCGGCTTCTTTGCACCCTCCGCTGGCTTATCCGCAGACCACCAGCTCTTGGCCCAAGCCACCTCAATCCCCATCCCCAATCCCTTTCTTATCCACCCAATCTTCTGCCCCCAAGAGCCAAATCAACGACAGGAAAAGGACTAAAGGAGTTTCAGCGCACATCGCGTACATTTCCGCTCACTACAGGCAAGCTTCTGATGAGATTTGGCTAGAAGGATCGTAGGCTACCTTCTTACGTTTACGCTTAAACTGCAACTCTGATGAAGAAGTGAAGAAAGAGCAATGAAAGGGTTTCAATCAAAGGTAAAGGGAAAAAGTGAGAACCCATCCTTGCTGATCGACAACCCTGAGGAGACCCTTCCGATCCACCTCCATCTCCGCCTGCTGCCGCAGTACGTTGAGGTTGAACACGTCCATCTTCTCCTCCGCCTCTTTCACAACCTCTAGCGAGAGCTTTTGAAAGGCTCCTGTCCAAAGGGTGAGATGGGATGGGTGAGAGTGGAGGAAAGGGGAAGAGGGAAACTTGTTGGTAAGGACATCGATGCGAGCCTTGGTGTAGGCGCGTCCGAGGTCTCCGTGGGCCTTCATGTGACGCCAGGACCAGTTGCGATTGCGCCGTCGGACTTCCTGCTCTGAGTAGCAGGATGGGCTGCGATCGCAAAGTTCCACCTGTCCACACATTCTCCATTTGCCTGGCATTGGAGAGAGTGTGGGTAGGGGGAACCATGCGGCGAGTAGTGTCCCTCAAGGAGTTCGTTGAGATTGGGGCGGTACTTGCGGTATTTGGCGGCTGAGAGTGAAAGCGCTCCTGAGCCTCCAGAAACTCCAGCACATTTCTGGAATTACAGTTCAATAGAGTCAGTAAATAGTGAGAAATTCAGATCGAAGGAAGCGGTGGGGAAACCTGATATTTGCCGACGTTGAGATCGATGGACTTGATGTCCACGTCGAAGTCCACCTTGGGCGTCTGCCAATTCGTCCCGTCCGTCTCCGGCTTCTGGTTCAGCTTCAGTCGCCCCGCTATCACCATCGGGTACAGCACTGTAGCACAAATGAAGGCTCTAAGCTGGGTAGGGGAGTCCAAAATAGAAGAAACCGTAGTCGAAAAGTTTGAGGGAGGGATTGGACGTCCGTGCTTGGCCACGCCGGCCTTGAGATCCGGCTCGGGATGTCAAGCCCTCTCCTTTAGGCGGGAGATGAGGCGGTCGGAGGAGTTCCGAGCAGATGGCGATGGAGTCCAGGTCCAGGGCCTTGTGGAAGAGCGTCACTGCCTCCTTTCTTCAGGATCGTCGGCACCCACGTCCTCGTCCGTCGTCTTCAGCGACAGCCGAGCTAGACTTGTGCCTGCAGCGAACGGACATTCTCGATTTTTCGTGCCACTCGTCCTTCATCCGACCGCATCCACAAAACAGCCACAGCCAGCCGTGAGTGTAACCTCGTAGCGGATGTGAATGTTGCCGATGGGCGACCTGGAGGTTTTTGATCACCTGCGTGACCATCTTCTCCGCGAAGGAGTCCGCCGCCTCCTCTCCACCACCCGATGCCGCCTAGCACAGACAGCATTACTACACTCCCCTCCCCTGAGCTTAGATGGAGAAAAACCTTCCTTCGAGCCTCTCGAGCAGCTTCCAAGGCTGCCAGCTCCTTGGCTTTGGCCTCTGCCACATTCTTCTTCTCCTTCTCTCCCGTTGTAGAAGCAGTGTACCCCTGAAGGATTAAGCAAGCCAAACGAGGGTGAGATGATGACGCAGTGAGGAGGAGGAAAGAATACCTTGTTGGGAACGGCGAGGATGTGAAGAGAGGTGATGGTGGCGATGACGGGCTCGGTGTAGAGGTTCTTCCAGGGGATCTGCAGCTTCAGCTCTCCCAGGTACCCGTACTTCAGCTTTATCGGCAGATCCAATTCATCCAGTGCTGTCGACTTCACGTCAAGGTCTTTCAGCACTACGTCCCCTGAAGAAATAGAAGAAGCATATGATGGCATTGCAAAGCAGTTAGGTGAGCAACCTCCCCAGATGCCGAGGTTGAGCTGGGAGGCATCCAGGTTTTCCACATAGCTCCCGAGAACTCGGTTCAGAACGTCCACCACCAAACTCTCGAACACCATCCTTCTTCACCCTCTAGCACTGCTTGGTACTGTCGATCATTCTTTTCTTTCTCCCATTCCTTGCTTTACTGGGATCTGCAAATGTGACATATGAACCAAAATGAGGCAAAGAAAATAGTTTGCGCTCTGCATTATTAAAATTTACACGGAAACCTGGGCAAAATAAGATTACAAAGGTAAAGCGCATGCAAAACATTGCATTTTTCAGAACGATTGCGGGAACGGTAAAAGATGAGAAAGCAGAATGGGGTGAATAATAGAGAACGGGTGCAGGGTGCTGTTCCCCCGGGCCCGAGCGCGCAACGGTTGGTAGGTAATGCGCCGTCAATTTGAGACACCATCCCCTGTCCTCTTTTTTAGAACAGCTGGTTAAAGCTCCTTTGTAGACTCATTCATCATTGTTTCCTAGCCCTATTCTGCCAATGCGGTTATTTTTTGGACATACTGACAGGATATAGATAAGCCCTGCTTGCACTTCAAGAACTAACATTTAGCTTATGCATAAGACATACGATCAATGTCTCAACGAATACTCATGAGAGGAACAAACAAACGCGAGTAATGACGGACACCATAAGCCTACCGAACAACTGATCTGGCCTAAAAATTACAAGTGTTTTTCCGAATGCAAAAAAGCGTTTCTGCTGAACCTGATAGGTCACTTTTTTTCAAAAAAGATTAGCGAGGGTCAGTCCATGGTCAAGAAAAATTTGCAATCATCAATAAAAGCTAGAATGCAGCTTTCGAGAGGACTGATAAACAGGCAACATAGGCCGAGAGACAGGCGGGTGGCTGAAAAAGGCAGGGGCAGCTGTGCATTTGTGTCTGCCAGCGCGGGCTTCCATGGGGCTTTTCCAGGGCCCGTTAAACAGTTGGCCCTCAATCAGGCACGCACCTCCCTGCCTTCCAACTATTGCGCATTATTTCGCATCCACCACCAATAATACCCGTCCTCCATATACCCTATGCGCTGGCACTGTTGCTGAAGCTTGGCTGGGCAAGAATCTCATCCTTCGTCATGCAAGAAGTGGACGGCTCGCTTCTGGAAGGGGTAAGCGCTCTTTCTGAACGAAATCCTAAGGGTGCAAGATGTTGCTTTGTAAGGGCGGCCAGGTACTGCGATTGGGGAGTTCTTTGAGTGTGCTGGAGAAGCGTCCGTTGCGCATCCACTCCATCCGCGCCGGCCGCCCCAAGCCCGGCCTCAAAGTCCATTCCTCCCTTCCTCATCTTGGAGGCCAAGAAGTGGTTACCAGGCCCAGCATCTGTGCGGCCTGGAACTGCTGCGGGACATCAGTGGCGGGCAGTTGGAAGGCGGCTGCTTGGACTCCACGGAAATCCGCCTCTACCCCGCTCCTCAGTCGCCCAACCTTCGCCGTCTCAACGGCCATGTCTCCACTGCTGGGTACTCTCCATCCCCCTTCCTGTCTTGATTCCTAAAGAAGCAATGGGGGATTGTAGGAGCATAACGCTGCTGATGCAGTCCAGCATTCCGGTGCTGGCTCTGAGTGCGGGGGAGGAGGTGTTGGTGTCCTGCCGCGGGGGCAGCAACGTCGCTTTCGCGCCCCAGATCGACTACGCACAGCGAATCCTGGCTCCCATGCTGGCCCGCTTCGGCCTCCACTTCCAGGTGGACATCCGCAGGAGGTTCGCCGTTGCCTAGTTGGTTGGGCGAGAGAGCAAGAGGAAGCAATCTGCAGGGGCTTCTTCCCCAAAGGCGGCGGGGAAGTGGAGGTGCGAGTGCAGCCGGTGGACTGCCTCCGTCCTGTCCAACTGCTGGAGCCTGGGCCTGTGCGTCAAATCACCCTCCTCACGGCCTCCTCCCAACGCTGTCCAGCCCGAGTCCTGGAATTGGGGTTGGCTCAGGTGGAGGAATGTAAAGAATAGAGGCTTGTAGGTAGGGGAAGAGATGATGCGGGGCGCACGCGAGGAGCTGGCCTCGTTAGGGCTGCCCATGAAGGAGGAGAGGACGACGCCGTCGGGGAGCGGAGAGGACGGGGCCGGACTCCAGCTGATTGCAGAGACCAGCAATGGCTTCTATTTCGGTTCCAATGCCGCCCCGTAAATGCACCGGAGTTATGAGTAGAGGTTTTTAAGGCACTGATTCTCTGAGCAAACGCGGCGCTCAACCGAGGAAGCTGGGTCAGGAAGCTGGCGCTAAATTACGCCAGCTCATTCTTTCCGGCGTTGCCATTGATGAGCACCTTCAAGACCAGGTAATACCACCGCTTTACTACATTAGCAAAAAACATTCCATTTGGCGAATAAGTATTTTGTCTGAGTTGGAAAATGAAAGTAATGAAAAATCGAAAATTGTGGAAGAGAAAACGCAAAAATCAATTTTTTGAAGGCTTTTTAAACCAGGAAAATGATTTAGAGGCTCATTTTGCAGTTGATATTGCTGATGGCGTTGGCGAAGGGAGAATCGTGCATTCGCTGTGGTCCGCTTACCCTTCACACCAAAACAGCCATTCAAATTTGCCAAGATCTCACCGATGTTAGTGTTCCATGATTGTCACTGTAATAATTGTCAAGATTGCAGGCAAAATTCGAGGTTAAAGAAGAGTCTGAAGACAAAGTAGTGATAAACTGTCAAGGTGTTGGATTCATCAATAATGCACTGTCCTCTAACTAGTCGGTTTCGTGGCCCTAATTGGTTTTGCTATTTTTCGTCGTTGGAATCTATTTTTGCGCGGCCGCAGGCCGCCTGCCGCGAAGGGCAGGGCAGTCAGAGCTCCGTAGGCCGGAGGGCATGGGTGCGGAGGCCCCGGAGCGTAGCCTGGCATGCGAAGCATGCTAGGCGAAGCGTAGGGGCCGTAGCACCCGTGCCCGGAGGCCGGAGGAGCTCTGGCGCCCTGCCCGAAGCGGCGGGCGGCCAAGGCCAGCTTAAGCAGTTACCCCATTTTTGCGTCCGTCTGTCCGCATATATATCTTATATAATACGCATGATGCCATTTTAGGGGGGGTCTCGGCGCCACCTGGATTCTTTAGTTATCTTGGCATATTATAGCTCTATGTTTGGCTTTTGACGAGTTATTCAATAATTTTTGGGCTGCTCCATGCATGGAAAAGTTTAAAAACATGAAATAATTGAAAACGTGCCGAATTTTGCCATTTTTGGTGATTTTTTGACTTTGAAACTTCATAGCTCTTTCATTTTTGAACTTTTCCTGTCGGACTTTTTTTTAAATTAAAGCTATAACAGTTCTGCTTTAAATCCAATGTTTAATTTTCAATGTTTTTTCGTAAAATATTTGAAAAAAATGATTTGACTGATGTCAATTTTTCGATTTTTGACCTACCCAGGAGTCTGATGTATATGGGATGAATCAAGTAATTCTTCAAGGCGTGATTGTGACAGCATTTTTCCATGAAATGCGAATGATGAGCATTGTCAATCGAAATTGAGTGTTAACACCTCAAGTTCTTTGAGTCCTTTATGCTGTGTTGTGGCTTGAAATTCCACGATGCATTATTGGGTCTCATTGTGCCTATAATGATTGTGCCTAAAATCATTTTGCCTAAAATTGTGCCTATCTGAAAATTCTTTTTTCTGAAAAGTAATTATGCTAGAGGGAGATTTATATGAATTATATTACTGGTCACATAATTTTAACTATATAGGTGGCCGCGCGTAGCGCGGCCACTGACCTATATTACTAGTATATATATATATATGTGTGTGTGCCATGCCCGTACTCCGCGGTTTTTCAACGAAATTGGCTGATTTTTTGCATGAAGGTCCGCCTAGGCGGTGCCTCGGGACCATTTTTGGCGCTTGGCGTAATTTTTTGAATTTCGCCCAAAACTCAATTTTTTGATGTTTCAAAATACGAAAAATCATAAATCACTGGGTTTTCAATGAAATTTGCTGAATTTTTGCAGGTACGTCCGGCAAAGTAATATCTGGAAGCTGGCAAAAGGAATTTTCGGAATATTTGTTATTTATCGATTTATTGTCAAAAACCCAAAATCTTGATGTTTCGAAAATTTGAACATGCATAAGTCTTTGGTTTTTCAATGAAATTAGCTGATTTTTGGTATGTACGTCCGGGATAGTAATATCTTGAAGCTGGCGAGAGAAATATTTGAAATTTTTAGTATTACTTGATTAATAGTCAAAAACCGAAAATCTTGATGTTTCAAAAATTTCATTGAGATCGGTTGAATTTTGCCATGAATTTTCATCTAGTTGTTGTCTTGAGGTGAGGCCGCGCATCTTGGCAACAGCCGAGAACACCTTGTTAGTTTTTCGAAGCAATAAAATATCATGGTGATTCCCGTTGAGATTCCACCATAGTAAGCGCATTCACGTCTATTCTCTTTGCATGTCATTGGCAAACGATGCAAACAAGGTGTTCATCAGGCAGAAAAGCAAAGCTTCCAGAAGAATCAGCACTACATCATGGTTTCTCTTGAATTGTCCTCGCAAAGACGGGAATAAATGAAGAGCTTGGCAGCCGAAGTTTGCGCTGGAGCTGCGCATGAACTTGGAGGGCCTCAAGTCCATCCGACCGGACGGCGACGACTTTCGCTACTACTTCAAGGTTCTATCACACTTCCTTGCTTCATTCAAAGGACGCTTGACTTTGAGATCAAGTGCAGCAACTGCAACGAAGTGACAGAGCACTGGCAGTACCTCACCTTCCAGGTTTACTGCTTCACCTCTAATGACAGGCTTCGGCCAAGGCAAAGGGGTTGGAGGAGGAGCACGAGATTCCGGGCAGTCGTGGTACTGCGCACTACGTCTCCAAGTGCCACTTCTGCCAGCGCTTGGCCAATATCGGTCCTCCTACTCTACACCCTACTCCTCTTCTTGGCTCTTCATACCAGAGGCTAAGAAAAGAAGAGTGAAATAGATGTGCTGCAGAAATGGTGAAGGATAGCCTGAGCGCCTACACATCGGAAAAGAACCGAGAGTGGCAGGCGATCCTCTGTCTGGACTGCCGTGGATTGGAGCCTGTGGACTTCGATCCTCGCGTATTGATTCCTCTTCTTTCCCTCGCCCCTTAGCCAGCCCTTGGCTTGGCTCACCTGCCTTGTCATTCTAGGTCGGCTGGTTTGCGGAGGCAGCGGAATCCAACACAACTTTCAACGATGTGGACCTGAAGGAGAAAGTTGGCAGGGAATTTTGGAGGATTTAGTTATGAGCGAAGTCGGTTTGAAGGACTGGTGCGAGTATGACGAGAAAGCTGATATTCCTGTGGGAGTCTACGAGCTAGAGGCCAGAATTGTCCATCATCAGCCAGGAAAACACAGCAAATGATCATATGCCTTAGTTTCATTTTATCCCATTTCATTTGATTTGATTTCTCAACCCCAACGGAGCGGTGGTTTTGCCTCCGAATAACAATCACTCTCCAATACAACGATGCAGCCGAAAATTATTTTAATGTAATAAAATGCTACAGTTAAATATGATTAAAGCAAGTATCGTTCAAACAGTATTGCTCTAAAATATCGTTTTTAATTCTCTCATTGAATTGCAGTTAATATTGCAGCGTACACTTGGACTGTCTTTTTTCTTCGATAAATTCGGCTAAAGCATTTCTAAAAAACATGGCACATCAAACAATGACTTAGAGGCATATGACGCGGGAGAGGTTAAAGAGTGGGTGGAGGAAGTTCAAGGGGAGGAGGAGGTGGATGAAGAGGAGGAGGAGGAGGGGGTGGCCATGGGACTGACGACGAGGTCGCTGATGAGGACCTCGCCCATGAGCAGCCTCTTCACCGCCGCCTGCAAGTATCGTCTTTCCCCTTCCACCCGTCTCTTTTGCATCCTAAGCTCCTCACCTCGTTCCTCACTTGGCGCAGGAGCTGTTGGCGCAGCTTGTCCAGCTCCGTGGGGCTGAGGCCGGCCTTCTTGGCCTTGATGAGTGTCTCCCAAACGTCCTCCTCCACATCCTTCAGGCGCCTCTCGCTCACCTTTGTGTTCATCCTTCCACCCTTCAAATGATGCGCTCATTCTTGTCCTTGGCTTAGGGCTGAGTTTGAGAAAGGACCTGGAAGAATGGGCCCAGGGCATCGAAGGCCAGGGCCCGCTTCAGCGCCCTCGTGAGCTGCTCGGCGAAGGCCTTCTCTTCCGGGGTCTCCTCCTCGTCGCTCTCCTCCTCTTCGCTCTCCTCCTTGTCCTTGTCGGCCTCCTCCGCAGGCTCTTCTTGAGGGGGGCGCTTCTTGGGGAGGCTTGGGTAGCTGGAGGTGGTCGGGTCCCTAGGGAACCTCTTGCTCCGAGCGGCGTCCCCGGCGCCAGTCATCTGGAAGGAAGCCCAACAGTTCTTCTTTCTCTCCATTCCTCTCTCTTCCGGCCTCTGCTCACATCGCTTCTCTCCCTGCCAGCCTCCCTGGCAGCATCGGCGTCCTCCGCGCTCTTGAAGGTGAGGATGGCGGCGTAGGAGATGGCCGGCTCCGTCTCCTGCTCCTCCTCTGCCCCTCTCACTCTCTCCAGCTCCTCCTCTGCCACCACCCAGCCCATCGCCTGTGGAAGGAAGGAAGGAAGGGAATGGATGGAGTGTGATGAGAGGTAGGGAGGGAAGGAAGGAAGGATACCTGAAGGTATGTGCGCTGGGCATCCATGGCCTCCAGGTGGCGGCTGGCGGAGGGCGCAGGAATGGCGCGTCTTCGGATGAAGAACTCGGCGGGCTCATAGTTGAGCCCCTGGCGCGGGTAGAGGATGCGGACGTTGGGGATGACGGAGAAGTCCGCCGCCTCCTTCCCATCCTCCACCACCCGCAGCCGGACCAGCATATAGGCGTCGGACCAGTTGCTGCAAGGGCCCATCCTACGGCTCAGCTGAGTCAGGGCAGGGAGCCTACGTGATCTTGAGGCTGGCTATGGCCGGCTGGAGTGGGCCATGGCGCTGCTCCTCGTTTGTGATGAGGTAGATGGTGGGCTTGTCCAACTGCCCCCGGATTTCCATTGGCTCGCCCACCTTGAACAAGGGCATCGCTTGAGGCCAGCTCTTGGACTCTACGAGGAAGAGAGGCTCTGCCGACGGGTCGTGGGCTGGTCGGGGAACTGAACAGTGCGCTCTTGGCTGGAGCTGGTGGAGGTGTGTGGAGGGGCGATGGAGGCGGGTGGGCTGGAGTGGGCCTTCCAGCTCTTGGGCTCTAAGAGGAAGAGATGGGACCGGTTCCAGGCTCTGCCGACGGGTCGTGGGCTGGTCGGGTAACTGGACAGTGCGCTCTTGGCTGGAGCTGGTGGAGGTGTGTGGAGGGGCGATGGAGGCGGGTGGGCTGGAGCAGTGTTGCACTCGGAAATTATTTCCGATTCCGATTCCGATTCCGATTAATTCCCAAGTCCCTTTGCTCAAAAAAATTTCAGATTCTTCCGATTTCCGATCCGAGGGAGGTCCCATTTCAGATTTAAGAAATGTGGGGGTACTTTTTTGGCTATTCTGGCTGTCAGTGAAGGTCATGCATGCCTCTGCGATGGCTCTGCGTTGCCTCTGTGACAGGGGGATGGCTTTGGAGGCCTCTGAAAGTGATACCAACCTGTTAACCTTGAGGCATCTTTGGTCTTTTGTGCCCCATTTTGCTCGGCTCTCAGGCCTCACATGAGTCAAACTTGTGTGTTGGTCATGAATTTCTCTGACTGGGTAAAGATAACTCAAACATAGGAGCCTCCCTCCTCCCTCCTCCCTCCTCCCTATGCCAAAGCATAGGGAACCTCCTTCCTCCCTATGCCGAAGCATAGGATGCCTTCCTTCTCCCTATGCCAAAGCATAGGGAGCTTTCCCCCTCCCTATGCCTAGCATTGGCATAGGGAGGGCCCGAGCATAGGGATCACTCAATGCCAGAACATTCTTACATTTCATCTGTTATAGTTGTCAATCCATGAAGGATTATGCACAGGCCGGTAGTATTGAAACTAGGGATGACAGGGAAGGCAAACCCAGGCTATCCCTCATCGTCTGAACAAAGTGATAAAAGGCTGTAGCTTACACCCCATTAGGACTGCTTGGGGGCTGAATTCGCGGCAGAATGGGTTTTAGGGCATTCTAAGCACCTCTCATCTACAAAGTGGAGTGCTTTTGGGGTGCCTTTCCCCCTTAAACTACCCCAGGATCAGGGGGTGGCCGTGCATGAGCATGGGGAAAATTTTGATTTTGGGGCTTGTGTTAGATTAAAAATTTTAATGGGCGGTTATTCTTGTCCAGGTCCTGTACTTGACAACCATGAGTCTTGGGGGAGGGGGGGGGGGAACTAGTCGTCGAAAAACATTAAAAGTCCCCCCCAAGAGTTTTGACGCCCAGTCCCCCCCCAAGACACAAATTTCCCTGTTTAGACTGCTGTATCAACTAGGGGATGCATTAGCGCAGGGTTTGTGGGTAAAGGTGAAAATCTTGGAGGGTGGATTTTCATGAGGGGAGAAACTTTCATGGGGGGAAACTTTCAAAACATCCCTTGGGGGGGAATCCCATGGGGGGAACTAGGTGTCAGCCAAAAGGCAAGCACAGGAATGGTCTTTTTTTCTATGGAGCCCTGTGGCATACGGGGGAGGGGTTCGAAACATTAGGAGGCTGGGTAGTGAGCTTCCTATGTCATAACATTGCATACGGGGGAGGGGTTCGAAACATTAGGAGGCTGGGTAGTGAGCTTCCTATGTCATAACATTGCATACGGGGGAGGGGTTCGAAACATTAGGAGGCTGGGTAGTGAGCTTCCTATGTCATAACAGTGAATACGGGGGGAGGGGTTTGAAACATTAGGAGGCTGGGTAGTGAGCTTCCTATGTCATAACATTGCATACGGGGAGGGGTTTGAAACATTAGGAGGCTGGGTAGTGAGCTTCCTATGTCATAACATTGCATAGGGGGGAGGGGTTCAAAACAGTAGGAGGCTGGGTAGTGAGCTTCCTATGTCATAACATTGCATACGGGGGAGGGGTTCGAAACATTAGGAGGCTGGGTAGTGAGCTTCCTATGTCATAACATTGCATACGGGGGAGGGGTTCGAAACATTAGGAGGCTGGGTATAGTGCTTCCTATTTCATAACATTGCATATGGGGGGGAGAGGTTCAAAACATTAGGAGCCTGGGTATAAGTGGGGAGTTGTCCCCCACTTCCATCGCTATACATACACTGCACTATCCTGGCCCTCAACCAGGGCTAAACTGCGCAAAAAAGGCCCTTCCTGTCGGAAATCCCTAAAAATATTTCCGATTTTTGAAATCGGAAGAAAATCGGAAGAATCGGAAAATTCTAAGTCATTTCCGGTAGGCATTTCTGAGATTCTGAAATTCACAAAAATTCTTCCGATTCTTCCGATTTCTTCCGATTCTTCCGATTCTTCCGATTCTTCCGATTCCGACAATTTCCGGGAAAAAAATTTCTGATTCGGAAATAATTTCCGATCCGAGGGTCTTCCGATTCTTCCGATTTCCGATCTGGGCCTTCCAATTTCCGAGTGCAACACTGGGCTGGAGTGGGCCTTCCAGCTCTTGGGCTCTAAGAGGAAGAGATGGGACCGGTTCCAGGCTCTGCCGACGGGTCGTGGGCTGGTCGGGTAACTGGACAGTGCGCTCTTGGCTGGAGCTGGTGGAGGTGTGTGGAGGGGCGATGGAGGCGGGTGGGCTGGAGTGGGCCTTCCAGCTCTTGGGCTCTAAGAGGAAGAGATGGGACCGGTTCCAGGCTCTGCCGACGGGTCGTGGGCTGGTCGGGGAACTGGACAGTGCGCTCTTGGCTGGAGCTGGTGGAGGTGTGTGGAGGGGCGATGGAGGCGGGGGGGCTGGCGTGGGCCTGCCAGCTCTTGGGCTCTAAGAGGAAGAGATGGGACCGGTTCCAGGCTCTGCCGACGGGTCGTGGGCTGGTCGGGGAACTGGACAGTGCGCTCTTGGCTGGAGCTGGTGGAGGTGTGTGGAGGGGCGATGGAGGCGGGTGGGTTGGAGTGGGCCTTCCAGCTCTTGGGCTTCTAAGAGGAAGAGATGGGAACGGTTCCAGGCTCTGCCGACGGGTCGTGGGCTGGTCGGGGAACTGGACAGTGCGCTCCTTGGCTGGAGCTGGTGGAGGTGTGTGGAGGGGCGATGGAGGCGGGTGGGCTGGAGTGGGCCTTCCAGCTCTTGGGCTCTAAGAGGAAGAGATGGGACCGGTTCCAGGCTCTGCCGACGGGTCGTGGGCTGGTCGGGTAACTGGACAGTGCGCTCTTGGCTGGAGCTGGTGGAGGTGTGTGGAGGGGCGATGGAGGCGGGTGGGCTGGAGTGGGCCTTCCAGCTCTTGGGCTCTAAGAGGAAGAGATGGGAACGGTTCCAGGCTCTGCCGACGGGTCGTGGGCTGGTCGGGGAACTGGACAGTGCGCTCTTGGCTGGAGCTGGTGGAGGTGTGTGGAGGGGCGATGGAGGCGGGTGGGCTGGAGTGGGCCTTCCAGCTCTTGGGCTCTAAGAGGAAGAGATGGGACCGGTTCCAGGCTCTGCCGACGGGTCGTGGGCTGGTCGGGGAACTGGACAGTGCGCTCTTGGCTGGAGCTGGTGGAGGTGTGTGGAGGGGCGATGGAGGCGGGTGGGCTGGAGTGGGCCTTCCAGCTCTTGGGCTCTAAGAGGAAGAGATGGGACCGGTTCCAGGCTCTGCCGACGGGTCGTGGGCTGGTCGGGGAACTGGACAGTGCGCTCTTGGCTGGAGCTGGTGGAGGTGTGTGGAGGGGCGATGGAGGCGGGTGGGCTGGAGTGGGCCTTCCAGCTCTTGGGCTCTAAGAGGAAGAGATGGGACCGGTTCCAGGCTCTGCCGACGGGTCGTGGGCTGGTCGGGGAACTGGACAGTGCGCTCTTGGCTGGAGCTGGTGGAGGTGTGTGGAGGGGCGATGGAGGCGGGTGGGCTGGAGTGGGCCTTCCAGCTCTTGGGCTCTAAGAGGAAGAGATGGGACCGGTTCCAGGCTCTGCCGACGGGTCGTGGGCTGGTCGGGGAACTGGACAGTGCGCTCTTGGCTGGAGCTGGTGGAGGTGTGTGGAGGGGCGATGGAGGCGGGTGGGCTGGAGTGGGCCTTCCAGCTCTTGGGCTCTAAGAGGAAGAGATGGGACCGGTTCCAGGCTCTGCCGACGGGTCGTGGGCTGGTCGGGGAACTGGACAGTGCGCTCTTGGCTGGAGCTGGTGGAGGTGTGTGGAGGGGCGATGGAGGCGGGTGGGCTGGAGTGGGCCTTCCAGCTCTTGGGCTCTAAGAGGAAGAGATGGGACCGGTTCAATGCTATGCCGACGGTTAGTGGGCGGGTCGGGGCCGTGGACAGAGCGCTCTTGGCTGGAGCTGGGGGAGGTGGGTGGAGGGGCGATGGAGGGCGGGTGGGCTGGAGTGGGCCTTCCAGCTATTGGGCTCTAAGAGGCAGAGATGGGACCGGGGCCAGGCTCTGCCGACGGGTCGTGGGCTGGTCGGGGAACTGGACAGTGCGCTCTTGGCTGGAGCTGGTGGAGGTGTGTGGAGGGGCGATGGAGGCGGGTGGGTTGGAGTGGGCCTTCCAGCTCTTGGGCTCTAAGAGGAAGAGATGGGACCGGTTCCAGGCTCTGCCGACGGGTCGTGGGCTGGTCGGGGAACTGGACAGTGCGCTCTTGGCTGGAGCTGGTGGAGGTGTGTGGAGGGGCGATGGAGGCGGGTGGGCTGGAGTGGGCCTTCCAGCTCAAGTGCAGCTCCAGGGCGTGCCGTGCTCCGCGGAGGGCCTGACTGGCTGCCGGCTGCGGCCCCAGAGGATGGGCTCCAATTTATAGTAATTTGGTCTAGGCCATTGGTGAGTTGAGAGTGATGGAGTACGTTGGAGGTGCGGCCGGACCCAGCCCAGCCCGCCCGGCAGCCCCTTCATGGCCTTCTCCACTCGCTTGTTGAAGCCCAGCTTTTTCTGCAAATGGGCCTATTCTGCTTTCAATAGGATGGGTTGGCTGGGGAATTGGAACATTGAGGAAAGGAGCTGGGCTGTAGGCGGAGGACTGCCAGGGGAAGTAGTCGGGGAGGTGCTTGAGGAAGGCGGCCTCCAGCGTTGCATCGTCGTAGACGAAGAGGATGATGTGGAGGTCCTAGAAGTAGGAGAGGGTGAAAAGAGAAGCGAGAAAGAGGCTGCTCACATCATTGGCCTCCAAGAGGAGCCGGGCGGCCTGGACCATCACCCGGCTGGCCCCATCCCGTGGCAGGCCATATATCCCCGTCCCCAGAGGAGGGAAGCGCTGAAAGCAAGAAAGTTCCATCACTCAGGGCTAGAAGGAAAGGAGAAGGAAGGGAGACAAGGTGCAGACAGCCGGCGTGGAGGCTGAGGATGGCGATGGAGATGAAGGCGGAGAAGAGTAGGGCCTGCCAGTCCTTGGGATGGGCGCTGCGTTTCGGGGCGACGGCGTGGATGACGACGCTGCCCGCCGCCTGGCTAACCCCCGGCGTGAGAGCGGCCGACCCGGTGGGGATCCGGAGGTTCTGGAAAAAGAGCTGGCTAAAAGACATGCCAGGGAAGGGGAAGGAGGATGGCAGGGCTACGTTTGAGGCGGCGGGGAGATTGGCAGCGATCCATGCCTGGAGGTGATCATGATGGACACGTTGGAAGGTCTCCTGGCAAAGGCCTTCCCCCGACCGGGCCTCCTTGTTGGCAGCATTGACAAAGCATGTGCTGCCGCCCGGGTTTTTGGCCTGCACTCAGTCTCCTTTTGCCTCGTCATCACATAAAAGCACATTCGCTAAAAGTACAAAAGGTTCGAAAAAGCTCTAGCTATCATGAAATTTCAGCTGTTTGTGCTATTATTTGCTCCTCGAACTTTGTTCAACTATAGTACTTCAATGGTATTTGCAGTGATAGTTGTTGTAGTCCAAGCTTGATATGGTAGCTAGGAAGAGCAAAGAGGACCTCGAAGAGGCTGATCTTGTGCCGGGCGTCGGCCAGTCGAATGCGGGCGTTGATTTTCTGGTCGTAGGCCGCTTCTGAAAGTCACGAATTCTCAGTCAGAAAGAAGAAGAGGGGGTGGGGTGTGAGAAGAAGCGAAAAAGAAAGAGTTGCAAACTAGGGTGGGCGGAGAGGCGCATGCGCTGCTGGAGGGAGGGGTCATCGACGCTGGGGAAGTAGGTAGGATTGGTCCAGCTCTTGCCCTCCGCCGGCTGGTAGGACAGCCCCTTCTGCTGCAGCGACCGCAGCGTGGGGCTCAGCCACGGCCACTTAAGCATAGTTCATCAATGAGGTGAAAAGGGGTGAGGAGAAGTTGAGGCTGAACCTGGCCAAGAGGACTGGATGGCTGGGCAGCGCCTGGGGATGACGGCGGCGAGGACGGGGGCGAGGATGAGGATGAGGAGGGGGCGGGGCCTCGCGCTCCTTCTCCCATCAGTCCTGCTGCTTCTGCCGCCTCCTTCACCTCCTTCCTCTTCTGGGTGAGCAGGGCGAGCTGGAAGAATGCAGCTGTGGGTGTAGGGCAGGTTGAGAGAAGGAAGAGTACGATGTCGATGAGGTCGGAAAAGTCGCCGTGGCTGATGACGCGGCCGATGCCGTAGCGGATGAGTTCCTCCAAGCGGCGCCCATCCTCCTCCCGCCTCGCTTCGCTCCACCCCGTCCAGTCGATGCCCAAAGCCGCTGCCAGAACCATCAGTGCGGCCCACGGGCCTAAATACCATTTCCCACTTTCAACTTTCATACGCTGATGGAGATGGGAAGGGAAGAGAACCGCAGCTGTTGCCCTCCTGGTCCTGGTGCGGCACCAGTATCCGCTGTATGCGGATGGGATTGGCGTCATAGGCGTGGTCGGGGGACGCTCGGGCTGCTATGGCGGCGATCTGGCAAGAGGACAGGATGAGGAGGAGAGCTGGAAGGGTGGAAAGCAGTGAGGGAACCTCTCTGATGAAGGGCAGCGAGGTGTTTCGGTTTTCGTTGGCGTAGGTACAGTGGGGATTTGTGTCCGCGACCTGGAGGGTGCCGCCGCGTCCCTCCGGCAGCCATCGGACGGCCACCCAGTGGCCCTGGGTCATGTGCACGATCTGTAAGTGAGAGGTGAAGGAGTGAGGCTGAGGCGGAGAGGTAGAGGGAGAGGTGAACAAAAGCGGAGTTGGCGGCGTCCTCAGGAGCTGGCGGCAGGCGGATGTCCAGACTGCTGCTCCCCTCGCCCTGGCTGCGGGTAGAGGACGGAGAGCGCGGCGGGATCCACCGTGTCCAGACTGGGCACCAGGCTCAGAAGTCGCTGCAGGAAGGCTTGCACGATCTGGAAAGAGGGCATATAGTGAGTGAAGGAGGGGCTTAAGTGGAGGGAAGAAGGAGAAAGGGGACCTCCACGGGGATGTAGCGGCCGAATGTGTGAAGATCCTGCCATCCTTCAAGCTCCTGGGCTTCAGCATGGCTGCGGACGATGGGTTGTAGGGCGTTGGCGGGATCTTGATATGCCCACTGGTCGTTCTGCCGGGGCTCTCCTTGCAGGCTCTCATTCACCTAAATGCTTCTCTGTAGCAGCTTGCTCTACTCCAGTCCTAGAGCTATGCGAACGTGGACTCGTCTGGGTGCGGGGGGTGAAAGGCTGTGGGTGGTGGAGAGCTGGGAAGGGCGGATGTCGGGGCGGGTGTAGCGGCGGCGCTTGAGCTTGTGGGAGCTGTGTGCGTCGGGGCGGGTGGTGGGGCGGGAGCGCTTGCGAGAGATGGAGGAGGTGGGGGGAGGGCTGGGGGCGGGGCGGCGTGGGCTGGGCGGTGGGCTGGGTCCGTGGCTGGAGCCAGGCTGGGACTGTCCATCGTCAGGGCAGAGAAGGCGCTGGAGGGCCCTGAATCCGCTCTCCATTCCCTCTTGCACTGCAAATCACAATATTCCCTCAGAGGGAGTCAATGAGATGGCAGTGAACCCTGGCGAGGCAGATGCTTGAATTCTGGCATGCTTGGGATGATGGCGAATCCGATGTGGGACAGGAGGAGGGCGCTATGCTGGCTGGTCAGCTCCGCTCTTTCATCCGCCGACATCCGCTCCTCAAATTATACGCCACTCAATGGCGTCAAATGGCGTGGACCAAATGGGAAACCTTCTTGGCGCGGCCGAGTCGGCGAATGGCCTCCGATGATTCCTCCACCACCCAGTTGGTGTTGCTGGCATCCGACTGCATCGTTGGCCTCGTTTGAGAAGTAGGTGGAAGGGTGGAAGAGAGGGAGGGGTCGAAATGAGGGCGCTAAATGGATGGCAAGAGAAGTGTAAGACCTTAGACGTCCTCTGGAGGTCGGTGAGGGCTTTCTTAAAGGCACGGAGGTGTAGCTGCTGGGTGGCTGGGGCAAGCTTGCGGAGTTCCAGAGCTTTCTTCACCTAGAAACAAGGCGGTGAATGTGCAAGAGGGGGATTGTAAGTTAGAGAAGCAAATATGCCTCGGCAAAGTCTGGGGCAGATGGGGCAGCGTCGCTTTCGCCGCCTTCTTCCTCGCCTTCGCTCACTTCTATGCCTTCTGGCTCGACGCCGTTGGAGCCGGCCTTCTCCTGCGGAATATACATCATTCTCACTAGTCCCAAATTGTGGCGCAAAAGAAAAAAAACCACTTGATCTTCCACGCGCTGCGTTTTCTTCGTCTTCAAATGTTAAAGCTGAGTAATCTGACGGAGTGTATAAGCTTGAAGAACCGGGAGGTCGACGATGATCCGTAGCGTGGGCTCTGGGCGGAGAGTCTTCCTTCGGTACTTGGCCTATTAGCATATCTTATGAAGCTTGCTTTTTCCATTGGGACGGACTAACGTCATGCTCGTCGTTCATGAATCGGAGCAGAGCCGCAGTGAGCTGGGCGAAGAGTTGTGCTTCAGGGGCAGGGTGCACTTTCTTCAGTTCTGCTGCTTCCGTGGCGGTTTTCTCCGTGGAACTTCCACTGAAAGTTTGCCATGGGCAAACCCTTCCTGCTCTGCAAAAAATAGTGACAATTTTATCATAAAAATCACGACAATAACACAATAGTACTTGTATCTGCGCGGCCAAAAAACCTACTTCATTGTGCTCATCAGGCAGAAAACTATTTATATATTAACTGAGTCACCTCTTCTATTCATGCATGTAAATACACAATTTTGCGTTCCTTCAATGACTTAGTAAAATAGTAAAATTAAATTTAAAATAACCTCTCGCGTATTTCTATTTTAAATTGTTGAGTAAAATTTTGTAGATCTTAAGAGAGCTTATGTTATTTTCTGAGAAGGCCAAATGTCTGAAAGTAGGACGGCCAAAATTTTAGACCCTTTTTAACACTTTATGAAAAATATGCATGATTTTAAGACTTTTGGTAGAAGATGCGGTCAAACCTCAAAATTCAATTTTTAGAAGTTTAAAAAAAAGGCCGATGTTCTAGTCATCTTTAAATCTCGATCTGTTAACGGATTATGAACTGTCTGACCACCAAACGAACCGTCTCATTAAGAGGAATATTGTTTTTTCCTACAATCATTTCCTACAAAATTATTTACAAAAAATCATTTTTAGGTTTTCAAAAGATCAAAAAAATAAATGAACGAAGAAAAATTTCATTAGCGCCAGATGAGACCCATTTTTTCGAGCAATACGTAACTGAAGAAAGACTACAA